>CM026276.1:2034699-2473126 GCA_014851415.1 Cnaphalocrocis medinalis | reverse complement strand
ATATATTTTTTTTTATATCTATAAAACTTAATTTTTAAATTGAGATAAACGAGTTTCGCATAACCAGAACTTCATACAAATGTGGTTACGCGTCGTGTGATAACTTAAGTTAGAAGAGTTGGGTGCAACCAAAACACACGATGCAGGGAAAGCCTATCTATTTAGTTGTATTAGATGCGTTTGACTAAAAGGCCCTGTTTTCTGACTAGTGGTTAACCAATTGTCAAAAAACCTTAACAAATTGTTAAATATCGCTGAATTGTATTTTTTGACCAATAGTTAGCTGAACCAATAAGCGATTGCTAATCAACGAAAGAGGCCCTGGCGAACCACCCCCAACCCGCACTGGTCCAGCGTGGTGGGTTATGGTATAATCCTCCTAATGAAGAAGACAATATTGCCTCGGCCCCCAGTTCCGGCAGCCCTGCTATTCTGGTTTTGTTAACGACAGGCAGACAGGCAGGGGGTGCTAAGAATCTCCGGGATAAGGAAGGCCGCCATACCACACTGACCGAAGAACTCGACCAAGTGGTGAAAATCCTTCGGGACGAGGGTGCAAAATTCTGTGGTTGCGACGTACGGGCAAGCGGTCTAAACTTTCGAAAGAGACTCTGGGCCTAATGGACAAGAGGCGGAACGATCCATCAGTCACTTCGGCAGAACAACGGGCTCTGAATAAGTCCATCTCCAAGCTGTTAAGACGTGACCTCCGAAGCTTCAATGCACTCTCAATACAGAGAGCAATTGAGCAGAACCAGGGGCCCAAAGTCTTCGTACAACAGCTTGGAAGCCACCTGTCGAAGTTGACCATAACAAATGGAGAAGTCACCACGTCAAAGCCAGAGATTCTTTCGGAAGTTTACACCTTCTATAGCCAGTTATAAAGCCGGTGCTTGAGGAACTTTTCTCCGGAAGAACTCTTAGGGCGTGGCAGCGGAGCTTGGTCGTATTGTTCTTCAAGAAAGGCGATAAACCTTACTGAAGAACTATCGACCAATTTCACTCTTATGTCACGTCTATAAGTTGTTCTCAAGAGTCATTTCGAATCACCTTACACGAAGACTTGACGAAGCTTAACCTGCAGAGCAGGCCGGGTTCCGACGGAGTTATAGCATCATATACCATATTCACACAGTGAGACAGGTTATACAGATGACCAAAGAATATAACCAGCCCCTGTGCATGGCGTTTGTGGACTAAGAAAAAGCTTTGACTCCGTCGAGAACTTCTCGAGGCCTTACAGAGGTGCAAAGTCGATTGGCGATATATCGAGGTGTTAAGGTGTCTGTATGACGCCGCTAATATGTCCTAGTAATCCAAAATGGCCAAACCGAGCCTGTCCTGCTGCGACGTGGTGTGAGACAAGGAGATGTTATATCTCCGAAACTCTTCTCCGCTGCGCTGCAGGACATGTTCGAAACGCTTAACTGGAAAGAGCGCGAATCAATATTAATGGCGATGTCACACCTGCGATTCGCAGACCACATCGTCATCTTGGCAGAAACCTTACATACCTACAGATGGTGAGCAGCCTGGCTGAATCTTCCAAACACATCGGTCTTCGGATGAACTTGGATAAAACCAAGGTCATGTTCAACGAGCTCGTTGATCCGGGACTGGTCACAGTTAATGGAGTACCTCTCGAAGTTGTCCAGGAATATGTCTGTCTAGGACAAACGCTCCAATTAGGCAGAAACAACTTCGAGAGAGAAGCTAATAGAAGAATTCACTAGGCTGGGCAGCATTTGGTAGGCTTCGTCAAGTCTTCTCATCGCCCATCCCTCAAAGTCTTAAGTCGAAAGTCTTCAACTAGTGCGTCCTCCCGGTCATGACTTTCGATGCCGAGACGTGGACACTCACGGCTGGAGTAGTCCACTTGTTTAAAGTCGCTCAAAGAGCTATGAAAAGGGCTATTCTCAGAGTATCTCTGAAGGACCGCATCAGAAATGATGTAATCCGACAGAAAACCAGAGTCCAGAGTCACAGACATAGCCCACCGAATTAGCAAACTGAAGTGGCAATAGGCTGGTCACATTAGCCGCAGAATTGACAACCATTGGAGCCGTAAAGTCCTTGAGTGGAGATCGCGACTCGGTGAGCCAAGTGTTGGACGCCCTGCGACAAATGGGATGATGACATTGGAAGGCTGGCTGGTGTGGGCTGGATGAGAATGGCCGAAAATCTGGAGCAATGACGTGTATTAGGTGAGACCTATGTCCAGCAGTAGACGAGTGTGGGTTGCTGATGATGAATGACATGAATTGTAAAGAAATAAATGGCCGCAAGGTGCACGCCGCCCACTGTTCCGCGCGCATCGAGTGACCACGCGTAACTATTTCAACTTCAAGTTAACAGATTTAGATAAGTAGCAGAATTTATTGGTATATGATGCCTATCTCTGTTAACTTAAAATTGAATGAGTTAGGCATGGCTGCAACGATAAAAAATTAAGTTAAACGAATTTGTCATATGAGTTTCTGGCTCATTGATACATTTTTTTTTAAACTGTCTTTAGTGCCATATAGATCACACTTTTTAAGAGTATTTCGCACTGGTTACGCGTAACTCGTATAATTTAAAATAGCATACTTGTGCGTAACAGGGCAGCGGAGGCGCGCGGGGGACCGCGCGGCTGGCGTATCTCCCAGTTCCCACATTGTTAGCGGGATGGGTGAGCGCGCCACGCGTACGCCGACTTATTTCCGAATTCTGTTTATTCTATTCGTTATAGTGACTTATAATATATGTTTAAATAATATCTGCGTCTGAACGAATACTCGGCATGGTGAAACAAAATTATTCTAAGCAAGAAATACCCGAAAACTCTTATAACTGTCGCCGGCATTCAAGCATGTTTCCGGACAAAATACAACTAGTAAGTAAAATACTATTAATTAACAAAACTTTATTTAATTCAAAGGGCCCATATCTTTTGATAGTAGTGTTTTTGAATGCATAATGACAAAATAAAATGTTTTAAAAGTACACTGACCGGTTAATATTGTAGGAAGTGTCAGATCCTACATAATTTATTGGATTGAACTTAATAATTTGTGTCGGATATACCACATCCTACAATATTTGTTGCTTCGTATTGATGCACTTTTGTCGGATGTGGTATTACCGACAATATTAACGGCTCTCCTTTTCTAGATTTTGTCGGATTTGGGAGTACCGACAATATTATTCGAGTATCATAAATTAAAGTTCTGTTGGATGTGGCAAATCCTACTTTATTAAATGCTTCAGAGTAAAAAGTCGGTGTCGGTTATGATGACATATACTGCAATAACCAACAAAATTTTAATTGTAATGATTAATTTTACAAGTTTTAATGATATCGCCATGTTGACTTAACTATTAACAATGCAATGCTTAATAACTGCGTCTGTGGGTCATCTATAAATTGCGTCACTCACTAAGGGGGATTAAGGGGGATAGGGGGGAAAAAAGGTTCTCGTATCGTTATTTTAAGTTTACTTTTTTTTTATAGTATAGAAAGGCAAACGAGCAGGCGGGTCACCTGATGGTAAGCGAACACCGCCGCCCATGGACATCAGTTACATCAGAAGGAGTGCGGATGCGTTGCCGGCCCTTTAGGAATGTATAGGCTCGTTTCTTGAAGATTTGGATGTCGTACCGGTTCGAAAATACCGCTGCGTGGGTGTTGATTCCACAATGAGGAGGTGCGCGGCAGAAAGTGTCGTGTAAAGCGCACGGTAAAGGATTACCAACCATCCAGGTGGTATGGATGGAACCCAAGTTTATGGCGTGTAGTACGGTGGTGAAATTTGGCAGCGGGTATCAACTCAAACAACTCCTCGAAGCACTCACCATCATGATAAAGGCGGTAAAAGATACAAAGAGATGCAACATCTCTCCGCAATGCCATAGAATCTAAGCGATCAGTGAGATTCTCGTCGCCGACTATTGGAGTTGCACGACGTTGGACGCGGTCAAAAGGGAGGAGCTGATATTGGGGTGCCCCGGCCCAGAGATGGGAGCAGTACTCCATGTGGGGCCGGACTTGCGCCTTATAGAGCTGAAGGAGGTAAGATGGCGTAAAGTACCACCTTGCTCTGCCGAGGACACCCAGTTTCTTAGAGGCTAACTTAGCCTTTTCCTCTAAATGACCCGAATTGAACGTCACTGAAAATCGACGCCAAGAATCCCAATGCTCGCGTTAAGGTGAGTGTCCTGAAAGTGAGGAGAAACGACAAAGAGGTTTTTTTTTTCGCAGTTAACGCGCAAACTTGTGTCCTTTTTGGGATTGAATTCGACTAGATTCATGTCACCCAAACTCGACACTAATTACTAATTGTAGATCTAGACTCTAGAGTATTCTCATGACGGACACAAGTTCCTTCCGACACTCGTGTATTGCATCAACCCATGCCTTATATTTCCTCTGCTTTTGGCGAGAAGCTGTTTGCAGGGGAAATAAACCAGCGTTGGGACCTACCACTAACGGGCACACGGGAATTCGGAACAAAGAGTTCCATACCCTTGAGCACCACGTCAGTTATAGAGTCGCCAATGCTGCTGGGATCCTGAAGCGAGAAGCAAAACCTGCCCCCTATGGGTAGGACGAAAAAGAACGCCCGCATCCCGTCCCAATCTGCTGACTTGAAAATGCCAAACTCGACGGGTAGCTCACGGTGTGGGAACGCACATGTTTCGTGAGTGGCACCTTGCTCCGAATGAGGCAGTGGTCCGAAGATCCAATTGGGGAGGTCAACGGAGACCTGATAGCCATCTGGATGGGAGGTCAGCAGAAGGTCCAAAAGTGAAGGCGTATGATCTTCTACATCTGGCACCCGTGTGGGTGAAGAGCCAAAGTAAAGGCATGAAAAGATCTACCCGCATGATCAGTTTTGAGCGATTTCAGCCATTCAGTATGGTGGTATTGAAATTGCCAAGTATCACGATCACGGCTGAAGGGATCAGTTGCAACACAGAGTCTGTCATCGTTTCTAAATGCTCAACGAGCCAGTCGGTCTGAGCGTCACCGCTGTGAGACCTTTAGAGGCAAGCGTAGACGCGTGGCTGGTGGGTCGCAATCTACTCTCAACCAGATATTAGATAGGTCTCTATCTTCAAAATTACCCAGGCGACGGACACAGATATCATCACGAACGTATACACATACACAGGTACGCTGCACAAATTTGTGCTCTATTTTATAACCGGTAAAGGTATGCTGTATCCGCAGGCGACGATATCTAAGTTTCCGTTAGAAAGAGCAAGGCCGGCTTTTCAGTCTCGAGGTGAAGATGGACAGAATTAAGATTCGAGTGGATACCCCTAATGTTACAGAAATCCACATGAAGCATGGGTGGTGGGGCGTTGCGGTTGTTTTGCTCTTGCCTCGGCCAGATGACATGACGAGCGAATTTCGCCCTCCCCAGAGTACGCAGGGCAGTCCAAGCGCGAATGCTCGGAGAGGGATTCTCCCAGAATGTAGTAAACTGGTACCCATCCTGGGGTGAAAACCTCTTTGAATGCCGCTGCCATATGTACGAGGGGGACGGGATCGGCCTCCGGCTCTCTCACTCGGTTGAGAAAACAAACAATCAATAAATTCGGGTGACGTGATTTAAAGAAGGTTTATTTTTATTAACATGTATTGGTTTGCGTTTCTTAAAATAAATTGATTCTTTTCAGGAGAAGAATCCCCCATACCCAAAGAGTTTCGAGAGGAATTAATAAGCAATTACCGCCACCCCTGTACACCTGCAACGCCAGTGTAGTTACAAGGGCGCTGCCAACACTTTCAATCCCCTCGAGCCCCGATTGGGCTCCGGTACCCTTACTCACTCATCGAAACACAGCACAGGTGCTGCTTTCACAAGCCGGTTTTTTATTATCACTCCAGTCAAGGTCGGCCCATTCAAGCCGAAGCGTGGCTCTCCCAAGATTAAAACCGGGGAACATTGTAGTATGTTCCACTTTCGACATTATGACCAACAGAAGTTCCGATTACTAAAGTGGTATGTACCACTTCCAACATAATAGTGATTGTAAAGTTCAATTAATATTGTAGGATGTTCCACTTCCGACATACCAGCTTGCTTTTCAGTCGGTTAATTATGTAGCATGTGCCTTTTTTCACTTTCCTATTATAATTTACGCTTTATTACCATATCATTCTGTCGTGTATGTACAAACATAGCACTATACCAAATTTCAACTCGATATCTCATTTAGATCCAATTTTGTTCAAGTTTAAAACTTTGATCGCCCGTCCTGTAAAGTAGTGATTTTTCACTTCCTACTTTGTTAATTGCTACCGTCGATTTATGGTCCTCTGTTGTCTGATACTTATCTGTAACATCAAGTGTTTGAGCTACGTATTACGGAGTCAGGTCAAATTATGAGATGTTTTTAAATTTGTTTGTGTACATTTTACTAATCGGGTGACAGAACTGACGAATGATTTTCAGTTTGCTTTTTCGTAAAGGTGAAAGTTTCATTTAATAATCTGAATATGAAAGCTTAACCCATAGACCCCAATCTAATGCATCTTCAGTGTATGTAGAATTGTGGTGCAGTTATCTTTGTTTGCGGGTTTAACATTTGGCAAGCATTAATTAGTGGGTTTGATTGCAATGTTATGTGGGTTGCGTATAATAGATATTATTGATTACAATGTGTTAGTCTAAGATCCGTAGAACATCGACCTTCACCGAGCTGATAATCGAATGAAATATCCTTTATGACAAATTTTATATACTAGAAAATATATTAAAATAGGTTGCTAAAAAAATCCTGGACAGACTATTTTAATTAATTTTTTAAAATAATATTAACTAATTTAATATTAATAAAATTTTCATTCTTACTTAAAGTATAAAACGTATAGAATGTGCCGCCAATTTTTTATTATCATTTCAAGTGAAGGTAAACTGCCATCGACATACTGTTTTATACCTGACAACCGAGTTCTCTGTCCAGGTAATAATAGACACCCATGGCGGCACATTTATACGTTTTATACTTTAAGTAAGAATGAAAATTTTCTTATTATCTTAATGTTGCAAATTTAGTTAAATATTTTATTTTTAAAAAATTAATTAAAAATAGTCTGTCCAGGATTTTTTAGCAGTAAAGTGACACGCAGTTCAAAGAGCACACGGTAAGATCAATGTTAATAATGTAGATACAATTGCACGGTGAAATTTGCAAGTCTAGACTTGTTCTCGCTTCACCCTAGAATGCACTGCGGGGAGGTAAACTTTAAAACGAATCTCTGGAAACTAAACCGTTTAATGCAACAAGAAAGAAAATAAGTTCGTTGCACTAGAGAGTAATTCTCTTTGTGACTTTTGAACTGTATTATTTTACCCTCAGTAGAATTTAGCCTTTGCTATAGTAGGTATGTCCCACCATGGTTAGACATTATATCTATCAATTTTGTTTTTTGTGTGATAGGTGAGAGCATACGGGTCACTTGAGAGTAAAAAACCGGCCAAGTGCGAGTCGGGCTCGCGCACAAAGGGTTCCGTAGCAGCAAATATAAGATTTTTAAAGGTGTACAATACTGTAGTATATTTTTTGATCTATCTTATAAGGTTCAGCCATCGTTTTCAGTGTAAGCACAATAACTTAACCAAATTACAGTTAAATCAACCTATCTCAAAAACTATAAGAGATACTTTGATCAAACCAAAAATCGTTGAAAGAGTTAATTAGCATGCATCACCTCTATTTTTTTTAGAATTTTATACCCCGTAGTTATAAAAATAGAGGGGGGGGGGACATACTTTTTACGACTTTGAGAGCTGATATCTCAAAAACCGTTCACTTTAAGAAAAATGTTTTTTAGAAAACTTATATCATTTTAAAAGACCTTTCCATTGATACCCCACACGGGTATGTACATCGAAAAAAAAAAATTTCACCTCGTTACATGTATGGGGGGCCCCACCCCCAATTCTTTTTTTACTATTTAGTGTCATATTTTTGTAGCGGTTCATACAACACATATTCCATCAAATTTCATCACTGTAGTACTTATAGTTTCCGAGTAAATCGGCTGTGACAGACGGACAGACGGACAGACGGACAGACGGACAGACGGACATGACGAAACTATAAGGGTTCCGTTTTTGCCATTTTGGCTACGGAACCCTAAAAAAGATGGATATAAGATTTATGAATTTGGACACCATAACACATATTATTATGATATGTACACGCAAAGGATTTAATAAAATATGTTATTATTTTACACTGTTACTATTTTCACCGCACCGTCTTTTCTGCATGACCCAAAGTTTAACTGGTAGAGAATGCCCCTGGGCATTAAGTTCGCCTATTGTTACAAATATTGTGCAATAAAGTTTAAATAAATAAAAGGACACAAACACAAGAAAATACAAAAGACAACAAAAGACACAAAAATTTACATCTTCTTCTTCTATACTATTTATTAAGAGATAACTTCTATAGATAACGACAAGGCTTATAGGTAAACCGAAAACACGAAACGCTTGCGCGATGTAATTTAGCACAGCGCCATCTATTGGTTCATTTCTGAATTACGGTCCCGAAGCGAAGTGAGGGCGGGCCACTAGTTAGATTATATAGGTACTAGAATCTCTCTGCCACCCATATAACACCTGCATTACCAGTATAGTCACCCCTTACATGCAATACTTACTAATAGTCACACTCGCGCTGCCAAGCTTTAACCCCCTTTCCCCCAATTTAGGCCGCCGGCACCCTCACTCACGCAATGAAACAACAGTCACACTCGCGCTGCCAAGCTTTAACCCCCTTTCCCCCTATTTAGGCCGCCGGCTTCGATCTTCTTTGAGGTTATGGTATCACTCCGGCCGAGTCGGCCCATTCATGCCAAATTTCAACTCGATATCTCATTTAGATCCAATTTTGTTCAAGTTTAAAACTTTGATCGCCCGTCCTGTAAAGTAGTGATTTTTCACTTCCTACTTTGTTAATTGCTACCGTCGATTTATGGTCCTCTGTTGTCTGATACTTATCTGTAACATCAAGTGTTTGAGCTACGTATTACGGAGTCAGGTCAAATTATGAGATGTTTTTAAATTTGTTGTGTACATTTTACTAATCGGGTGACAGAACTGACGAATGATTTTCAGTTTGCTTTTTCGTAAAGGTGAAAGTTTCATTTAATAATCTGAATATGAAAGCTTAACCCATAGACCCCAATCTAATGCATCTTCAGTGTATGTAGAATTGTGGTGCAGTTATCTTTGTTTGCGGGTTTAACATTTGGCAAGCATTAATTAGTGGGTTTGATTGCAATGTTATGTGGGTTGCGTATAATAGATATTATTGATTCAATGTGTTAGTCTAAGATCCGTAGAACATCGACCTTCACCGAGCTGATAATCGAATGAAATATCCTTTATGACAAATTTATATACTAGAAAATATATTAAAATAGGTTGCTAAAAAAATCCTGGACAGACTATTTTAATTAATTTTTTAAAATAATATTTAACTAATTTAATATTTAATAAAATTTTCATTCTTACTTAAAGTATAAAACGTATAGAATGTGCCGCCAATTTTTTATTATCATTTCAAGTGAAGGTAAACTGCCATCGACATACTGTTTTATACCTGACAACCGAGTTCTCTGTCCAGGTAATAATAGACACCCATGGCGGCACATTTATACGTTTTATACTTTAAGTAAGAATGAAAATTTTCTTATTATCTTAATGTTGCAAATTTAGTTAAATATTTTATTTTTAAAAAATTAATTAAAAATAGTCTGTCCAGGATTTTTTAGCAGTAAAGTGACACGCAGTTCAAAGAGCACACGGTAAGATCAATGTTAATAATGTAGATACAATTGCACGGTGAAATTTGCAAGTCTAGACTTGTTCTCGCTTCACCCTAGAATGCACTGCGGGGAGGTAAACTTTAAAACGAATCTCTGGAAACTAAACCGTTTAATGCAACAAGAAAGAAAATAAGTTCGTTGCACTAGAGAGTAATTCTCTTTGTGACTTTTGAACTGTATTATTTTACCCTCAGTAGAATTTAGCCTTTGCTATAGTAGGTATGTCCCACCATGGTTAGACATTATATCTATCAATTTTGTTTTTTGTGTGATAGGTGAGAGCATACGGGTCACTTGAGAGTAAAAAACCGGCCAAGTGCGAGTCGGGCTCGCGCACAAAGGGTTCCGTAGCAGCAAATATAAGATTTTTAAAGGTGTACAATACTGTAGTATATTTTTTGATCTATCTTATAAGGTTCAGCCATCGTTTTCAGTGTAAGCACAATAACTTAACCAAATTACAGTTAAATCAACCTATCTCAAAAACTATAAGAGATACTTTGATCAAACCAAAAATCGTTTGAAAGAGTTAATTAGCATGCATCACCTCTATTTTTTTTAGAATTTTATACCCCGTAGTTATAAAAATAGAGGGGGGGGGGGACATACTTTTACGACTTTGAGAGCTGATATCTCAAAAACCGTTCACTTTAAGAAAAATGTTTTTTAGAAAACTTATATCTTTAAAAGACCTTTCCATTGATACCCCACACGGGTATGTACATCGAAAAAAAAAATTTCACCTCGTTACATGTATGGGGGGCCCCACCCCCAATTCTTTTTTTACTATTTAGTGTCATATTTTTGTAGCGGTTCATACAACACATATTCCCATCAAATTTCATCACTGTAGTACTTATAGTTTCCGAGTAAATCGGCTGTGACAGACGGACAGACGGACAGACGGACAGACGGACAGACGGACATGACGAAACTATAAGGGTTCCGTTTTTGCCATTTTGGCTACGGAACCCTAAAAAAGATGGATATAAGATTTATGAATTTGGACACCATAACACATATTATTATGATATGTACACGCAAAGGATTATAATAAAATATGTTATTATTTTACACTGTTACTATTTCAACCGCACCGTCTTTCTGCATGACCCAAAGTTTAACTGGTAGAGAATGCCCCTGGGCATTAAGTTCGCCTATTGTTACAAATATTGTGCAATAAAGTTTAAATAAAATAAAAGGACCAAACACACAAGAAAATACAAAAGACAACAAAAGACCAAAAATTTACATCTTCTTCTTCTATACTATTTATTAAGAGATAACTTCTATAGATAACGACAAGGCTTATAGGTAAACCGAAAACACGAAACGCTTGCGCGATGTAATTTAGCACAGCGCCATCTATTGGTTCATTTCTGAATTACGGTCCCGAAGCGAAGTGAGGGCGGGCCACTAGTTAGATTATATAGGTACTAGATATCTCTCTGCCACCCATATAACACCTGCATTACCAGTATAGTCACCCCTTACATGCAATACTTACTAATAGTCACACTCGCGCTGCCAAGCTTTAACCCCCTTTCCCCCAATTTAGGCCGCCGGCACCCTCACTCACGCAATGAAACAACAGTCACACTCGCGCTGCCAAGCTTTAACCCCCTTTCCCCCTATTTAGGCCGCCGGCTTCGATCTTCTTTGAGGTTATGGTATCACTCCGGCCGAGTCGGCCCATTCATGCCAAATCATAGTTCCTACGATCTTATGACTCATCTTTAAATCTCGTGATATTTTGAAGCGACTTAGAAACTTTTTCGCCAACGGAGTCTACTGGATAACCTTCCTAACGCATTACTTAAGCTAAAAAGATTAATATAGCAACTCTTTGTCTGAAACAGCTAGTGTTTTCAATTAGAAAATTCCTTTAGCGGGGGGGGGGGCGTTACCCCCGACATTAAGACGTATAAAATTGCGTTAGGCAGTTAATTTTCCGGACTTGCTGAAACGGCGAAACTATAACAATAATGTACTTATTATATTCCGCGATATAATAAGGTGACTTGCCAACTTTTAAAATACGTTTTAGCTAAGTTATCATTTGAGTAGACGAAGTGATTGAGTAGGTAGTGCAATTTAAAAGGTGAATATTCTCAGAACATTACTAAGTAATAAGATACGCTAAGAGACGCTCGAATTATAAATCTTCTAAGTAGGTACATTTTACTACATGTGTAAAATATATTTCTTTTTAAAAATTTAAATTTACAAAGAAATTTAGAACTTCAGTCAGTAATAAATTACATTTGGATGAAAAACTTTTATCGAAACCCTATTTGATGTGTGTTCCTAATTGTACACCTACATAGACATTAAAAAACAATTGAGGCAACATCACATACATTGGCCTGGTCGCAAACTAAGGTTTTCCCGTGGGCTATGGAAACCAGAAACAACGAATTAATCACAAACAACCAGACGTGGTGCGGGAATCGAACCCGCGACCCTTGCCTCTCAACCAGCGCTCAAATAACATCGCTAAGCAAGTCGTCAAATTCAATTGTCTTCGTAATATCTAAGAACCATTTATTCTAATTTCTACATCGATTATTATTAGGTTATCTTGCTGGTTAGTCGAAGCAAAACCTCACTACAGAACTTTTAACATAACATTAACTCCCACGTTATCCCACTAATAGCCAACCGATTTCCAACACAATGTGTTTTTCCAGTCCATATTGAGCAACTTTATGCTTTAGTCCTCCTCTTTAGAGTCTAATATAACCTGCTTCCCGAAGTTAAGATGTCTCTAATATTACAAGGACTAGGGTTGTAAGGTATTTTCGAACAGCCGGACATTATCCTAACATTCGGGTAAAAAGCCGGACACAATTGTTATGGTATGTTAGTAAATACATGTCAATATTAATGAGACCACCAGATGAATAGATCAGTATGGTTCATCAATAAACAGGAAAGCTTACCTTTCTCTACAATACAATGGACAAGGACATGTCATAACAATTAATGCGGACAAGATTTTTTTTTTACTTACTCTGCTGGTGTTGCAGATGTCTATGGGCGGCAGCAATCGCTTACCATCAGGCGATCCGTCGTCTTACTCGTTACCTATCACATAAAAAAAAACCTTAATCTAAATGTTTGGTTTATAATGAAATTGCTACACGGAGTCTATAAAGTCCGAAAAATAATTGATGGCTTCACTGTCACTTACACCACAAAGTATGATAGCCCCTTTCTTTATCAAATATGAACCCGTTAGTTAACCCCATTGATAGATACGACTTTCTTGATAAATTATTTGGTATAAATGTATTTATCTTTTTTTTTGCTTTTACTTATTTGTTGGTAATTTATAATTCCTTGTATTCCGTTGCATATTGTGTTTTATGTGATATGATTTACAGAAATAAATGTATATTTTTCTTTTTTTCTAATTTGGCCGGACTTCGTAACCAAAAAAACCTGACCATGTCCGGCTTTAATTAGACGCCTGCAGCTCTTGTCGCGACAGTGTCCCAATATCCCATATTTATTTTCTTTTTTCCTAATTTGACCGGACAGATAACCAAAAAGCCTAACAATGTCCGGCTTTATTTGGTCGCCTGGCAACTCTAGTCGCGACAGTGTCCCAACATCGCACCTCCAATCAGTTCATGCACTAGAGAGTAATTCTCTTTGTGACTTTTGAACTGTATTATTTTACCCTCAGTAGAATATTAGACTTTGCTATAGTAAGGTATGTCATCCACCATGGTTAGACATTATTATCTATCAATTTTGTTCTTTTGTGTGATAGGTGAGAGAAGAGCATACGGGTCACTTGAGAGTAAAAAAGATGGATATTACATTTATGAATTTGGACACCATAACACATAATTATGATACACACAAAAGACACAAACACAAGAAAATACAAAAGACAACAAAAGACACAAACATTTACATTGATTATACAGGGTGTATCTGTGAACATTTACATCCCTTTAACCACGTGTTCTGTCAACCATTCTGAACAACATTTATTCAACAACTTTACCAAATTCTTCAAAAAAATTTCGACTACCCCATACAAAATGACCAACTCACGTGAACCGACTTTGTATGGAAGATGAAATTTTTATATGCGAATTTTCAAGTCATAGAACAAATGTTGTTCAGAATGGTTGGTTCTTAGAATACGTGGTTAATGGGATGTAAATGTTCACAGATACAGCCTGTATAGGTACTAGATATCTCGCTGCCACCCTGTGGTGTTATACCTGCATTACCAGTATAGTCACCCCTTACATGCAACACTTACTATTAGTCACACTCAGGCAGGCAATATTTAACCCCCTTTCACCCCTAATTAGGCCTCTGGCACCCTCACTCACGCAACGAAACAGTCACACTCGCGCTGCCAAGCTTTAACCCCCTTTCCCCCAATTTAGGCTGCCGGCATCCTCACTCACTTGGTTGTGGTATCGCTCCGGCCGAGTCGGCCCATTCATGCCGAAGCATGATTCCTACGATCTTATGACTCATCTCTAATTCTCGTTAAATTTTAAAGCGACTGAGAAACTTTTTCGCCAACGGAGTCTACTGGATAACCTTCCTAACGCATTACTTAAGCTAAAAAGATTAATATAGCAACTCTTTGTCTGAAACAGCTAGTGTTTTCAATTAGAAAATTTCCTTTAGCGCGTTACCCGACATTAAGACGTAATAAATTGCGTAAGCAGTTAATTTTCCGGCTTGCTGAAACGGCAAACTATAAATAATGTACTTATTTTATATTCCGCGATATAATTAGTTACTTTGCCAACTTTTAAAATACTTTTAGCTAGTTATTGTTTGAGTTATGATCAGTGATTTGAGTAGGTAATGCAATTTAGGATGAATATTCTCAAACATTACATTAATATAGCCGGACACAATTGTTATGGTATGTTAGTAAATACATGTCAATATTAATGAGGCGACAAGATGAATAGATCAAAATGGTTCATCGATAAACAGGCAAGAGGATAAGCATTTAGAGTCATTTCTCCCCCACTACCTTTCTCTACAATACAATGGACAACGACATGTCATAACAAATGCCGACAAGGATTTTTACTTACTCTGCTGGTGTTGTAGGTGCCTATGGGCGGCGGCAATCGCTTACCATCAGGTGATCCGTCGTCTTACTCGTCGCCACCTATCACATAAAAAAACCTTAATCTAAATGTTTGGTTTATAATTAAATTTATACACGGAGTCTATAAAGTCCGAAAAATAATTGATGGCTTCTCTGTCACTTACATCATAAAGTATGATAGCCCCTTTGTTTATCAAATATGAACCCGTTAGTTAACCCAATTGATAGATACGACTTTCTTGATAAATTATTTGGTATAAATGTATTTATCTTTTTTTTTGCTTTTACTTATTTATTGGTAATTTATAATTCCTTGTATTCCGTTGCATATTGTGTTTTATGTGATATGATTTACAGAAATAAATGTATATTTTTCTTTTTTCCTAATTTGGCCGGACACTGTAACCAAAAAACCTGACCATGTCCGGCTTTAATTAGACGCCTGGCAGCTCTTGTCGCGACAGTGTCCCAATATCCCATATTTATTTTCTTTTTTCCTAATTTGACCGGACAGATAACCAAAAAGCCTAACAATGTCCGGCTTTATTTGGTCGCCTGGCAACTCTAGTCGCGACAGTGTCCCAACATCGCACCTCCAATCAGTCACTGTCAGCACTCATCCACGACTATTCAATAAGGAATTTTCTTATTTCGCAGGGAATTGAATTTATTTCGCTCAATCAAGGTGGTGTTTATTTAGTAATTGGCTCTGTGTAAGACTTAAGAACAATACAGAGACGGTTGATGATTGTGCAGTTATGTATACTGTACTTCTTTGGACATATCTCTAGAAACGAGGATTTGATGAAGAGGTTTGTGGTGCAAGACTACACCGAATAGAAAATAGCACGAGGCTAGTTTCCAACTCGCTGCCGAATCAATTTCATCAGAAAACCAAATTGTCAAGCCGTCGCGAGCAAACAAAACTGAAACTGCCTCCACTGAAGAAATAATTCTCAAGATTTTTTAACGAATAAGTATCTAGATTCCCATTCAATTCTTCTAGTTAATTTTTACTTACGGTGTACAATATTTGGACAGGGAAATTTTAATATCATAATGACATCGTCACGAGGAAAGTAAAGTATCAATGGAGGAACTTGGAGGAGGAATCTAGTAGGACTCTACGGCCTCTTCATCAGCCCGCTGCAGTCCACGGCTGGACATAGGCCTCTCTGAACGCTCGCCACTTTGATCGATCTTCGGCTACTCGCATCCAACTCCAGCCAGTCCTCTTGCGCAGATCGTCACTCCATCTGGCCTGAGGTCGTCCTCACGCCAGTTACGACGTTGACCAACAGCCTAACAATACAAAAAAATACCTATTAACTCAACGAATTTTTGGCAGTACACAGGTACTGGAACAAGGGCTTAGTTTCTTCCCCAGTTGAGTAATGAAAAATCTCGTAATAAAACCCTTTTCTTAATCGAAAAAAAAACCAGAGAGCCTTTTGACTTAAGCGGCTTCCACAAAGCCTTACCCTCTGACCGGTATTACCTGCCGAGCACTTACAAGTCAGCGTTTCTGCATAATATTTTTTGTTACGCAGCGTAAACAATATTGCTTTCATACGCGGAAAACGTCAAGTCTCCAAGCCTTGGTCCAGGGTAGGGCAGTACCGTATTAGGAAATCGTGCGATTTTATTTCCGGTTACACATTGTACTGATTTTTGTGATAAGTGACTTGTATTATAGTATGTGTGTATAAACGCAATCAAGTGTCAATGGGCAGTGCACATTGCGAAGAAAACAGATGATCGTTGGGCTGAAGAGGTGATCGAGTGAAGACCGCGAACAGGAAGTCAGGGCCCTGGCCAGCCCTGGCCGGCCCCATAAGGTAAACCGACGATATGGTGAAGGTCACGGGAATTCCTCGAATGCAAGCAACACAGAACCGATCTGTGTGGAGAACATTTAGAAGGCCTATGTCCAGCAGTTGACGTCTATAGGCTGAAACAAAAATGATGATGATTAAATCGAACCACTGAAATGGAATTTGGCACAAGATTTTCCCCGAAATTAAATACGTTTAATTAATATTGACATGTATTAACTAGCATACCTTAACAAATTTATTGTGTCCGGCTTCTTACCCAAATATTTAGATAAACTGGTGACAATGTCCGGCTGTTCGATTAAACACCTGACAAGCCCAACTCTCTTTTCCCTATTGGGCCTCTCACCTCCAGTACCCTCACCACTTGACAAAACATCGCGCAGGCACTGCATCACGCCAGGTCCTCTGTGAGGTATCACTCCATTCGATCCGACCCATTCATGGAGCGTGGCTCTCCCACGGTTTTTTTTTTTTATATGTGATAGGTAACAGGCGAGCAGGCGGATCACCTGATGGTAAGCAATTGCCGCCGCCCATGGACACTTGCAACACCAGTGGAGTTACAAGTGCGCTGCCAACCTTTTATCCCTTTGTTTTATTATATATATATTTTTTTTACGGTTGATTAACGATGGTGATTGTATTGTAACAGCTGGCGTTTGAAACAGATCTGCTAAAATGTTGTAAGTGCCTTAAAAGAGTGGTTCGCAAATCAAGCCCTTTCGAGCGAAAGGTTCCGAACGCGTTTATTGGTTCAATTCCATTTGAGCACACATCGAACTGCGTTTATTTGTTTGGAAAAATATTCGTAGCGCTTTATAGAGATGTGAAAAAATTATCGAATTGGGTTTGAGAATAAGGACCGGTTTTTTTTTACCTTTTGGTTATATTGACGATAGTTACTTTCACACCCATTTTGACAACATTTTGGTTGCAAGACGGCAATTATTGTTCAAAAATATTTTTGGGCAATATTTGACCACTCGGTTTAGTTTTTTCACTATTAGTTCAGAATAACTACGAATAAAAAAAAATGGCTCTAAGTGTCGTTACTAATCAGAGAAAAACAGATGTTAAAAACATTTTTTAAAAGTATCAAGTTTGTCATATCGATACAAAATGTCATTCATATTCATATTTTTTTAAAAAATATGTTACAAAATGGTTATTTTTATGTGATAGGTAGCAGACGAGCAGGCGGATCACCTGATGGTAAGCAATTGTCGCCGCTCATGGACACTTGCAACACCAGTCGAGTTACAAGTGCGCTACCAACCTTTTATCCCTTTGTTTTATTTATATATATATTTTTTTTACGGTTGATTAACGATGGTGATTGTATTGTAACAGCTGGCGTTTGAAACAGATCTGCTAAAATGTTGTAAGTGCCTTAAAAGAGTGGTTCGCAAATCAAGCCCTTTCGAGCGAAAGGTTCCGAACGCGTTTATTGGTTCAATTCCATTTGAGCACACATCGAACTGCGTTTATTTGTTTGGAAAAATATTCGTAGCGCTTTATAGAGATGTGAAAAAATTATCGAATTGGGTTTGAGAATAAGGACCGGTTTTTTATTCGTTGTTACCTTTTGGTTATATTGACGATAGTTTACCCATCTTGACAACATTTTGGTTGCAATACGGCAATTAGTTAAGGTAATTATTGTTCAAAAAATCTTTTTGGGCAATATTTGACCACTCGGTTTAGTTTTTTCACTATTAGTTCAGAATAACTACGAATAAAAAAAACCGGCTCTAAGTGTCGTTACTAATCAAAGAAAAACAGATGTTACAAACATTTTTTAAAAGTATCAAGTTTGTCATATCGATACAAAATGTCATTCATATTCATATTTTTTTAAAAAATATGTTACAAAATGGTTATTTTTATGTGATAGGTAGCAGACGAGCAGGCGGATCACCTGATGGTAAGCAATTGTCGCCGCTCATGGACACTTGCAACACCAGTCGAGTTACAAGTGCGCTACCAACCTTTTATCCCCTTCCCCCCCGGGTGGGCCTCCGGTACCCTCACTCACTCGGCGAAACACAGCACAGGGGCTGCTTCACGCCGGTTTTCTGTGAGGCAGTGGTATCACTCCGGTCGAGCCGGCCCATTCATGCCGAAGCGTGGCTCTCCCACAGTTGACCTGTCGCTTGACAATTGTCACTGTACATAATGTCAATGGCAATTGTCAGCGTAGTGAAATAGGGGCCAGATGTGTGACTGTCTATACGACGTCACATCACTGCTTTTCTATTTGAGGACGTACGTTTGAAAGGGTTACAGATTGGTGCATTAGGCCATGGAATATTTCCCCCAGGGATTGCTTTTGGGATTCCACTTCGAAAGCGCCATCGATTTGGGTCTCGTGTGATAGGGGACAAATGTTTCCAATATAACGGTTTTTCGTAAATTGATGCGAGAAACATGTTAATTAAATTTTAATTCGACAACATCTCATACATAATCCGTAAAAAGTAGCTTAGGCATTTGTGTTACAAATATTAGAAAATATCATACTTAAATACACCCAGACACTGAACGGTATTCATCACACAATTGAACCCACGACCTTTGGCGTAAGAGGTAGCGCCATTCGGCCAGTCTAACTGAACTTATAAAGTACTAGTGGCCCGCCCTCACTTCGTTTCGGGACAGTAGTTCCACTGTTTACCAATAGATGGCGCTGGGCGTCGATTGCAACGCGCTAGTGTTTCGCCTTTTCGGTTTGTATGTAATATAAGGTTTGTCGATGTCTATGGAGTTTATCTCTTTATAAATAGTATAGAAAGTATCAGCCTATATACTGTTCTACTGCAGGTTCACAGAAATCCAGTCATTGCTACTATGATATACGGATTGGTGACCTTAAAAATCGAAGTAACCCCGAGATCACAGCCCGGTAAAACACTAGAACACATTAAACTGTACAGTCGAGTTCAAAAATATGTTTACACTTTAGGTCCTTGTCACAATACATATTTATAAGAAAGTGGAAGTCGTTTTCTTATACATATGTACTGTTACATGGTCCTAAAGTGTATACATATTTTTGAACTCGACTGTACAACATATTTGTATTATTGGTGCCAAATAAACATTTTCTATATTCTAAAAATCATTGACAGTGAAGAAGTAAATCAAAAAACTTACGTCTTTAATGAAACATACTTTGTACTTTCCTTAACATCTCCCAGTTTTGTTTAAAACTAGAACACCGCATAAAACTTGTACAACTGTGTCGGTAACTACGGACTAGTTTAAACTAGTATAAACTAGTTCCAATACTTCCTATTTGCGCCACTCGTCTGTTGCTGTAGCGAAAGAAAAGAGTAAATAACTTATGGCACCCCGGCAAGTTTCGAAGGGACAAAGTTACAGGCCGTATGTTGTCTTAAATTATTTACTATGCGGGTAGCTTTATTTAGGCACCTATAGAATTGATTGATGAGATTGTAAGAGTAGCATTCACTACCAAGGAGATTTGATGACCTCCTTTCTAATATACATAGTTAAATTTTAGCCATTTTAATTCCGAAGCCCTCATTACAAGTACGAGTATCATGAATAAAGCCTCTTTCAACAACAAAATAAAAATCAGCTGTTAGCTGTTCTATATAAGAAAAAAATTATTCACCAGAGATAAATGTATGGAATAGCTGATTTAGTTTAGATTTAAGCTTGCTTATTTTGATGGTCTAAGAAGCTAAAGGGATTTTATTTGTGTTACCTATTATGGTTTCGGGATTAAAACTACTAAAATTGAACGGTGTATAGGTAAAGCGAAGTTTTTTTTTTATGAGATAGGGGGCAAACAGATGGATCACCTGATGGTAAGCTATTGCCGCCGCCCATAGACAGCTGCAACACCAGTAGAGCCACAAATGCGCTGCCAACCTTTAACCCCCTTTTCCCCCCAGTAAGGCTTCCAGCACCCTCACTCACTTGACAAACACAGCACAGGCGCTGCTTCTCGCCGATCTTCTGGGAAGCCGTGATCATAGAATAGAATAGAATAGAAAAAATCTTTATTCAAGTTAGGTCCATACAGATCACTTATGAATGTCAAAACATAATATAATCTATCACTGGTTCGGAACGTCAATTTCTACTGAGAAGACACCAGCAAGAAACTCAGTAGTTACTCTTTTCAAATAGTAATAAGTTACAGAGTTTCATTTGAGCATGCCGAACATGCCGATCACTCCGAGCATGCCGATTGCAATTAGTAGGTAATTATTAATTACTCATTATTGCAACGTACCTACAAGCAAGTCATAAACAAAAGAAGGTACAATAAGTCACCGTCGGCGGAGATTAACGAGGAAATATTAAGATTGATCGTAATAAGCAGTGGTCACCAACATTTTCTGGGCCCTGCAGTAATTAGAAGGGTTTCTGTGTTGTTCGGGATTTCTTTTTGTCTGTTTCTTGTGTGATACTGGGAGGAAAAAGCATAACGATCTGTTATGTTTGGAGTAGGACAAACAAAAGGTTTTAGGGAAAAAATGATTCATAATCAAGAGTAAATGTGGGACAAAATATTTTTTGTTTTCAAGAGCCGTGTAAGGAGAAAAATGTGGAAGACGGCCAGATGTTTACATGTTTCGCAAATTTTATAGGTCTTTATATATTACAGAATACCGGTAAAAAAGTAAAGTATGTATCAGCCCATATACTGTCCCACTAGAAGGGAAAGGCCTCCATCATAGAAATCAAGTCATCGTTACTATGATGGGATTAGGTTTAATCACCACGCTTGTCTAATACGGATTGGTGATCACAAATCCGAGCTATATACATAATATTGTATGCTTTAAACTTTTCAAACATAATAATAATATTATACCCGGATACCGGATACATACTTAGTAGATAAACGATTTTTTTAAGTGTAATGTATTAGATACCGCATAGCTGTATTACAGGCACAATATTCCTATTGTTTTAAGCAAAGTTTTACACATTTCGTAAGACCTAAAACACCTACAATGAAATCCCTCGAGTTCCAACTTGGGTACTAATGACAAAATATAGCCGTTGCTTATTTTCTCACAGAACCACGTCACGTAGCCACGTCACGTATATAATGCGGAACCCGGAGTGGAATAAATTGCATGGAATAAACACGAGATTCAGTGTTCAGGATTTGTGGACTTAAATGTGTTTTTGGAGTTAGTGGTTCCTATGGTTTAGGATCTCTGCTTTGAGCTAGAAGTCTGCGTCTGAGATAAGATTTAAATTATTCCGGACTGTAGGGTGTTTTATAACTAACATTTGCTAAGAAAGACATGAATGTATGTTTAAGAATTTGGAAGTAGCTAACAGTTTCAAACTTCGTTGCATTAAGATGTCATTTTGGAGACCAAGGTTTGCGTGGAACTTAATCCAGAAATAAGTAATTCGTACTAACTAAAGTAAAAAAAGTAAAGTATCAGGCAATATGCATCAGACGCATGCTTGTTTACAACTGACGTAGTACAAGAAGTTAGTATCAGCCTATATACTGTCCCACTGCAGTGAAAAGGCCTCCATTACAAAAATCCAGCCATCACTACTATGATAGGATTAGACTTAATAACCACCCTTGCCTAATGCAATAATCACAAACTCGAGCTTTGTTAGAAAAATTCGAACATACGTTTTCTCGACCGGATACCAACTGGGCGTAGTATAAAATAAACTATAGAAAGATACAACTACCAAACATCAATTTCCCACTCAATTAAACCAGAGTATATCGTCTACTATTAGGGCAATAGTTTTCAACCCACATGTATGTAGCAATTAAACCAAAGCGGTTTGACTTCCTTCCTACCTATACAAGATTATTATGGTTCGAAGCAAATCGGCTCAAACCGATGTTGTTGGAAATTGGGAGTGAGCCCTTTCAACTGATTAAAGGGCTAAGTCGTAATGTTGATACCACACAAGCAAATAGCTTAGGAAGGTAGTATGGTTAGGTTGTAATATTATATTGAATACTTAAGAGAATTGAGGCTTCGTACCTAACCTTACATCTTCTGACATCTATCTTCTATACTATTTATAAAGAGATAAATTCTATTGACCACGATATGGCTTATAATATAGAATCATAATTGCGCGATGTAAGTGATAACCAGCGCCATCTATTAGTAAAAATCCCGGAAAAATGTGAAGAAAGGACGTGCCTAGTGTGACTAGTGTGTAATAAATTGAGTTATCAAAGACAATAAACATGACAAAAAAACGAATTTCCTATTGTTTGGGCCTGTTCAAAACTCCTCATCTTTTTTAAATCGACCTAAGGAATGCGCCAAGATTCCAAATTTGAATTTGCGCGCCCCGCAGTGAAGCCTATAACAAACTATGTTTTTTATCTGTGGTAACTCTCTTGTTTTTACGTGGGCAACCGCTGAAGCGTGTTTTGTGCAAAATTCCCAAAATATATATAAAATCGTTGTGTAACGTTGTGTCTAGACTGTTAAAGGTGCATGAAATACCTGGACTAAGTGTTGTGTACGTCAGACGGCGCCGTCAAGGAACTTTTTTACACCTAAAACCTAAGTACATAGTGCGCCGGCCGGCGTCTGTTCTTCTCAGGAGACGATCGTCTAACTACGTTACTTGCAGAATCCTGGTAAGTCGATTTGAATTAGAACAGGAACGAGAACTTGTCCACATCTACGCCTCTTCCATTATATGGTAAACAGTCGTATTGCAAAGTTGAAATACTATGTACATAACCTAATTTCTATCACGCGTTTATTCCCCGCCATTTGGCACATTTATTTTGAAAACTCCAAACTCGTAGCGCTAACACCTATTATTATAGTATTTCCTAGCACGCCTATATTTGTAACTAGCAAAGTAAAAAAGTATTAGCGCATATACTGTCCCACTGCAGGGCAAAGGCCTCCATCATATAAAACACGTCATCGCTACTACGATGGGATAAAGCTTAATCACCACGCTTGCCTAATGTGGATGGTGATCACAAACCCGTGCTATAATCGAAAAATTCAAAACATACAGTGGCTCGACCCGAACCTGGGACCGATACCACTAGACTAACGGGGCATACCTAGCAAACTAATGTTTTTCGCTTTCATGGAAAACTATTTTTATCAGCTATGCTAGAAAACCGTTTCCAATTAAATACTGTTGGATGAGAAAAAATATTATTTTACATTTTCCCCTTTCTCGGTTACCTAGGATGGAATCCATCGCAAACAGCAATTTATTCCAGTGTTGCCATCCGAGGTGATTGCTGGATTCTGTGGAAATAGATTGAAAGAAAGGCAACGGCAACTTGTTAAGGTTTTCTAATAATAAAACACTAGACTTGTTTTTTGAAAAGGTATTTTCTTTCTTTCTTCTTTAAATATTTTTTTAAAGACCAGTGGAGGAGTTTTGTACCGGAGCCCAAGGCACACTTTAAGTCGCTGAGCCATCGGAGATCTCATTCTTACTTACTTAAGCTTTACCAGTTTGTTACGGATATCAGACCACAGGGTATAATTACATTACACAGGGTTGCGAAAGTCACGTAGATATGCGTAATTACCAAATTTGAACTTTTTCAAATCCTACATACTGCATAATATTGGCAAATTAGGTAATACACAGGTCCTTCTACCAGCCCATGGTCCTTCCAACCGTCTCGGCATACGGACCGAATCTTGGGAGACGCTCACCAGACTTGCTAACGGCTCATTCCGCGGTGCGTCTCTTCACTCCCTACAAAGTCTGTGTCTTTAGCCCATCTCAATGTCACTTCTCCCCAAATGGGGCGTGAAACACCACAGCACAAGTACAGTCCACAGCACAAGTTCCACATCAATCAAACTCCTTAAATTAGGTAATATTATTTATTATTATTCTCTTCTTCGAAGTCGGTATCACTCTTGACAGAGTGGTCGTGGTCATCACTTTCAGGGATTCGTGGCAAGCTTTACAACACACCGCCACTCTTCTCTGATGGCCGCCTTCCTCGCGCATTCATTAAGTGATGATGAGTCACTTGCTGCTTTTATTTGGTCAGTCTACCTCATAGGCGATCTTCCTCGTGGTTTGGTTCCTTCAACCTTTCCTTGGACAAAAAGTCGCTCAGTAGCCACCTCCCCTCGGCGGCATACGTGACAAAAAAGGTGAGGGTACAAGATCAGTCTCGTATCCTCGGTATCAGGCAGCGTTTGTCACGCTGCCTGATGCCGAGTTCTCGATTCATTATTATTATTTATTTATTATAGACATCTGCTATAAAACAGGTGAATAGGAATACCTAACAATATGTAATTTGTATGACTTTGGAATCAGGTGGTAATATCGTGGTAGTTTGTGTTTGTCCAGAAAGGAAATCGTACACACGAGCTTTAGCGTATGAACCCACTATATAGGTACGCCATCGGCCCAGTTGAAATGTGGAATTTCTACCCGTTACTGGCAAACTTACCCTTCTCGTTACAGTTGTTATATCATTCTCACTGCTCGAGAAAATGATTCATTAACTCGTCCAGATGAAAATCTCGTGTGTATTTCTCATATACAGGGTGTATCTGTGAACATTTACATCCCTTTACCCACGTTTTCTACCAATCATTCTGAACAATATTTGTTGTATGACTTTTGGAAATTTTGCATGAACAAATTTTAACTTCTCTTACAAAGTTGGTCATGCGACTAGTAAGTACATTTTGTGTGGGAAAAATGTGTCGAAAAAAATTTCGACGAATTTTCAAAAGTTGCAAAACAAATGTTATTCTGAATGGATGGTAGAAGATGTGGTTCAAGGGATGAAAGTGTTCACAGATACACCCTGTATACTACGAGAATATGTTACGTCACAACGTATACGCACAAATCTATACGTACGTCTGTCGCTAAACACACAATCCCGAAACTCGTTAAAATTCAACGTTAGACCGATTCGGCCGAGGGTTTGGGCGCACGGATGCGTTTGAGCCAAGCGAGATTGATTTTTTATTGTTCCAAAAATAATGCAAATTTATACAAATATACCTTAAGCGTGCTATGATAAAAAAATTAAATCGAAACTAGGTAATTTAAACCTTAAGCAATTATTTGCAATTGTAAAGAGCAATCAATCACCCAGTTAGTGAAGATTTGGGTTTTTGAAAATTTGATGAGATTTATAAATAAAAAAAGATTTAGGTAATTTTGTCTTTTAATATTTGGACTAGTGGCCTGTCCTTATTTTATTTCGGGACGTATGTAGTTTTGCTTATGCATGTATTTAAGTATTAGGTATGTTTGTATTTCCTCTTAACACAATATCTCGTAAATGTCAATGTACGAGATGTTGTGTGAATTTATTTGTTATTAAAAAAACAATTTGCAAGTCATTCAATCTATCATTATATCTAGTTTGTTTATTTATTCTTTAATGGACGATATTAAAAGTACAGTTGGTATATTTAATGCAATAAACCATTCATTAAGTAATGTTTTGTTCTCGATCTTGGCTCATTTCTCCAAATTTTGGGTCCCATTTAACATTTTGGCGTAAGTCATGGCGGGTAATCTCGATTATCATAATTTATGCTAGAAACATTTTATGGCAGTTTTCACGGCTTATTTATACGATGGGGAGGTATTCAATGTAAATTTAAATTTTGGGGATAAACTAACAAACGGAGTTGATGCGAAACAATAGATAAGTACTTACCTATATCTACATATTACTAGTGGCTTACCCTCACTTCGTTTCGTTCTGTTTTAGGGATAGGAGGCAGGAAATGAAAACATTTAAGTTTTAGTTATAACTTGCTGTAATACTTGACATACACGATATCTATTGACACACTGTTGTTTTTATTATTTTTTATATTTAAAATTTGAATGCCGTGTTGGCTTTGACAATCTAATAACCATGCAGGTTTAACACCCCCCCGCAAAGCGAACACCCTGTATAAAAGAGGACCGAATAAAATACAGCACGTACAAAAACACAACACACCCTATATACAATACACACATACATCCTATATATAAACGCACACAAAAAAAACATCCTGTATAAAAACACCTAAACCTACTTTACACACCTATCACTATCTACACCAAAACATGATTACAAAAAAAATATTCTGAACGCGACTTTACACTATACATAAACCTAACCCTACTGTACATTTATTATGCTTCAGTTTCGGCAAAGGTTTAGTGAAAGATGTCGGCGATCATGTCGTGGGTAGATATATACAGAAGGTTGATGTTATGGTGTGAAAGTGATTCACGAATGAAGTGGTGCCTGATGTCGATATGTTTGGTGCGTGAATGGAATGTATGATTGTGAGCGAGCTTCAGTGCACTTTGATTGTCGGTATGGATGACGATGGGATGGGCGATGATGAAGATTTCACTGATGAGTGACTGGAGGTATATTGCCTCCTTACAAGCTTCAGCCAAAGCCATGTACTCGGCTTCCGTGGTAGAAAGCGCGACAGTACGCTGCTTGCGTGCTTCCCAAGAGATTGGAGAGCCACTCATCAGGAAAGCGAACCCTGTGAATGATCTACGGTCCACAAGATTGTTTCCATAGTCCGCATCCACGTATCCTACTGGACAGAACTGGGCTGTTCGGTGAAAATGCAGCCGAAGTGCTTTTGACCCTTTCAGGTAGCGAAGAACTCGCTTAGCGGCCCTGAAGTGTACCCCCCCGTAATGTGCATTGAACTGAGAGAGGTATGAGACCGCATGGGCAATGTCGGGTCTAGTACATATCGCAATGTACATTAGTGAGCCGATAAGCTCCTGGTACGGTAGTTCTGGATTGTCCTCTTCCTTGTTAGGGACAGTCAGTTTTAGACCGGGTTCAAAAGGGGTGGTGACAGATAATGCATCTGTCATGCCAAATTTATTTAATAGATTTTCGATATATTTGGTTTGATCCAAATAAATATTACCAGCAGTCTGGTGTACTCTCATGCCAAGACAATCCTTGCATACTCCAAGGTCTTTGACAGTGAAAGTATTTTTCAGTTGGTCTTTGAACAGATTCTTCATTCTGTCACAAGTTGACACGACGAAGAAGTCATCGACAAACACAGCAACGAGAAGCAGGTCATTGCCCTCTCGTCTGTAGTACAGACAATGCTCGTTTGCCGATTGTTTCAGCAAGAGTTTGCGCATAGCGTCGCAAACTTTAGCGTTCCACTGACGTGGCGCTTGCTTGAGACCATATAGTGCTTTTTTAAGTAAGCACACCTTAGTCTTTAGGATTAGTGGAGAAACCTTCAGGTTGCTCCATGTAGATTTCCTCCTCTAAGTCGCCATTTAGAAAGGCGGTTTCTACATCGAGGTGGTCTACCATCAATCCATGATGAGCAGCAAATGCAAATAAAAGTCTAACAGAAGACAGTCTAGCAACTGGTGAAAAAGTTTCGCCATAGTCAACTCCCGCTACTTGAGTGAAGCCTTTAGCTACTAGTCTGGCCTTGTACTTTGTGACATTACCACTAGTATCCTTTTTTATTTTATACACCCATTTACATTTGGTAGTTTTTCTACCTGCGGGTCTGTCGACAAGAATCCAAGTTCCATGTTTATTGAGAGAGTCAAATTCAGCCTTCATGGCTTCCAGCCATTTGCCTTTCTCCGGGTGATCGAGGACTTCTTTGAAGGTCTCTGGTTCCCAATCTGAGGTCATGTGGAGCTGCTCCTCATACCGTTGCGGAGGGCGCCTGTCCCGAGTTGGGTATCTTCTCTGAACTTCAGGTGCGGGCTCTGGAGAAGGATCAGGATCTTCGGTCGAACTCGAAACCTCGGGGATCACAGGTGCATCTGAATCTGTATTTAAAGTTGACGCGTCAGACGTCACAGAAGTACCTGGTTGCGGTTGGCGTTCTCGTTGTGAAACTGGTTCATCGTCCATGGGTATAAAAACTTGTTGAGGTTGAGGTAGTGGTGGAGATGGTAAATCGCTGTCAATGGGTTGCAGGTTAGGCTGGTGCAGCCTTTTGTCTTCTAAGAAGACGACATCTCTCGATATAATGATATTCCGTGGCGATTGGGGGTCTATAAGACGATAACCTTTGGTTTCGGTAGAGTAACCTACGAAGATACATGCTTGCGTCTTAGATTCCAGCTTTAGTACGTTTCTCTTTGGGTACTAAAGCGTGGGCTTCACAACCAAATACCCTCAGGTGAGAGAGGTTGATTTTTCGTCCACTCCACACTTCCTCTGGAATTTTGTTCTTTAACGCTTGTGTAGGCAATCGGTTCTTAAGATAAATTGCAGTGTTTACTGCTTCGCCCCAATAAGCTAGAGGTAGGTTGGAATCTTTGAGCATGGATCTGGCTTTTTCGATGATAGTCCTGTTAGCGCGTTCGGAGACGCCGTTCTGCTGAGGAGTGTACGGAACCGTTGTCTGGTGTATGATACCGTTCTCTTTTAAGAAGGTAGACATATCCTTATTTACATACTCACGCCCGTTGTCAGAACGCAGAACTTTTATCTTTTCACCAGTCTGATTCTCTACTAAGTGCTTAAATTCTACAAATTTAGTAAAAACCTCTGATTTTGATTTTAAAAGATATCCAAAAGTTTTGCGACTAAAGTCGTCTGTAAATGTTAGCAAATAAAGAGCACCGCCCCACGAGTGCGTACTCATAGGTCCGCAAAGGTCCGAATGAATCAATTGTAGAACCTTACTCGACTTGCTACAAGAACTTTTGAAAGGTTTTTTAGCTAATTTGCCTTGCAGGCACGGAACACACTTTTCCGTAAATTTCCCGCTAAAATCTATGCCTACTAACTTACTTTTTAAAAGTTGCATAGTATTGGCATTGAGATGGCCAAGGCGTCTATGCCACAACAAAGGTGACTCTTTCGTAGGTGTGTACAAAGCATGAGATTTGTCGACATCTAGCTTGTACATGCCCTTATAATTTGAGCCTGTCGCTATGACTTGACCCGTCAGTTGACATCCACCTGCCAAAGTGATTGTCGCGCCTTTCGATGTAAATAAAACATCGTAGCCTTTCTTGGTTAAATTACTTACGGATAAAAGACTAGTGGCTAAACGAGGGACGTAAAGTACATCGCTTATTTTATGTACATTGTCGGAAATATTAATATTTACAGTACCTTTACCCTCACTCAGAATTTGGTTCTTGTTGGCTACTTGGATGGGAATGATGTGGGAGGACATGGAGTCAAACCAATCTTTCCGATTGCTCATATGTGAGCTTGCACCAGAATCTATGAACCAATCTTGTGAACCTGTGGATGAAGGATGAGTTAAACAAGATGAAAGTGTAAATTCTAATGTATTATGAGAATAAACCTTTGCCGAAGCTTTCTTGTTCTTATTCCTACAATCTGACACTAAATGACCTAACTTTTTACAGTATGTACAGAATTTCTTCTTCGGTTTAGTCAGTAGCGCCGTAGGATCCTCAGGTCTGGTACTGGTAGTGCGACATGGTCGAGAGTCTTCCTTTAGAAGAGCTGCCACTACGTTCTCCGACGTTATTCGAGCGTTGGAATGCTCGAGAGCCATGACGAGCGGTTTGTACTCGTCTGGGAGTCCAGCCAAGATGATGATCGCCAGGAACTCATCTTCTACTCCTGCTCCTATTCCTTGTAATTCTTGTTGTATGCCAAGGGAAGTGTGTACATAGCTTTGGAGGTTTCCACGATATTGGTTGGAAAGCAACTTTTTCATGAGTTGCAGTCTCCTAGTTAGACCACTATCAGCATAAGCCTTCTTGAGGCTGTTAAAGGTGTCATAAGCTGTTTTAGCTCCTCGAATCACTGGGTATATAGATTCTTCACACGTCAAGCATATTTTAGCTCGCGCTTTGGCGTCTTTACGCTTGGCGTCAGGGTCCTCGGAGTCGATGGGTGATGTTACGACGTCCCATAGATCCAGGTCCGTGAGCAAACATTCTATTGAAAATACCCAAGTGTTGAAATTTCTTCCGTTCAACTTGTTGATGGAGACACCATGGGATTCGTGCCGAGTGCCGTGAGGCACCGATGGGTTATCCATAGCACTATTTGTGTAATTTGCGCTCTTCAATGCGTTGCGCTGCCCATAACCTTCTGTTTTAGGGATAGGAGGCAGGAAATGAAAACATTTAAGTTTTAGTTATAACTTGCTGTTATTACTTGACATACACCAAAGAGAATATAATCACTCCGTTTTAAGAGACGCCATTCCATACATTGGTCTGAGCTCGAGGTTTTTTTTTTTCTTTTTTTTTCCTTGGCACAGGTGAACATTGCCAACCACACGGCATGAACATTGGTTTTATTAATGTTGGCATGACTGGTATTTGACAACTGACAGCGTTACGTAGTGATGGAAACTGTCGATAGATTCCCACGATAGTTACTAGTGATGGGAAATATCGAAAAATATCGACAGCGGACTGCACCCTAGATCTTGTTATTTTTCAGATTTATTTCAATAGGGAAATAACAATTTTTAAATATTTCAAAACACATTTATTGAAAAATTTAATTGGTATTAAACAATATTGATTGATGAATTCTATTTCTATTGTAATGCCTTCCAAAAAAATATATGAAATCGTGTTGAAAACAAAGTTTAACTTATTTGATACAGTTTTCCAAGCCGGGACAACAAGCTAGTCAGCATACTTCTGGATTTACAGTGGACCAGCTTAATAATAATAGGAATATGGACAGTGATCAGTAGTGATCACTTCATCAAAGAAATAATAATGAATGGAGACATCATAAAAGATCCGACAAAAATAGCAAATAGATAATGTCTGATCGTGACATTTATATGGTTTAGAAAAGTGTCAGATTACTTACATATTGTTTTACTTAAAAGATTATTAATTATAAACAGAATTGTCTATGACATCGTGGACCACACTACACCTTTCGGCTAAAAGTTCTGTCTGATCAGATGTTGGCCCTGGGCGTTCAAACGAAGGTCCTGGGCATATAAAATGCGGTCCGGTTATAACAGATGGATTTCCAGATGAATCTGTAAAACATTTTATTAAAATTATTGAATATTTTGATTTAAGAGTGTATTAAGTTGAGAGTTGTTATATTCATTGAACTCCTCTGAGTTCACTGAATATAACGAATATTTTTAAACAAGCAGTATAAAAATGTACCTTTTAATTCAATCATTTTTAGATTTGTTCACTTCTTCATGTCGAAAATGTTTACCGCAAACATACTTAAGTTGATGCAGTTTCTCTATTGGCATGTAAACAAGATCTTCTTAGCCAGCTCTAATCCACTTCAAAGACCTGAAATAAATTTTGAAGAAATTATACAGGGTTATTTCTAAACCTTGGCATCCTTCAAACCACCTTGTGTACCGGCCATTCTGAACAATAGTTGTTCTATGACTTTTGTAAATTCGCGAAAAAAATTACAAGTTTTCATACAAAATCGGTCGCGTGACTGAAAATGTTGTTCAGGATGGTTAGTAGAAAGGGTGGTGTGAAGGATGCCGGTGTTTAAAAAATAACCCTGTATTTACAACTATCAAAATACTGTTTGTCTGCTAGGCAATTCAAATTCATGCATATCAAATGGGTTTAGGTTTAAATTACTTATTAATGCTGTGTAAATACAAACCTCTCTGGATCAAGTGAAATATCTACTAGCCAGGAACCTTCCAGGAACACACCTAAGGCTGACAAACGCCTTATACCACCTGATACAACGCACTTCTTAGTTACGTGTATGCCCACGAGACGATTCCATGGTCAAAACTAAACACAATAGCACTTAATAAATAACACAAAACTATGATAAAACTGATTAACACAACAAGTCCAAAAATAACAAGAAAAGTGGCGTTAAACGTCCAAACATAACAAAGAAAGAAACACGTAACTCGACGTAAGATCAGGAGGGAGGATTTCACTTGATTCACATTTTATTTACGAAAATATGTATCGTTCCCAATAAATTTTGAAAAAAAACGCCATATTGAAGTCAGATGTCAAGTTTGGCCGGATCTTGCCTTGCCAACATAGCCAAATAAAATTTTAAGTTATAATGTTAGAAAACCAGACGTACTCCCACAGAATACATTAATTGCGGTCTTGTAGTCATTACTGCTAGGGAATAAGGCTAAAAGTAGCATATCATGACGAAATATTACGTTTGTTTCCGCGGTGTCCACCCACTGGACATACACGATATCTATTGACACACTGTTGTTTTTATTATTTTTTATATTTAAAATTTGAATGCCGTGTTGGCTTTGACAATCTAATAACCATGCAGGTTTAACATTTCGGGACATAAGTATTTAGTTCCACTCTCTACCAACAGATGGCTCTGGGTGTCGATTGCATCGCGGAAGTGTTTCGCTTTTTCGATTAGTATGAAAGGTTTTTCGATGTGTATAGGATTCCTCACATAATAGTATGTAGATACATATATATATAAATGTATGAAAGTAACACAAGTATGCAACTTATGGAACTGTTTGTTGCTAGGATTTTTTTTGATGTATTCCAGTGTTAGTTTTTGCGAACAACCCTGCCCACAACAACCAAATGTTTCTGAGTAATATGACCGAAGTAACCCTATTGGGTAACCAAATAATTATAAGTCTTATGTAATGATACTAGACTATCTTTGGTGGCGACCAGAGACACCACGGCCTCACAAAAGACTGACGTGAAGCAGCACCTACGCTGTTTTTCGTCGAGTGAGTGAGCGTAGAGGCCCAATAATAGGGGAAAGGGTGTTAAATGTTGGAAACGCACTTGTGACTCTACTGTTGTTGCAGTAGCACTATTATGAGTTTGAAATACTTACTATCCTCGCTATCGAAAACTATCGCTTTGTCTCTTTTATTGTGATGCGTTTGAAAGAGACAGAGCAATAGTTTACGTTATATCAGTTTTCGATGTCAACTTCAACGACAACGTCTATGGGCGGCAGAAATCGCTCACTATCAGGTGGTCCGTCTGCTCCTCTGCCACCTATCACATAAATAACAAATCATGCAACTTCATCGAATTTTATAGCGTCATTCAAAACTATTCCTTACGAAACACAAAATCTAAAACAAAAACACAATCTTGTCTCCGCTTACCCCTCCACAAGTTTGCCCCAGTTTTTCCGTCTGCTCAACAAAAGTAATTGAACAATAACATATTTGCCTCGGAAACTTTCTTCAGGTCGATGCAACGTAGGAGTTCGTCAAACTGCGTCACAAGATGGCAGGTGATATATTTATTTGTGGGGCCACTAAACCAGTGAATAGAATTTATCAGTATGCAATAAAGTATTTGAATTGTATTTGAAAGTCGGACCCAGTAAGAGCCATCGCGTGTGAAAATCCCGCTAAATGTTGCGTTGGACTGAGGTCCAACTTCAGCGTCATTGGTTCGTTGTCACTAAACAACATCAAAAATAACCAATCACCGTGTAGATGTACAGTATCTTAGCCAGGCTAACATGCGCGCCACGAGATAATTTATCGACACTCGTATTTTGTCGGCGCAAGTTGCGTCTCGCTCACCTGACTGAGCGATGAGCGGGATAGAAAATGCGCTCTCGCGAAGGAGTGTCGACAAAATTTTGTCGCAGTGCGCATGTTAGGCTTTCAGTTCTACAGTCAATTTACACGTGATAGTCTTCTTAAATCATGTACGAAACCTATAACCTCTTTCGATTCTGCGATATAGATTGCTGTCGACGTCAATCACTCGACGAAACACAGCGCAGGCGCTATTTCCATTCCGCCCATTCCTGCCGAAACGTGGCTCTCCCATGGTTAACTTAACAGAAACATCATTGTAGTACCTACCTATTTTTCGACTGGCCGGTTGGCGCAATGGTAGTGACCCTGCCTCATACGCCCAAAGGTCGTGGGTTCGATCCCCACCCTGGACAAACATTCGTGCGATGAACACTTGTGTTTGTTCAGTGTCTGGGCGTAATAAATGTATTTAAGTATTATATTTGTGATCCTCTGTTGTCTGATATCTGTAACACAAGTGCATAAGCTACCTACTTAGTACGGAGTCAAGTCAATGTATGAGATGTGTGAACTTATTTATTTTATTTACCTATGTAGATCGCGTAGCAAGCAGTAATTCATGTTTGCGTAAATCTTTGGATGCCTCTTCAATCTTGAAGGTTGACCGCCACTTCTTTATATTCCGTAGCCACGATTTTTTCTCCCGTCCAGGACGCCTCTTCCGATCATTATAACCTTCCTCTTTTTGTTAGTCTGCATTAATTTTCGGGATTGCCGGACGCGCTGGAGTACAGTTTCGTTGAGAACTCTATGTATCCAACTAATGCGGAGCATGCGAATATACTCTGATTCATAATCATGTAAAGTAAACTGAGAGATGTCAATGTGTCATCCCCATACATTATCACTCAATTTGACACATGCAAAATGTCAAAATGCATAGAAATTCATCATTGTCATCTGTCAGTTTACTTTACATGATTATGAATTAGAGTATAGTTATAATGCAACGCGGAAATGTAAGGAATTCCGCTTGTTTGTTGGCCGCACTAGCAATCCGAGTTTCCGGCTACATCTCACGCTCCACCGGAGGCTGACATTGTCTCAATACATCTCGTCACATTTTATTGTTTTATCGACGACCCGCTTGAGGACATGAGGAACTTCTATTTTTACGAGCGAGCTTGAATAAATTTAGTAGTATTGAACTCAGTCAAAGTAAATCTTAAAAAGAAAACTAAAGTATCAGCCTATATACTATCCCACTGCAGAGCAAAAGCATCATAGAAATCAAATCATCGCTACTATGATGGGATAAGGCGTAATCACCACGCGTACCTAATGCGGATTGATGATCACAAACCCGAGCTATGTTCGAAAAATTTTAAACATAGATACTTTTGCTCGTCCCAAGATCACGAACCGGTACTTTAACAACTAGACCGGGGCGCTCTTAATCTTGCTGCGTCATATACTTGAATCCTTCCACGCAAAACAGGCGATCGGAGGGTAATACAGTCGAGTTCAAAAATATGTATACACTTTAGGACCTTGTCACATTACATGTTTATAAGAAAGTGGAAGTCGTTTTCTTATACAATGTACTGTGACAAGGTCCTAAAGTGGATACATATTTTTGAACTCGACTGTACCTACATTAAGAAGTGCATCTGTATTTTCGCACAGACTTGAGCACTTATGTAATCTTTTGTAATTCTATACTATTAATAAAGAGATAAACTCCTTAGACATCGACAAACCTTACATAGGTACAAACCGAAAAAGCGAAACACTAGCGCATTGCAACCGTCACCCAGCGCCATCTATTGGTAGACAGCGGAATTACTGTCCCGAAACGAAGTAAGGGCGGGCCACTAGTAATATACATAACTAGTGGCCCGCCCTCACTTCGCTTCGGGACCGTAATTCAGAAATGAACCAATAGATGGCGCTGTGCTAAATTATATCGCGCAAGCGTTTCGTGTTTTTGGTTTACCTATAAGCCTTGTCGTTGTCTATAGAAGTTATCTCTTTATAAATAGTATAGAAGAAGATATAGGCCCTGCGTACGTGGCTCATCGTTAAGATCGGCCATCGTAGCCGTTTGGTTGGAGGATGATATTAATTTTTAAAGCATGACTAAAACCGGCTAATAAATTCGCTCACTATGCATTCCTGCTAAAAGGCAGTAATGGCCGCTTGCATTATTTAGCGCGACCACGCGGAAACCAGATATAACTGACGCGTTTATGAAATATGCTAACAGCTATGGAGTTTCGGTGATCAGCAAAATGGAGCATGCTGTATATAAAGCTCCATCCACATTGATAAGTAATAACTTATTCATTTTAGGCTAAACTGAATACAGTTTAGCCTAAAATGGATTTACGCTAGATGAGTCCAGGAGACCTATTTTTGAATTGTCGTCTCACTAAAAAGTGTGTGACTCGCATGATTTTTGACATCCGCATTTTTGAAACATTCGAAAACGAGCGTTTACAACGAGTGGTGTAAACCACTCGTTTCCGTGAGGCGAGTGGACACATTTATGACAAATAGATTTTTCTTTTTTCCTTATTCTGCCAAATTTTTCCGTTCCGTTATACGTCCTACACCGTATACCAGTCTTACAATTTGTAATACCGATTATAGAATTTTCTGCGTAAAACGAGTTAACACTATACTATGATTAGCTTGGCAATACCCTAAGCGAGTGATTTCAAGAAAAGGGAAAATTATGAATCCTGCGACTCAGGAGACGACGTGACTTGCGAAACGAGTAGTTTTGTTTGGACGAAGCGAAAATTCAAAAATAGGTCTCCTGAATGAGTATACCACGAGTCGAGTGGTTTTACTCCGTAATAGAAAAAACCTTACTTACCTATATCTGCAGCTAGTTTGGATAATCATTTTTAACGGAGAAGACGGCAAGAAATACAGTTGTTACTCTTTTCAAATAAAGGTGCGGTTTTATTTGTTCAATAAAATATTCCCTTTGTTCATTAAGATTGCAAAGAAAAAAAAACTAATATAAATTCATGCATAACATCTCATACATTGAACTAACTCCATACTAAGTAGCTTACACATGTTACAGAAATCAGACAACATACCTATCACAAATAAATTGTGATACTTGTGACTAATGTGTTAATCTGTATTTAAATACATAAACGCAAGTGTTCATCGCACGATGCGATCTTCGTTCAGGGTATTATTTAGGTCATATTTTGTCTAACAGTACCTACAAGGTATTCTTTGTACGAGATCCTGGCCGAAGCTTCATACAATTTAGAACGTGGCCAAGATCAAAAACAAGTGTACATACGTTTTTTGTCCAAATATGAACGCCTCTTTATGCTGTCACTTTTATTTTATGATTTAAGTGTTGTGTTATTTTTTTAAAGTGACGATTCACTTGAGCCGGCCCAACGAATTGTTTCTGAATCTGAAATGTTTTTCACAGCTGAAATTTCCATGAGGAGCGTTCGCCATCATTCAGAAAAGAGAAACAGTTTTTTATTGTTGCATGCAGATTTAAAGTGTACTTGAATTATAGTGAATGACGTTCGTGTTTGAAAAAGATTCTCTGAAAAGCGTTATGAGTTTGTGTCCCGATGCGATGTTTGGTACGTACAGCCACACATCAAAGTTTAAAAAACTGTAAATTCTTTTCAGTCAACTCTTACTTACTTACTTACTACGCTGGCTCAACGATCCAAAGTGGGTCTTGGCCTCCGACGTCAAAGTTCGCCATTTTTTGCGGTCCTGTGCCAATTCCGCCCAATCGTACACATTAAGTGCTTTGAGGTTAAGTGATTTCGTCCCTCCAACGATATCTCGGACGACCCACAGAACGTTCGCCCCGTTGGTCGTCCCAGATAGGCTCTTTTGGCTGCTCGATCCTCTCCCATTCTCTCCACGTGTCCGAGCCAGCGTAGTCGGGATGCTGTTATTTCCCCGATGATATTCGGCTCAGCTATCAGATCTTCGATCTCCTGGTTAAACCTGTGCCTCCAGCACCCATCTTCTCCTTTGGTTGGTCCCAGAATCTTTCGGATAGTCTTCCGTTCCGTCACCAGCAGTTGGTTTTCCTGCTTCAGTGTTAGTGTACAAGTTTTACTCAACTCTCATGTTACTTAATTATTTCGACAAGTAGTGGTAACCTGATGCTTGGCTGACTGTACAGAATGAGTCCCGGGGTTTAATTTTAGTGACGTTCTAATAGTCCAATGGTGATCAGGCCAATCGATGAATCGATCTTTGATGAAATAAATCAAAAATTAGTTTCAGTGCGAACTCTGTGAAAGTGCCTCCGATAGCGATTTTCAACCGTCTCTCGGTTGTGTCACATAGAAAGTGCATCTGTGTATGCGCACACTCTTAAGAACTATCATTTATATCCTGCGTACATACAAGGTTATTTTATGGCTAAGATCTGCCGCCGTATCCGAATCCACGCCACTTAATCATTACGGTACAAACCAGAACATAGGAAGATAATCTCGATTTATTGAAGTTTATCGAGTGTTTCCCATATAACCGGATTAAATCAATCTCAGAATCGAATAGCGCCAAGTAATTATTACCATCATGGAAGCTTAGCAACGCTTTGCTAGATCAATGCGATTGGTTAATCATTTGAGAACGTAATCTTATACTGATAAACTAATTCAACTGAATACTAATTAAGTAAATGATTTAGTATTGAACTATCGCATCTAGTACTATTTTTTTTAATGTAAGGTAACGGTCGCCACCCATTGACACCTGCAACACCAGTGGAGTCATAATTGCGCTGCCAACCTTTAACTCTCTTTTTTTCTAATTGGGCCTCTGGTACTCCACTCCCACTAGGCAAAACACAGCGCAGGCGCTGCTTCACGCTGGTCTTCTGTGAGAATGTGGTATTACTACAATCGAGCCGGCCCCATTGATGCCGAACCGTGGCTCTCCCACGTTTATAATAGATAAATTAGCTTTAATTTGATTTAGACATAAACGGAAATTGTGGTTTACCACATACATTTAAATACCTACGTTAATTTGAAATGGGGTTTAACACCTCTCTATAAACATTTTGGTGGTTGCAAAGTAGGATCATAATATGTAGGTGTAGAAAATAAAACTAGTGAATCACGTTTTAAAGCGTTTCTTGTTTTGCTAGTCTATTGATTCTCCTGCCTACTCCAGAAAAAAAAGAAATACTCCCTTTATATGAAACTAGTGACCCGCCCTCACTTCGTTTCGGGAAAGTAGTTCCACTGTCTACCAATAGATGGCGCTGGGAATCAATTACATCGTGGAAGTGTTTCGTGTTTTTGGTTTACCTATAAGCTCTGATGTGGACTATGAGATTAATCTAGTAAATATAAATTGTAATAGATAATAGATTGCAGAAGTTGTAGATACTCGTAGATAAAAACATTTTGAAAAAGTTAGTAAAAAAACCAGAGTCAGAAAATCGCGTTTTGCCTTACGTGTTTTACATTTTAACAATGGGATTATATTTTATACAATTCTAGGGTACCTTTATAACGGACATTAAATTTTTCTTATGTCCTATGGTTACGATGGTGTAACGCTCGAGGTTTAACTACCAAAACAAGAAACTCGTCAAAACGTAATTGTTTTTTTTATTCCAAGCAAAAATCAGTAAATAAATAAAACCGCCAGCAATTGCCAATCAGCCGCTGCCGAAATAGGCCAAAATGAATTACACGCACATGTTTACACATAATACAAAGTATACATAGGCTACATGCCAACCGCTTTGTCGTAACATCGGGCCGCAGAAATAATAATTTATTATTTAGCTCCGTATCGATTGTGTCTGCGGAACTGTGTTGATTCTTGTACAATGTGTATCTGTCCCCATTCACATCCTTTTAACCATTTGTTCTATCATCCATTCATAACAGCATCTGTTCTATGACTCTTAGAATTTTGCATAAAAACATTTCAACTTTTCATACTAAGTCGGTCACGTAACTTGGTCATTTTATATGGGTGGCCGAAATTTTTTTAAGAATTTGGAAAAGTGTTATTCTGAATAGCCATGCTTAGGCATGAATGGGCTGGCTCGACCGGAGTGATACCACGACCTCACAAAAGACCGACGTGATTCGTCGCCTGCCCTGTATTTTGTCAAGTGTGTGAGGGTACCGGAGGCCCGATTGGGGGGAAAGGGAGTTATAAGTTGCCAGCGCCCTTATGACTCTACTGGTGTTTCAGGTGTCTATGAGCGGCGGCAATCGCTTGTTATCAGGTGATTCGTATGCTCTTTTGCCACCTATAGAAAAAATCAACTATTTGAAAAACAAAATTCACTCTAAGCTCAAAGTTACATAAATACCAACAACATCTTATACATTAACCTGATTCCGTACCAAGTAGCTTAAGCACTTGTGTCACAGATATCAGACAACAGAGGAATCAAAGTTAGTTAGATTACTTCTGCAGATATCAAGCATGACATGGCCAAAGTTCATTGAGACCATTGACCCGCTTAGCCCCAGCCTCCAGTATAATAGGTCCTTGTTTACAATTATTAACATCGTTATGGCTTGATGCTATGATGGGGTCAAATTAGGCATGCAGCATTCGAGTCTTTTGAATTCGAGTCTTACGATTATTAATACAACATCTCATCATCTTCTTCAGCGTGTATTTGCCCACTGCAGAGCATATACCTCTCCAATTTCTCTCTACTTCCTTCTGTCGTGGGTCTTCCTGGACCACGCTGCTCCAGCTTGAGTTTTGACACCTTCGGACCATCTGGCAGTTTGTCCGTCAACACTCCTCTTTCCGTCTCTTGGTCTCCTTTCAAGAATATCCTTGCTCCACCTTCCATCCGTAATATAGCTGCTCCATCATTGTCTGCTGCACTGTATGCAACATCTCATACATTGACCTGATTCCGTACAAAGCAGCTACCTTCTTACTGAGGTACTATGTTGGCTTAGCGACTCGAAGTGGATCTTGGCATTCGATAAAAGACTTTACCATTCCGAACCAGACTAGGTCGAAAAATATCTTAACCCATAACCCACCTACATAATCTGTCAAAAGTAAGTTTTAGTTCCAAGCTAGTTTAGTCAAAGTGAATCTACCGTAATGGGATATTCCCCAATATAGGGATAAAAGGAATCAAGAGACATCTAGAAAATCACATGATAACTATGCCACTTACTCTGGAATTCCTCCTATTGAAGGTTTACAATAATTGTAAACCATTTTTATATGACAGATGGCAGATCAAAAGCTGGATCACTAAGTACTGGTAAGCTACTATGAGCAACACCGGTCGAGTCACAAATACGCTGTCAAAACTTCTTTCCTCCCGTATCGGCAAATATTTTTTGTAAGTAGGTAGTATCAGCCTTATCAGTTTATCGTCTCACTGCAGGGCAAAGGCCTTCATCATAGAAATCAACTCATCGATAATATTGTGGAATTACGCTTAATCACCGCTTGACTAATGCGTATTGGTGATCATAAACCCAAGCTATTATTATTGTCATATTGTATTCATCATCATCATAGGCCTTCGCATCTTTAACAGATGACTTAAGCAGCATCACGCGGTGTGACTTTACAGCAGCGCTCATGGCTGTAGAGTCCTATGCGGGAGTAAACCACTCGTCCACCATGTTGTATTACATCTCAGATTATTCTATACTCATTAAAGACTTTTTCGCGATTGATGTCTTTGACTCGAATTAACCATCACAAGACTCGAAAATTTCCCAACACCAAACCAAATACGGTACATTGATTTATTAGCAAATGGGGTCTCTTATGAATAGACTAGGGCAGTTACGGGTGAGTAGTGGGTCGTTAATACATGTTTTGATGTGAAATGATTTGTGAATATTGCGGTTATATCGAGATATATTACGATACTAAAGTTATTCGTACTTGAAATCATAACTTAGGTTCTTTAAGCCCAGGTTTTTCACCTGAGCGCGCAATTTCCGGTTGTGTTCTGAAGTGGTCGCTTTGGAGCTCGGGTTACGCTAAAATATACTATGATTCAGGATTTGGGGAGTATGTTGATAACAACGGATCTAGCCTTCGCTATCCTTTAAATATGGGATGTATTTGTGAACTTTTACATCCCTTAAACCACGTGTTCAAACTGTGTTTAATAACATTTGTTCCAATGACTTTTGAAAATTGCTTACATGAATTTCAACTTTCCATACAAAATCGGCCACGTGATTTTGTTATTTTGTATGGGGAGTTTAAAAATATGTAAGAAAGTCGATAGAAATGAAATATTTGACGTGATTGATGGAAGACGAACAAACGGCGCAACACCAGTGAAACAAAATGCACTAAAAACCCACACCCCACGGATTGGGCCTCCAGTACCCTCACTTGGCAAATCACACCAGTTTTCTGTGAGGCTGAGCTATCACTCTGCTCAAGGCCATCCGTGCCAAAGCGTGTCTCTCCCACGAAAATTTCAAATTCATCACAACCTCGCCACACATTTACACTCTCCAACATTTTAGATTTCCAATTCCTACAACAAAAACCTTCGTTTCGTATCGTCCGAAGCGATATTTCACGAGCAAACGCTGTTGTGTGGACGAAATCTGTCGACGCGATTTGTCATCTAGAAAAGGCGCAATTTGTCCAATTTTCCCATTGCAAAGTTCCGCTTTGGGAATGCGGAACATGTCATATTTAACGTTAACGAAATTTCGCGAAAGAGTTGCTTTGTAGTGCTGTGATGCATAATTTGTAAATATAAATATCGATATCGACTTTTTCTTGGAATCGGTTTTGGTGAAATACGTCTGAAATGTCGAAAGCATCTGCTGTTATGAAAATGCCTCGTACTTAAAGTTATGTGTTTGATTCCATCTATATTGTGACTCTACTGGTGTTGCAGGTTTCTATAGGCGGCAGCAATCACTTAATCATCGGGTGATCCGTCTGCTCGTCGGACACCTAAAAAAAAGTATCAGCCTACTGTCCTACTGCAGGGCAAAGGTCTCCATCATGGAAATCAAGTCATCGCTACTATATTTAGGATTAGGCTTAATCACCACGCTTGCCTAATGCGTATTGGTGATCACAACCTGAACTATTTTTAAAAATTCGAAACATATTTCTAGCTCGCCCGATGAATGCCCCGATGGTCTAGTGGTTTAAGTACTCGGCCCTGATCTTGGGGCCCGGTTTCGATTCCTTAGTCGAGCTAACGTATGCGTCGGGACACTTATCACATAAAAAAACACTTCACAGCCCGATATCCACGCTCCTCTATCAGACCCCTCCATTCCATCACAACGTTTGCGTGAAACCTATTATCGATACAAGCCCCTCACTACTTGACCCTAATCCTGTTACAAAACTCTGGTTCATTTACAACGCTAGGTCCGTTCTGAAGTTTCTGGAATTTGTTTCCTAGAAATTCTTTAGTGTGATAAACGCCCCTGTTCGGCAATGCCGTATTTTCCGTTTTTGGTCCGATAATTTATTTTACTTGCGATATAAGTTTACTTTGAAATACTTTGGAGATTTATGGCTTTTTGTAAGGGTTAAAATTGGTATAGGAAGGTTATGTTGTTTGCACTCATAGAAACGGCTTGTGAAAATTTATCAAACGAATATTATATCCTAATTCAATTGTTATCTAGCTCAATACAGTAACTTGAATTTAGAGAAAAATCTTTAAAACAAGAAGATTTCCGATAAAGATTTAGATATTATTATGTGTTCAAATCTCGTAGAAAAAGTGTTATTGACACTTAAGAAAAAATATGGAGTAGGTTACAAACCCATTCTAGAGAATCAGCCGTATAATTAGTAGATTAGATTATTCTTTGAGGCGGTTCAGTAGATTATTCTTTTAATCCGTGGGAGAGTCACGCATTTGTATGAATACGCCAGTTCGCCCGGAGTGATACCACGGCCTCACAGATGACTGGCGTGAAGCACCACCACCTGCACTGTGTTTCGTTCAGTCAGTGAGGGTAATGGAGAAGTGATACCATGGCCTCACAAAAGACTGGCGTGAAGCATCGCCTGCGCTGTGTTTCATCGAATGTACCGGAGTGAGTGTACCGGAAGCCCAATTGGGGGGAAAGGTTGGCAGCGTAATTTTGACTCTTCTAATTTTGCAGGTGTCTACAGGCGGCAGTTGCTTACCATCAGGTGATCCGTCTGCTCGTTGCCTATCACATAAAAAATGCTAACTAGAACTGGACTCCAAAGCGCCGAAACTCCAAAGATCATCTTTCAAAAGCAACTGGGAAGATCGGCTAAGATGATGGTGGTATTTCTCGAAATCAGATTCAAATAAGGGTCTTTGGAAATCCTACGGGCATTATCGACCCTTAGGGTTACCAAGAGCTCTCATTATAATGTGTCGCTAATGGAAAGCGTAATCAATTAGCGCGTTAATTATTAAACAGTTCATTACAGTGGCATAACGTTGTAGATATTGTAATTAATTTAGCGTGATCACGCAATATCCATGTAATTTTGAATCTATGTAATGTAATTTAATTTATTATTGACAATGTAAATATTATTTGCATGCTATTTTTTATATTAGCGAAACATGAGCACCTTTTACTTTTTTTATGACATACTTGTATACCATGTTTTGTGCAAATAAATAAATTATTCTGATAATATGAGCAAGATATGATTTAAGTATGTATGAACCACACGATGAGTTTATACTAACAGCGCGCACTTTTTACGCAGTGCAAGAATATTTGGATAACAGAGACAGCAAATGGCGAATCATTAAACAAATAACGTAATGATTTATGAACAAATAATAATGAATCATTAAACAAAAATATATCCATACTAATATTATACATGGAGAAGTGTGTCAGTCTGTTTGTCTTTCTTTCGCGGCAAAACGAAGCGACGAACTGACGTGATTTTTTAAGAAGAGATAATTGAAGGGATGGAGAGTAATATAGGCTACTTTTTGCCCCTTTCTTAACCCCCACCCCCCCATTTTAGGGAAGTGGGGCGCGCGATCACATCAGCCCACATCTAATCACTGAGGCCTATATGTATAGGCCTCAGTGGCACTCTCTGCGGTCACCTGCCAGCCTCAACCATTGTTTCCCCGCTACCATTACAATATTGCCTAATGACTTTTATTGAATTACCTACTAGTTTTATTTTCTACAGCTATATTCCTGTTTTATAACCACTAAAGTGCTTTTGTAGAAGTGTCAAACCCCATTTCACATTAACGTAGGTATTTGAATGTATGTGGTAAACCACAATTGCCGTTTATGTCTAAATCAAATTTTAACTACTTTATCTATTAAAATGTGGGAGAGCCACGCTTCGGCATGAATGGACCGACTCGACCGGAGTGACACCACCGCCTCCCAGAACCTCCGTGAAGCTGCACCTGCGCTGTGTGTCGTAGGGTGAGTGAACCCTCGCTCTGACTCTAAGTGACTCTGAGTCTGAGTATTGAGCTCAATACTAACTGTCGCACTCAGAGTCGGTAAGAAAACATAATTATTGATATTTATTTCAATACGCATAAAGGCTATAATTTCATAAATCATTATTTGCTATACATAGCAAACAAACTCTGATATTCTGATAAGTAGTTTAGAAGTTACGTGGAAACAAACATAACTTAAGTGTTATTGTAAATAAACTGTATGTTTTTATGAGAAATAAATGTCTTTAAACCTAATTACCAGACTACGGCAAAGCAAAAGGAGGGTTGTGATTTTGACAGGCTATGTATGTATATAACATACATACATACATATTTTGTTTCCACGTAACTTCTAAACTACTTATCAGAATTCGACAAATGACATATGATTATAAGCGTCTTGATTGTCCGCTGGTTATTAAGATAATGAATATTGCATATAGTATGCAAAATTATAGGTTCCTACTTATTAGGTACTATGTCTTTCCTAAAATTTACGCAAAAAAAATCACTGACTTACCAATAAATTCACGCATCTCCTAATCGGCCCATCGTTTATATTTTGACGAAAAAGGGCGGAATTCGACGCGTTCGCGCCTTACGTTTCCTTTTTTAAATAATATAAATCTTCCCTTGGGGTCTTAAGCGCAACTCTCATGAATAAATCATAAATCCTAGAAGAAGTCAAAACATGTAATACGGAACGAGAGGTTGCGCTAACATCGAATGAGATACTCGTACAGTGGGGATATTCTGTAGCCTTACCATGAGTTTGAAATACTATCCTCGCTATCGAAAACTATCGCTTTGTCTCTTTCATTGTGACGCATTTGAAAGAGACAGAGCAATAGTTTACGTTATGTCAGTTTTAGATGTCAACTCATGGTAGCGCTACTGTGTACAAATTAAGTTATTGTGAGTAGGAAGCGGTCGGGATTTGGTTTGTTTCTTATGTTTTTTTTTTTATATTGAGGACAATCGAGATGACTCCGCCTAATGATAAGCGGCCGTGAGATCCAAATATGAGGTTGACAGGCACAAAAGAACAAACTAAGTCTGTCATCCTCACACTGAGGGCCTGCTGAGATGCCACTTTTTACTTTGATGGCACAGTTGTTTTTTTTTTTAATTACACAGTATTTAAACTTATGGTAAGCAATAGGGGAGCTCACGTTCTGGTTACACCGGACGTGATGACACGGCATCACCTCCGTTGGCGATTGGTTGGTTGGTGGTGGACATGGTTCTACCATGGATCCGATGGCGCAATTTCGAGACTCTGCCTCATACGCCAAAGGTTGTGGGTTCACTGGACAAACAATCGTGTGACAAATACTTGTGTTTGTTTAGTGTCTGGGTGTTATGTATTAAGGTATTATATTCATTATATTCTGTTGTATGATATCTGTAATGCAAGTGCTTAATAATTCCACTAATTGCTATATCAAAAATAAAAATCTATATAATAATGTTTCCACTGGAAATTGTAGATGCATACTTACTTTTGATGAGACTATCGTCAGCTTATAGCGAATCAAATTCTAACAAAAATTCGTCTACCTAGTACGGGGTTTGTCTTATTAAATGAATAGAAAAGTCACCCGATATGTGATTGAGTCCCACCCAAATGATTTGATTAATTTTCAAATGCGTTATTCACTGATGAACAAAATTACTAAGGTAATCAATAGAAACCGTACTAACTACATTGTTTATACTGTGCAAATAAAAATTACTGCTTCAAACACTCAATAACATCCGCAAAGCGTAAACAACAAAAACAGGTACACAACAAACGTGCTCTTTTACGATTAAATATAAAAAACGTTGTAAAATCTGACATATGTCATACTTTATAGGAGCGTAAATGTTTCATTGGATGCTGTAGACTGGAGCCTTTATATATTACTGTTCCGGCAACAGTAACTTTTGGTAGGGAAATGAAAAATGTACTATGTAGGTATATCAGCTTACATTGTATGAAAATATACATCTCATATCTCATAATATTATGTTGCCCTGACTCCGTACTAAGTAGCTTAAGCGCTCTTGTGTTACAGAGATATCAGACAACAGAGGATAATGTACATAATATGGATAAACAGTTTTTAAGATACGGTAGCGCGTTAAAACGCTAGTTAATGAGTTAAAGAACCACGCTTCGGCATGATTTGGGGCGGCTTGACTGAAGTGATACCATGGCCTCAAAGAAGACAGGTGTAATGCAGCGCCTGCGCTGTGTTTTGCGTCAGTAAGGATACCGGAGGCCCAACCAGGGCTTTTTCCCCTTGTGTGATTTTTGCTTCTTTTCGTCTTATGTTATTTTTTGGCAGCGCACTTGTGGCGGAGTGAGGTGATCTTGATTTTCCTCAATAAAAAAAGCTAACATATTTTTCATGCTTTAAGTTGGAAACATAACTTAGAATCACATTAATGTTCACAGTCCCTAACTAGGAAACGTAACCATGGCAACGAGGGCCTGAATATTCAGCGTTATCAAGGCTCAGTTGGCGAAGAATTTACCGAGCATCAAAGGCAAATGTTAAACACAGAATGAATAAAATATAAGCAGATGTGGTGATTACTGGAACACCGAAAGTGTTTAATTATTATTTAGCGGGAAGAGAAAGATTGGTAACGCTGGGAATAACATTTGACGAATTGATAAAGATAGTTATGTACAAGATTTTAGAGGAAATAAAGGCATAGACTCTAGATCTCAGATAACTGCCACTGCTGCTACTTTTTATACTAGAGGCGGCAAACGAGCAAGCGGGTCACCCGCTGGTAATCACCGCTGCCTATGAACAACTGCGAGATCAGAGGGGTCGCTGATGCGTTGCCGGCCTTTTAAGAAGGAGTACGCTCTTTTCTTGAAGATCCCTAAGTCATAGTTATATTTCCTAGCTAGTAATCTATGTTGCGCTTTGTGCTTATTATAGGGTGTAATTTTGCAGTTGTAGTGAAGTATATGGCGAGGTCGAGGTTACATAATAATATTATGGTGATTTGGCTGTCGTCATATAAGTGGCGCCCTGGTAGAGTCGATGTAATTTGAATTGGAATTGGAATGCGCCGTCCGTTACTTTTGACGAATAAATGTCTGTACCTATATTACCTATCTATATGAGCGTCTTGGGTGTATCAATATCTTTTACCATTTTGGCTATCGATATCTACCTATTTGGTAGCCTTGGAGGTCGCTATTGATTTGCTACCGACTGCACCACTTTAATTAGCGTAGTAAGTAAGATCTGATGATGGTTGGAACACCAAAAGTGTTTACCTAATTATTTAGCTGGTTCGGAATCATTGGTAACACTGGGAATGACATTTGATAGACACTTCTGGCGAAAAATTTAATTCGATTAAAGTAAATTGACATAAAATCAGAAGGTACTACTTTAGTTTTCTTATTCAGTGAACTATGCCGAAGGTATTGGTACTCTTTTTAATTCAGCTGCAACACCATGGCACGAAATACGTAGATACACATTTTATATGATAGGTATACATGCAGACGGATCACCTTACAGTTTAAAGCAAAACCATGGTCCCTCAGTTAAAGTAAATTGCTAAATCTAAAGAAATATTCTAATTGTATCAGCTTTTGTCACATGTCTATGTATGTACAGGCACAACCAATATTGAACCGCAGGAAGGCATCGGCTTACTCGACCTGTCCACACCAAGCGATTGGCTAACAACAACCGCAAACAGAATTGGTTACAGATGAACAGACATACACTGAGTTGCGTACCTCACTTGATATGCGAGGGAACTGTGAGTTTGTCGTAGGTAAAATTAGGCGTTTGCATTGGTCTTTGGAACCCACTTGCGGTGTGCGGGAAATGTACGCCAAAAGGCCTGTCAGGATGGGAAAGAACGCTGACTTTAGGCTAAAGAACGACCAATGTAAATGCCCACTAACATTTTATCATAAATCTTAGTCATAATCTGGCCAATGGGGAAGGACAGTTTTTTTTTTTACAGGACAAGTGCGTTGCTAACTTTTAATCGCGCGTTTTGTATGAGGAGTTGAACATTTTTTCGATGAATTTCGAAGTCGTTGAACGAATGTTGTTCAAAATAGTTGATAAAACACAGGGTTAAAGGATGTAAATGTTCACAGATGCACTCTGTATAAGTATTTATATATAATACGGGAAAATGTAGCTTTTATGGAAGCAATTATTTTGAAACGGATGTCATCTCGTTTTTAATGTATTTAGATTAAACGAATGTTCTGTAAAAAGGAAAATATGGTTTGCCTAGTAAACTGTGTTTATTACATAGATAGGTTTTTTGAGTTTATTTTTTGCATATAGATATATATCACAAAAAAAAAATTATGTATAGTTTTCGAGAATTCGGGATCAGTTCCCTATTTTTTTATATGTTATTGTTTTACTTATGTTCTCGTACTTGCTTACTTCACGCTACCGTCACTGGTGTAAACTTAAGAGCTTGTTTTCAGGTCCCTACTTTAAGATACTCCCAGTATCATTACAAAACAATTAACCCTCAAGTATCTACTTTCAGCTAATCACAACGATATCAAACGTTTAATACCACAATAAACACTGCGGGCCAAGAAATTGGGTCACTTTGTATTTAAATACTGAAGTTCATCTCTCAATGTACCTACACTTAAAGCGGCAACACCAAGGCGACATTTTATTGTTCATTTTACGAGCGAACCCATTAAAATGATGTTTCTTACAATTTCATCCAAGAAAGCGCTTTATATCACATACTAAACGTTTGTAGCGCTTTTTTGCTGTAAAGGGAAAATGAAGAAATTAAAGGCTCTTGCGGCAGTAAATTTTTTCCGCTTCCCGTTTCGAGTGTGTTTCAGTTTGGGCACTTTGGATTGTTTTGAGATATTTGCCTCATTTTGTTTGGCGGGCGAAATGTCAGAGGAAACGCAAACAAAATATTTTACACTAGCTTTTACTTTTACGCTTGTCTTTGTGATAAATTGCTTTGCGGGTGCGAAGGAAAGAATGTAAATCATTTTATTTTAACAAACAAGATAGATACTTACTTTTGCAGCATCAATATTTTTGTATGACCGATGGGCTGGCCCCCTGATTGCTGACCTAGGTATCGCTGGAAAGATGTCGTCGAAATTAATCTGCGAGGACTTCAGGCTAATGACTGGCAACAAGTAGCGTGAAGTAGCGCAGGATCGAACAAAGTGGCGTTCTTATTTTCTAGCTAAGACTCGTTTCGGGTCGTTAAGCCATTGGAGTAAGTATTAATGTTTTATATGGGTATAGGTAATTGATATGAAATGCAATGAAATTATTTATTCGGAAAAATCAAAAGTTACATTAAAAATGTTAACACAGTATTCACTTGGTCAGGTTTCCCGGTTGCGAAGATCAGACGGTAGTCACTTCATTGTACCCGTAATTACCAGACTCCCCAAATCCTGAATCATGGTCCAAGTGTACCCCATGTTTGCAACCGGGAACTGGCTTTGTCACTTTTCTTGGGCTATGTTTTTGTAATAAGTATTTTTATAGACCAATCTTTATCCAAGAATAAACTATGGTATCATCATCATCATCATCAGCAACCAACTATGGTATAACGGTTCGAATCTTATGGAATGGCAGCGCCATACCATACATTTCCTTTCACGTAAAGATTAGTCGAATCGACCTTAGTTGAATAGTTGTATTGAAAAGTTAATATTCATTGACTTTCCAGTAAAATTTTGTCCCTACTAAGCTATTGTGGACAAATAAACAAATGTCCAAGCGATTTCACTTGGGTTCAAATCAATAGAACAATTCTTGTGTTTACTTTCAAATGGACATCGTCAAGCGAGCATCCGTAGTTTGAAAGTATAGTGCAGGACAATAAAAGTGAATAGGAAAAATTTTATGAGTTTTAATTGAGAAGGATAGGATTTTATAACAATGTAACAGACATTTACAATTTTTGTTAATCAACAAAAAATTAAAATATAAATCGTCACATAGCTATGCAACATAATATAAATTGTTTTGAGGATAATAGTTCCAATTTTTATGACGTAAAGTGACATAATAAGTATAGGTATTATTTAACGCTATTTGACAGTCGTGAATTGCAATAACAGTATGAATGGTGGCAATAAGTAGCATTTAGCTTATGTAACTTATATATCCGTATATTGTGTTTAAATGGTCAAATATGCAAATCACTAAAATTTTGATGTCAATTTCGAAGGAATAGTAAATGTTTTACTGCTATAATTATTAAATCTCAAAAATCGACCTTAAACCGTTTATTTTAATTATCAAAAGGCAATATTCTCATTGCTTAATCCATATAGACCGAGATTGTTGCATCAAACTGTAGACAAGACAACACAAACACGTTAGTGGATATCAAACTACCCCAGCCGTCGTGACAGGACTTAACGACAGATATTAATGACTATAAGCTGAAAGGTGATGGGGAACGGAGATGAGATGATGCGGATTATTCGATTAGTAATGTTGGCACGTAGCACAATTGTCATTCGATTTTTATAACTGTACTTAAACATCCTCTTACGAAATTTGATATCTTCTGTCTAGAAGTTTATTTCACTCATAAAATATTGTCGGTGCAGATAAATGGATAACGCAATTAGTTTTTTTTTTTTTTTTTTTTTTTTTTATAGGATAGGGGGCAGACGAGCATACGGATCACCTGATGTTAAGCGATTACCGTCGCCCATGAACACCTGCAACTCCAGGGGCTTCACAGGTGCGCTGCCGGCCTTTTAGAGCAAGATATGCCCTTTTCTTGAAGGTTTGTAGGTCGTAGTGGTCCGGAAATACCGCAGGTGTTCCATAACAGGCAGTTCGTTCCATATTTTTGTCGTACGCGGCAGAAAGTTCCTGGCAAAGCGCACAGTAGTGGGACTGCCAGCCATCCAGATGAAATGGATGGAACTGCTGCCGCGTGGAACGATGTCGAAACGAGGCGGCAGGAATCAACCGAACAATTCCTCGGAGCACTCCCCATGGTATAAGCGATAGAGAATGCACAAAGACGCAACATCTCTCCGCAGCGCCAAGGGGTCAAGCCGACTAGTGATATCCCGGCAATCGACGATTCGAGACGCTCTCCGCTGGATCCGGTCTAGAGGAAGAAGCTGGTACGCAGGTGCTCCTGCCCCAAGATGAGAGCAGTACTCCATATGCGGCCGGACTTGCGCCTTATATAGCTGAAGGCGATGAGCCGGAAGTGAAGTACCGTCTCGATCTATTTAGCACGCCAAGCTTCTTTGAGGCTAATTTAGCCTTGCCCTCTAGATGGTCCCGGAATTGGACTTCGCTCGATATGTCGATACCAAGTATACCAATAGTGGCTGAGGCATTTAAGGGGGTGCTCTCAAATTAGGAAATGCGACCCAAGGAATCTTTTTTGCGGTGAACGCACAAACTTGTGTTTTGCTGGGGTTGAATCGGACCAAGTTAAGTCTACCCCAATCTGAGATTTCGTTCAAACATGCTTCCATCTCAGACACAAGTTTGTTTCGGCTCTCGATGACGTTTTCCCGAGAAATGTTAGCGCAGCCGTTGTAAAACGCATCGCCCTTACTGTCATCCGCATAGCAATGAATATCGCGTTTATGCAAAATATCATTGATATGAAGAAGGAACAGTGTGGGCGATAGCACACAGCCTTGCGGGACTCCAGCATTTATGGACATAGTGTCGGAGCATTCACCGTCAACTAAGACCTTGATGCTTCTATGTTCCAAAAGCTAGAGACCCATTCGCATAATTTCTCGGGAAGCCCATAGGAAGGAAGCTTCGCGAGAAGCGCCTTGTGCCAGACCCGATCAAAGGCCTTCGCAATGTCCAGACTAACCGCCAATGCCTCTCCCTTACTCTCAATCGCCTGTGCCCAACGGTGAGTCAGGAAAGTCAGCAAATCACCAGCTGACCGACCCTGGCGGAAGCCGTACTGTCGGTCGCTAAGCAACTCCTGACCCTCGAGATACCGAAGGAGCTGGCTGTTAATTATGGATTCCATAACTTTTGAGAAAAGGGAGGTTATGGCTATCGGTCTATAATTGGACGGATCTGAGCGGTCGCCTTTCTTGGGGGATCGGGTGGACTAAGGCCGTCTTCCAGGACGTCGGGACAACGCCAGAAGAGTAGGGAAAACCGAAAGAGTCGCGTGAGTACCGGTGCCAACTCCGGAGCGCACATCTTTAGCACAATGGGTGGGATTCTATCGGGCCCACTCGACTTGTGAACGTCTAGAGACATGAGGGCTAAACGCACCGAGCGTTGGTGGAAGCGGATGTCGGGCATCGCACTGCGGTATGCTCGGTGGTACCTGGCCCCCATCATCTAAAGTCGAGTTGGACGCAAAGAGTTTGCCCAGAAAGTCGGCTTTCTCTTTTGCGCCATGGGCTAACGAATCATTTCCCGTGCGCAAAGGAGGAAAAGACGGCATGCAGAAATTACCTTCGATAGCTTTGGCGAGAGACCAGAACGCACGTGTTCCCGAAGGAAGACGTTCAAGTCTCTCGCCGATTCTACCGATGGCACCGACTTCGCTCTTGCAATGTCTCTTTTGAGGGACCTGGAGGCGAAGTTGTACTTCTTTTTGAGGGCGCTGGTATTTTCGTCCCCCCGTCGCCAACCGCATCAGCCCAGGCTTGGTAAGCTTCCTGCTTCTTACGAGAAGCTTTTTCTGGAAGATGAACCAAACCAGGGCCGAAATCTGCCACCGATAGGAACCACAGAAGACGGAATGAAAAGTTCCATTCCCTGCAACACCACATCGGTAACAGAGTCAGCAACGACGCTGGGATCATCCGGCAAGAAGCCACACCTGCCTCCAAGGGTAGGATGCAAAAAAAGACCGCATTCCATCCCAATCTGCTGACCTATAGTGCCATACACGGCGCCCGCGTGCTTTCCGCGGTCGAGCCAAGTCTGTGAGTGGCACTTTACTACGGACAAGGCAATGGTCCGAGGAGCCAGAGGAGCAACAACGGAAACGTTGTAGCCGTCCGAGTGAGAGGTCAGCAGAAGGTCCAACAGTGAAGGAGCATGGCCGTCCACATCTGGGATTCGTGTGGGCGTGGTAACCAGTTGTGTCAGTCCATTTGCAAGAGCGAAGTCGTGAACAGATCGACCTGCGTAATCAGTTTTACTGGACATGAGCCAGTCGGCGTGGTGGGCATTAAAATCGCCAAGGAGAATGATTTCCGCAGAAGGGATCTGCTGCTGCACAATGCAGTTAAAAGCAAATCCTTTTTTGAATGCTATAGTTTATTAAGCTATATTATTGCTATGTATTAAATTTCTTCCTCTTCTTCTTTAGGTGCCTCTTCTATCTTTCGCGAGATTGAATAGTGGATCCACGCTGCTGATTCCGGTCCACTTCCTTATATACCGTAGCCACAATATTTAGTATATGTAGTGTATTTGACTTAAAAACAAAAGTTAGACTACGGCATGGCATAAGAAGAGTGCATTATTTTCTAAAAGATCAGCAATTCATCAGTATTCACTGTCAAAATATTCACCTTGACTTGCAAATGATGAACATGAGCAACGGTTATTACTTGCCATCAAGTGACCTTTATATTTTTAAGCTATAGGATATTTAGCTAATTTGATATGTAACGTGTATCGTTCCTTTAATTTTTTTAATCCTTCAGTTAGGTATTATATTTAGGATGGAAACTCCGATTATTTTTGAAATAGCTTTATTTCTGTTAAAAATAAACCCGTTCTACTCAAATACGTCGTTCGTCTTTTCGCTTCCAATACAATCTCACTCACTCTCACTTCACCTTCAGTTCAATCCTTCACTTCCTTACTCTCATCATTCCTTTCATTCATTCTTTCTTTCATTGGACCGCACACTAATCCCACATATATTTTAATGTCATTACTAAATTTAATCATGTCATGCAATACAAAAACAAAAATCCACTGTAAAAAGGCAGCTCTAGTTTTCATTTCATTACCATCTATTGCACTAAAATGTACCGTACTAAAGATTCCTTCATACAATTACTCAAGGCATCTGCACATAGTATCACAGGATTGCATTAAATATGCATGCATCACTCAACGGGACTCTGCATTACATGCTCTTAGAGTGCATGCAATGATAAATTGAATTGCATATAAGCATGACGCTTCATGCGAGGATTTGCATAATGCACAGTTGAATTGCATTATTTATTCATTTTGTTTAAACACTAGGTGGAAACATCTTTATCTTGATCAAAATTTACTTATATTTTATACCCAACTACGGTAAAGCAAGGAACAAAGGCTTGTTTTATACCTTTTCAGCGTCGTTTTTTGTCTTAGTTGCGTTTTAGTTTTTATAACTTTCAAATTATACCCGCCCATTTGATACCTGTAACACAAATGCTTAAGCTAATTAGAACGGGATCAGCCACGCAAATCGCATGCACTCGACATCAAACCCGAATTTACAGATTTCATACATTTGTCCATACAAATATCTAAGAAAATTGCCCCATGGTCAAAAAATTTGTGAATAGTTGTGTGAATTTATTAAGAACAAATTACGCATCGCAGATTCGTGGCATAACACCGACTTTTATGCGTCTTTGGCTTGAGGATAGCAGTCACCTTTATACTACTGACCTTACAAAACAACCTTACATTGTATCATTATTGATTAATTAATACCATATTACACCATCTGTCTTAAGTCTTTGTTTTAATAGGTAGTGATATGTTTTCAATGAAATACAATTGTAGCTAAGTTTTGAACTATCACATGACACACTTTTCTTGCTCGCCACCACAAATCCCTCCTCTGTTTACCCTGCTCTGTCCAAACCGAACTTTAATTTACCCGAACCATACAATGCCCCTAATAGGGTAGAACTGCCCACGGGTCTTCCGTGTAATTTACCAGGACAGTTCTAAATTCGTTATTGTACTTTTACGTGATATTATTTTGGATAGCTTTGAAATTTTGAACTTAGTTCCATTTCGAGCAAAGTCTATTTAACATTATTCTATGTTTATCTTTTCTTATTTTTATAATACTAATGATTTGAATTCGGTTCGGTTCGGGACTACAATTAGACTAGTACCTACCTACCAATAGATAGGCCTAGGAGTAGTATATCGTGAAAGTGTTTCGCCTTTTCAGTTTACATATAGATACATTTCTAATGTGGACTATACAATTTCATAATCATCATCATCATTTCAGCCAATGGACGTCCACGGCTGGACATAGGCCTTCCCTAAAGTTATCCACACAGATCGATCCTGTGCTACCTGCATCCATGGGACTCCCACGACCTTCACTGGATCGTCTTCTATATAATTTACCTCTTTATAAATATTATAGAAAATAGATTGAATCTTTAAGCAAACTTATTTGAGACTTTTCAACTTTCTTCTCTTCGGCCGTCTAAGGTATCTGGAGAGATGAGGTTGAAAAGGATTTGCGTGGACTCCAGGCAGATGACTGGCAGGAGATCGAGGCTCTTATTATCAGAGGCTAAAGTTCACTTTGCTTTGATGCGCCAGGCTAGTTGATAGTTAATACTGTTACGAACCATGGTACCCTCTGGTAATAGAAGGTTTTAAAGAAAAACTATATTTATAAAACCCTTCTAAAGTCACGTTTATATCTAGTGTTTCTCTTAAATCTTAATGTCAGTCACCTTTGGCTCAATATCACCTGAGATTTGACAAGTTTTAGGAACCTTACGTGTAGCTCTATAACATCCGTGATTTAATACCATCAGCTGACTTACTCCATCAAATAACCCTGCTTCATAAAAAAGGAATTAGCCACATATCCAACAAGAGAATACCCGAAAATGCAAAATCCCATCCCAATTTGCCCAAAAAGGTAATCCACCAGGGATCGTAAACATTTCCGATTAACTATCAATCACTTTGGGACCTATAAAAAGCCCAATTTGTGTGTAGCAAATTTGGGGGTAATTCATCAAACCCGCAATGGAAAAACCGCAAATTGAACGAGGAACAACCGGGGAGAACTATCAGGGGGTTCATCAACGGGAATGGGTGTTTGGCTAATTACTGATTTAATGGGACATATTGGACATGATTCTCTATGTATTGGGAGGAGAAACCGCAAATGGCTGATTCATAATAAATAAATGCGCCAGACAATCACATCAATCAACTCACAAAACCAACCCTGTACAATAAGTATAAGATGACGATAATTAACTGGGGGCGTCAACCCAGACCACCCAGACCGAAGACAACTTAGAAGATGTAGCTTCCTAAATTGACTTGACCGGGAATCGAACCTGAGACCTTTCGCGCTTCGGGCGAACACCTTAGTCACTGCGCCATCGAGGCCGTCATACTATGATGTTTTTATTTTTTATGTAATACGTGATAGTAGACTGATCAGGTAAGCAATTACCGAAGCTAGGCACTCCAAACTTAGACTGCAAATCTGCACTGATGCTATACAAAATGTAAATGTATGCTGGTGTTGCGGATATCTATGGGCGGCAGCAATCACTTACCATCAGGTGATCCGTCTACTAGTCTACCTATCTTATAAAAAAATGTACGACAAAGTTCCTCCCCGTCGGTTCTTTTATGAGACCGGGATATTTACACCGGCCTATTCATACCAAAGTGTGACTTCCCCACGGTCAAATGACGATATTTTGGTTTGGAAATTGTTATCAAAAGAAATTACTATTAGATGGTAGATGATTCATTCCTCATTGGTCTCATTATTTAGTCATCGATTTCATCGTTTAGGCCACTCAGTTAATCGTATAATACACGATCACTGCATAACGCACTCGCATATAAATTAGCTCAAACCGAATTAAATTCTAAATATCGTTTGGTGAATACGAAATGCATGTTGAGTATCCCATGTAGTGTAGTGTTTATAAGCAGCAAACCTATTGTGAACTATTTAAGGGTTCCATAGCCAAATGGCAAACAAATAAACCGTAATCTATACAGCGTTGCCATCCGCATACCATCTGGATAATGCCGGCTCCTCGTTCCTGCCCGAGCCATCAAGTCATGGAACGCCCTTCCAGTTCAAGTGTTTCCTCCTTCTTACAATCTTAGGTTTTTCATGTAGATTCGTCATGTCTTTCTGTCTGTCTGTTCATGTGTCAGCCACTTTTTTCTGTAACTAAAATAATTAAATTGTTGAAACTTGGTAAATAGATGTATTTTGTGAACCTCATTCAACATTTTTCATAAAAAGATTAGTGAAGCTTGTACCTACACCTACTGAACTCTATAGATGGTACTTAAAATATTAAATTATATTTCGATAGTTTATTCTTAAAACATCGATGTGTCAATGGTATTGCAGTCAAATTATCGATATTTTCCAGTTATACATCGATGTTTATTCATTTATCGATAAATATCGATTATATCTAGATTAAACGTCAGCAGCACACTTGTGACTCTTCCTACTGGTGTTGCAGGTGTCTTTGGGTCGCCAATCGCTTACCATCAGGAAATCTGTCTGCTCGTCTGCCATGTTTAAAAATAATTAGAAACTCAGAAGTGCAAAAACATCAGTATCACAAAACAGTATAAAGCACTTCATAGAAAAGTTTAATAAACAAAACTGACATATTTAATTTAAAACTGGCATACAACTCGAGATCTGTTAGCTCAAATGGCTTAAAACGCAGACATTCATTTCAAAATGCATTTAACAGCTAAATTAAATTCCAAGACATGAATAAAGCTGGGAACATTAATTATACTTTCGTACAAACAAAACTACCCGAACAATGTATCTTTTCTCCTCTTAATTAAAGAGTGAAAACCTAATCAGATTTCATCTCTTTCGCTCGAACATACAGGGTTGTCTCTAATATCACAGTATAAAGACCACATAGCGTAAGATTCTGCTGTTAAATTCTTCACATAACTATTTTTGGATAAAACTAATCTATAACATATAATAAATCTGTGGAGAGCTGGTCTATTCTGTACATGAAATATATTTTCAAAATAACTATCAGGGCGTGATTAGTCTTAAATAAATATTTAAGTATTGGATTACAAAAGGTTGGCTATAAAAATAACTGCAATGGATAAACAAATCACCTGACACTGACCTATAACATCTGTTATAGGTCGTATTCACCATCATTTCAGCCAATAGACGTCCACTGCTGGACATGCCTCCCCCAAAGTCCTCCTCACAGAGTGGTCCTGTACGACCCGCATCCAAGGGACTCCCGCGACCTTCACCAGATCGTCGGTCCACCTGGTGGGAGGCTAAAGAAGCACGTTAAGCCGTCTGATTCTGCACCCGATCTCTTTTCGGTGTCGTGACTCTGTTCTAAGCAAAGATTTTATACTATAACAAGATGGTGTACTATGAAAATGAATGCAATGTTAATTTCGATTCTATGCAATGAGAATAAAGATTACTTTGAAATGCCAAATCGCTTTACAGAAAATCGAGCCGAGCGAGATGGCGATCGACAGGAATATGTCCTTGTCTAAAGGGTTGCCATCATAAAAAAAAACCTTTGTGGTATAACTTACGCAAAGTTTATATTTCTTCTTCTGGGGAACTTTCAAAATATTGAATAATTTAAAGGAATGATACGTTGGAATTAATAATGTCTTTTTTATTTTTTTAATTTTAAACCATGATAAACGACTAGTTTTTATGTAAAAGTCGGTGATATGGTAGTTTTAATTATAATAAATATGCAACACTTGGCGTCTGGACATCACCATTATGGCGGCGGCAAAAATAATTTGAAAGATTGTATTATTGTGACGACAAAAATAAAGTGTAAAAATTGTGCTTATTTATTTAATAATGGTTCTCACTTGTTGTGTGATAGGATGCAAAAGTGAATCATATAAAGGTTGCGGTGTATCTTTTCATAAGTAAGTGTTTAGTCAAAGTTTTATTTTTGCATTGAGTAGGGTGTCCATTTCGCTTGTCATCTAAAGACTGGATTTTTCAGATTTCCAAAGAATGAAGAAATTAAAAAAGGTGGCTTACCGTCATACCGGGAAAAATTACTAAACAAGTGATTTTCAAACGTTTCTAATGTAAGTCCAACCTTTAGATGATGATCAGTTCATATAGATAGTGCATTCGCATATAGTGCTAATGCAATAAAATGTAAATTTTCAAAGCTGTATTTTATATTTATGAAAATGTAAAATTTCTTCTAAGACTGAGACTCAATGCTCATAAAATTAATATTTGAGTGAGACATGTTAGACATGTAAAGCAATATAAATTTTATATTTTGTTAAATTAAATAATGCTTTTATAAAGACACCGGGTTTTCATTTATTTCAAATTTGCATTGGAGAGATTTGATCCCCTAAGATCTAGTCTACCTGTTACTGGGATCAAGTCTCCCAGAATAGGGGACACTTGATCCTTTTAGAAAGTTCTGGGAAAATGCAAAAAAAATATATATGAAGCACTAATAAATATAATAATGAAATAATGAGGAACAGTAGGTAGTTAACAAAATTGCCTACCTATGTACGTTTTGTTTTTATAGACCTAACAATGGGGATCAAGTGTCCCCAGTTTCTCCAAGAGTTTGTGAAAAAAATTAAATTTTAGTCAATATTCTTGCTCCATAGAACCTTCAAATCGCAAAGTGTGTACGTTTGTATAAATACTACGCTATGGCCGGTTAAATATGCCGCAGAGTGTATTATTATTGGTAGGTAAATAGAAAATCTAATAGGGCTAGCACAAACTTTTCGAAAAGTCGGTAGTCTCTTCGTATCGTACGTATACATAATAAGGAATTTTAATTTGGAACTTGTGTTTTTTTCATACAAAATTGCTCATATATACTCAAACGATACTTTGAAACGTTCGTGCTTCTAGTTTGAATGGGCTTCACGAGTTTCCTAGAGAAAGCGATGTCCGAGTCCCACGTGGGTGGACTGAGTTTGACAAACAATAATTGTGATCGAAAATCTAAATCGTGTGGTCACCTTATTAGAGTAGGACGCCAATCAAGTTATAGACATCTCACGAGGCTCGAATGCAAGTAATGAGTACGCCATCTAGCTCTTATATACAATATCTTTGGTTCTAAGTAGTTTCAGCACTTATGTTACAGATATCAGACAATAGAGGGAACACAAATTTAATACTTACATACATAAACCCAGACACTGAACAAACATAAGTGTTCACACGAATGTTTGCCCACGTTAGGTTAGGTTAGGAACCCACGGGGGACTAAGGTGCATCGACCTCCCCGAGTGGCCTTTTCAGTAGTATTTCTGCCTCTGTGGTGGGGGCTGCTACTGAAAGGGTCTGGTGTCCCCCGGGCAACGTTGGGTGGTAATGCTTCCACATTGCCACCCAGCGGCTAACGGATGCACACATCCGGCGGACCGACCCCGACGCTGCGGACCGCGCTCAGCGCAAGCCGCTCCGGGGTCCTTGTTGTCGCGCCGAGGGCTGGAGGACCGTCCTGAGGACTTGCCGACCGTAGCGTAGTAGGGCTACGGTCTCGACGTGGTAGGTCGGCAGCCAGGACACGCTTGGTCCCGGCCTTTGGTGGTGGCCTTGTCAGGCCCCACCCGGTGTGGCGCCACCCTTTGGGTATGTCCCAATACCCTTCTCGGGTGTGCGCCCCCCCCCGCCCTTGTGGTGGGGGCTTGTGTTGGCGGGTCTGTTGCCGTGTCGCGCAGCCAGCGCGATGTGGCCTGACCTGCCGCCCCCCGCTTTCCCCGTTCCGGCGTCCGTCCCCGCAATCCAGCGGGGATGTTCGTTCGGGCGGGTTTCGGGGTTTTGGTGCGAAGCTGTGGGTTCCCTCTCCTCTCCCTGCCCTGCAACCAGCAGGGTGCGGGTTTGTTGAGAGGGGCCTGCAGTCACCCCTGATGGAGTGCTGGCGTTGCAATCCAGCAGCGTCGGCATTTCCGGAAGGGGCGGCATTGAGTGTTGAGGCCGTGCTGGCGAGCCTCTCGCCCTTCGAGGGTGGGCAGCGAACAAGGTTTCGTACCCGTTATCGCAGCCCGCCCCACAACGGGTGTTGCAGGAATTGCCCCAGGGAGTTTTAGTGGGTATGCCCCCGGGCGCCCCCCGGGGGAGAGCCCCACACTACCCGGTCGTCTCCCAGCGGCCGGGTGTGCATAAGGCGGCGCCGACGACCGGCGCCGACGTCGGCTCCTTCTGAGTCGGCGGCATTTCTCCCTGGGAGATCAAAAAAAAAAAAAAAAAAAAAAAAAAGGTTAGGAACCCACGACCTTTGGCGTATGAGGCAGGGTCATTACCAAATGCATGTATTCTCGGTTTTCGCCTTCTTTATCGAATCGACGTCATGGAACGCACAACCAATAAGAGAACACAGATTACAGTCGACATTCCTTATCTTGTTCTCCTATTGGTCTATGCGTTCCATGAAGACTTGACACAGAAGGTGAAAACCGAGAATTGGCTTACTGATGATGAAAACTAAGCCGCTGGGGAACTGTAGACTGTGCTAATGTATTATTCAGACCGTCTTCTTGGATGTAAGGTCGTTAAAACAAAGCCTTTTCCACTCGCACTATAAAATTGTTACACTCCACATGAATTTTAATTAACGATGTCAGAGAACAAAAAAGCAGAAGGGGCGTAGACCGCTGGGAAACGCTAACAAACATTTTATTAAACCACCGTTTACAGAGGTGCATCCTCTGGATTTTTCGTTTTACAGGGTGTATCTGTGAACATTTACATGCCTTTTAACACGACTTCTATAAACCGTTTTGAACAACATTTCGCTCATAAGATGCTACATAGACGTAACTTCAAAAATCGTGAAAATGACTTATAAGCGCCATTACGTTTAAAAAGTGATATTTTTTATGAGGAAACAAAGACACATAATCAGTTCCTTATTTTTGGGGTAGATGGCGTGAGATGTCTTTGTAGTTTTAGCGTGAAATTGCACTATACTTGGTGCGACAGTGACCGATCAGTCAGTTGCGCGGGGGGGCCCTGTTGAGTGTGGACATCGCTTGGACATAGTGCGTCGTAACTGTAAGTTATGCCATTTGTTGTATTTGTTTACTGAAGAAACAGTGGCGTAACTGTATGTAACGTCAGTTACAGAAGTGGGTACGACATGAGAGTTCAACGTGAGTTTCGTCTTGTCCATGTTCATTTTGAGACCCACTTGTTGAGAGAGTCTACTGAGGTCGTCGAGCATTCTGCTTAAATCTTCCAAGGTCTCAGCCATGACTACGATATACGATATCATCGACGATCGAAGGTGCGTCATGTACTCGCCATTTATATTGATGCCATCTCCATCCCATTCCAGAAGCTTAAAAACGTCCTCCAACAAAATTGTGAATAGTTTTGGCGATATGACGTCACCCTGTCTCACAGCTCGCTGGAGTGGTATAGGCTTAGACTTCTGGTCCTGAAGAAGGACTGACATGGAGGCGTTTGCGTACAGGGACTGCAACACTTGTATGTACCGGTAGTCAATTCGGCACCTTTGGAGAGATGTAGCACGGCCCAAATCTCGACAGAATCAAAAGCTTTCTCATAGTCCACAAACGCTAAGCACAATGGCAGATTGTACTCCTCGGTCTTCTGTAAAACCTGCCGCAGCGTATGAATGTGATCTATGGTGCTAAAGCCTTTGCGGAATCCGGCTTGTTCGGGAGGCTGAAAGTCGTCCAACCTACGTGTGAGACGGTTCGTCTTAACTCTCGAAAACAGCTTGTATATGTGACTCAGCAGCGTGATGGGCCTGTAGTTCTTCAATTGGGATATATCTCCCTTCTTGAAGAAAAGCCTCACCACGCCAGTATGCCACGATTTGGGCGTCTTTCCCTCGATGATGACGAAGTTAAATAGCTTCTGAAGGGCCACCTGCCTTCAGAAGCTCCGCTGTGACTCCGTCATCACCCGGTGCCTTGTCGTTCTTAAGCTGTTTGAGAGCTATGCTAATCTCGTAAAGGCTGAATGACGTCCGGGATATCTTCGGTGTAGTGCCGGGTTAATTTGGCCTGATTGGAAACAATTTAATTCCTAGCTACTATGCAAGATTTTATGAAGGACTTTTTAGAAGTGACGTTGACTAAACTATTCTTTATTTTGGTTAATTTCTTAAGTACCTACTTACAAATTTTACTGTGATTGATTTTATTTATATTATATATATTATATTAAGCTAAATGTCTAGGCTATTTTTGTTGTATCTTACTCAACTTGAAGACTGATTGAATTGGTTTCATATTTAAGTTTAATGTCTTTTGAGAGATTTAATAATATTTTTTTACTTACTCAATTTAAGTTCGCCAAAGCTACTTGTTACTTAATTATCTTCTGTCTGATTAACTAATATTTAAAATAGCAATTGAAAGGGCCATGGAAAAGGCTATGCTCGGAGTATCTTTGAAGGAGCGCATCAGACATCATGTAATCCGACAGAGAACCAGAGTGACCGACATAGCCCACCGAATTAGCAAAGTGAAGTGGCAGTGGGCTGGTTACATTAGCCGCAGAACTGACAACCGTTGGAGCCATAAAGTCATTGAGTGGAGACCGCGACTCGGTAAACGTAGTATTGGACGCCCTGCTACAAGATGGGATGACGACATTCGAAGGCTAGCTGGAGTGAGCTGGATGAGAGTGGCCGCGGAAAATCGGGAGCGGTGGCGTGCATTGGGGGGAGACCTATGTCCAGCAGTGGACGAGCGTGGGTTGCTAATGATGAAAATAGCCATTAACAAGGATTTTTGCTGTAAACTCGTGATCATTGCGGGCTACCAAGTTATTTTTAATTACTACTATTATACGTATTAAGTGCAAAAAGACGCATGGTCCGTGCTACAAAGACACATCTGCTGGCAACTCTAAAGTTTGATAAGTTACTGTTATATTTTTTTTGGTTTTTGATTTTTGTAGTCGTGTACTTTAAAATAAAAGCAATAAACGATACAAATTGTTTTATTATAATAATTTGGACTCGATTAAACAGTAAAGTAACTGTCTCCAAATGGAAGTCCATTTGGAGAAAACAGTGACGCAACTGGGGGGGTGTCATAAAAAAAAAACCCATTTTAGAGGGCGAGACTCACTTTTTTTTAGCTTTTTTCCTTTTTTGATAAAATACAGTATCTGAGCTATATTAACCAATATATAGGAACTTTCTAGCCCTCATCGTTTTCAGGTAATGCCTGCTAAAGCGTAATTTTTTTTTTTAAATTGCATTTTCTGCAAACTTGTAAAATGTAAGTTACGTCACTGTAGCATCTTATGTGCGATTTGTTTAACGACGTTTTGAAATCCGTATTTTTTTATTCCATACAAAATGACCAGGAATGAAAAGTTAATATTTTTTGTTGAAATGCGATTTCCTAAAAGTCATTATAAAACAAATTTGTTTAGAATATTAATTATAGTAAACACGTGATTAAAGGGAAGTAAATAAATGTTCACAGATAGGTACATCCTATATTGTATTTTACCATTGGTTTGGCGGTGACCGAAAACATATTGACATATAATAGTTTTTGAAACATGTAACTACATAAGCTCTGAAAGGTCAGACGGCAATCGCTTAGTTGTGATTACCAATTCCCTAAATCCTGAATCATGGCGAAAACGAGCCAGGACATACAGACAGACGGACAGACATAACGAAACTATAGGGATTCCTAGTAGACTACGGAACCCTAAAAAGATGAGTAGAGGGTAGCATAAATTAAAATAATAAAATTTCCCCTTCTGCAACCTAACTACGTCATATGTCATTTATAGACTCACGTGTGGATACGAGAGCGTTGTTTTTCCAAAGGCTGAAATAATGAGCCTCGCTGGGTTTCAGCGCTGAAAGCCTGACACGCGCCTTTTTGCTTTTCAGCGAACGATAACGATATAGGCAAAATTTATTGTATACCTCAAAGGCTTTGAGACAAATTAAAGAGCACCCTTTACGTTGATGAACATGTTAGATATTTACGTAGGTTATATTGTGTTGATACATTGTTACTGGTACAGTCAACTCCAAAAATATGTGTACACTTTAGTATACATATTTTTGGTGTTGACTGTACAAATAGCGAGAAAGATGGAAAATTAGTGGAAAAGAACTCATGCAAGCACCTTTGGGAATTCCAAATATATGGTGGTAATCCTACCATTACACACCTAGCTCATCAGTGAGTTTCATCACAACTGTGACTAAAATTTTTTCATGTTTACCAAAAAGGACAATTCTCTCCTTTTTCCTTTAAACCACTAAACCCCAACCCAATAAACATTGGCCTTCACATAGCTCCTAATTGGCGTTTATTCCCATCGGACAGGACAAAGGTCCATAAATTAACTTTAAATAACCCTTTTATATCCCTTTTCGGTTTTCACTAATTGGCTGATATCAGCTTGCTTTAAAAATTCGGTGTTAATACGCTGGCTAGAGATGGGTATAACTGGAATTAATTTAGAATATAATTAAATTGAAGATGGTTTATTTGGAACCAAATGACAATACCAAATCAACATTTAAACTTACTCCTTCTGGTGTAGCTAATGTCCACGGGCATGCGCGGTATTCACTTACTATCAGGTGACCTGCATGCTCGTTTGCCTTCCTATATCACATAAAAAAAATCTTATGAAAACACACTATGTTTAATTAATTAATGTCAATAATTTTGGTACCAAATTGGTCTCAGCTAGCAGTATACGTTTACTATCAGGTGATCCGACTAGTAACTCGTCTCCCACTTATCACATAAAAATACGATTATCAAAATGATTGAAATAACATATTTAGAAGTTCGCAACGCGAAAGTCCCAGTAGCTTTATTGGGCTTTAGGTAGAAAAACGTGGGTCAAGAGCAGAAATCTCATAAAAACAAACCAACTACATAATCCCTTGTAAAGGACAAAACATAGAATGTCATACTTAAGATACCCGCCCCAGAATGCTCGTTAAAGCCAACATTAGTGTGCTTAGCGCTGTATACCCAATTAGACTCTCTCGAAATTCTCTTATTTATTATTTTGATGGTCGCACCCGATCCCTTGCGTTCTTACAGGGGCCATTATGGCGAAATTGCACTTTATGGCAACCATGGGACCATTAGAGGACAAAGAGGGTACTCAGGAATGCTCTTCCATACTTTTGAGTCCATTCAACACATTTTGATACCCTCTTTGGAGATAAAAGTGAGATAACATTGTGTATCTTAACAAGGTCCATTATGTATGACTAACTAAATCATTCAATCGATATTCAGCAACGGCGGCCAATATTATTAAAGATCAGCCACGTACGCAGGATATATTAAAGTGCTCAAGTAGGTGCGCAAACACAGGTGCACTCTTCATCGTGCTTCGAGCACAGGACCAATACTTTGCAATACTTAACGTGCTTTCGGAGGCATGGGGTACAACACCGCTAATTTTCAGACTTCAAGCTGAAACCGAAAATCTCTGAACAGGAAAATTCAGGTTCAAAATTTTGGCCTGACCCGGGGATCGAACCCGGAACCCCAAGCGCAGCCGCCGCTGTAAAGTGCGACCCACTCCCACTACACCACCGAGGCAGTCTATACAATAAATGCGAGAAACTTTAAAATGTGACAAAATATTCGAGCGCACGCAGCCCACCGCAATATTATGATTGATTAGTACGAGTACTTTTTGCCAATTTTGTATGGAGAACTGGCGCATTTTCTTATTTATTTGCTATTTTATTATTTTTTATTAGAATCATAATAAGAATCAAAAATAATTTATTTGCAAGAATATGGTTATACAAGTTCTTAAATAATTCACAAAGCCAACATAAAATATTCTATCGATGTACATAACGATGTGCAAATGTGTTTAAAATAACTAAAAATACACACATATGTCAATCCCACAATTTTAAAACTTTCTGCCTCAATATTATAACCATCTGTCTCCTTGTGAATGTGAAGAAAGTGCCCAGTCTTGCAATTATTTTACAGTTACCTACTGAACTCATAAACGTAAACATACTGCAAAATATTTATCTCATCATAAGAGAATTCAAGGTTGTTATATGAGCTGTTTAAGTCATAAAAGGTTCTTTTGTACCTATAATTGGCATGAAGGAAGCATTGTTCATTATTATTTTCAAATTTCCTTGTTAAATTTTATAATCCAAAAATATTTTATTATAATTAGCATTCAAAGAGCTGTAGGGCAATCTTCAATAAACAATAATGAAACGGCACCTCTAGAAGATAATTATTTACATCATTAATTAATGATTTCGACACTGTTCAAAACCTCAACCTCATAATATTGAATTTCATTATTAATAACACCAAAATACCGCAAAATGTTCCACAGAGTGTGCTTATGCGTTTCGAATAATTAATGATTCCTATGATTTAAACGTCTAGACACAGCATTATGTCGAATATCATCTTAATAATTCCAGACTAAAATTTTGGTTTCATAATCGCTATAAATGTGAGAATAGCATTATTAAATTGAGTTCTGTAGTATGAATACAAAGAAATATCTTGAACAATAACGAATTGAAATATTTTGCAGAAATAGTTACTAAGTAAGTACTTAATTCTAAGTACTTACCATTTACACGCTTGCTGTTTACAAAAAAATATTGAGAAACTAAATAAATAGTGCAGGTTTTTAAACACATAAAATTCAACGTTTAACTCGAGGCTTCATAGAAAATTAAAATAAATGAGTGTATAATTTATAACGGCCATTAAAGGACCTATCATTTTTTAAGGAAACCGTTTTGTTGCCGTCAGGACAAGTTATATTAATCAATAATAATCATATTGCCAAATAAGTCAGTGTTTCCCTTTGATTTCTTAATACGAAGTTTAAAATATGAGTGTTGATAAAGTAGTGTATAAGGCTGCACATAATTTGGCATTACAACATCCAAAATTATTACGTGACAGTCATATAAACTAAATTTTTTTCTCACCGCTGAGATAATGGTAGAAATAACCACATCGTCATCATTATTTAGATCTCTTGCAGAGGTTTTAAGCAGCATCAAGCAGTGTGCCATTACAGCTGCGCTCGTGGCCTTACAGAACTATAAGGTTCACTCCCGCACGAAAGTTTCGTTTACATTTCCAGCAGGTGAATTGAGCGCCTGGTGCGGTTGGGGTTTTAGGCACGGCGCTTAGCACGCTTGGCCGCAAGCTGAAATACGCCATAGATTCTACAGGTGCATTCTCAGATACAACCTTTTTTCAAATGCTTATAGTTTTCCACTGGGCTATCATCACACACAATGCAAATGTGATGTAAAGTTACCGGATTATGTATGATGTGCAATTATTGACAAAATCTTAAGGGGCTATACGAATGAAACTAGCACTACCAATCTGTTTACACTGATTGTGGCGAAAATATGATATTTTTGAAGAAAATAAAACATTACAGACTTAGATCCAAGTAAATTGGATTTTTCAAGATGCATTAGATAGATATTTCTAACACGCGACAGGTAATAATAATGTTAATTATTGCTAAAAACGGCCACTTTTAGCAAAATTGACATTATTGTTACTTGTCGCGTGTTTTATATATTGTATTGCATCTTGAAAAAATCAATTTACTGTTATCTAAGTCTGTGATATTTTGCTTTCTTAAAAAATATCGTATTTTCGCCACAATCAGTGTAAATAGGTTGGCGGCGCTAATTTATTCGTATAGCCCCTTAACATGGACATGCCGACGGCCAGATATAAATAAATTATAAATTCATACATAAATAAGGTTTATCCACCAAAACCTCTGATTTGTATGTTGTTTTAGGTTTGTTAATGACATGTTACTTCTATTATGAAACCAATAAATTGCTAATTCGCAGACTGTGAAAATTGCGTTTGCAAAACTAACGAATTTAGAAACACATTATGTTTTGATTAATAATTTGATGGTGGATGGTGAAAACAAGCCTTTGTTTCAATACATGATTAATAACCACAGGATTGATTATGGTGTATTAAATTTTAATTACTCAATACGCAATTATTTCAGTACTACAAACATTTTTGGTTGTAAAGTGATATTAACGGTTCAAATCTAAGCAAATAAATAAATAAATTCACACAACATCTCATTAAGCGCCCATCCACAGATTATACAACTAACGTATCCAATATATTTTTGACGCAAATGGTACGAATTATGATACGTCATCAAAGGTACTTCGTGCTCTAAGTACGAGGATGGTCCTAGCGCGATAAAAATGCACGTTACGATTTCTTAAAAAAACTCGTCTAGACCTACAGGACTCGATTACTGACAACCACCGGGTGTCAGTCAACTCTGCGGATAATATTGCCAGTCAACTAAAACACCAAATACTACATTTCCATGTAAAGTTTATTAAACACGTTAATATTACGGTGGTGTTATCCTCCGAACATAATAATAAATATCTCAGACAAATGGTGCCATAGCAACCTTTAATTGAATTGTCAATGGTCCATAAAAGATTTTTAACGATCTCGTAGAGGCCCGACATTAGCCGATTGGCCAGGGCGGTACACTCCGCCAGAAATATATATGACGGGTTTTTAGCTCTTCTATTGTTCGAACTGTTTTAGAAAATAAAATTTTCATCCCTGTTTTCTCGTGGTCCTAGGAATATGACCATTAATGGAACCACCAGAGAGAACTGATCCTAGTATTCCCATTTTTATATTCAAGTATTTATTTTCATACTAATTGTACAAAAGGTCTGGAGAAAACCCCTAGCTTTTATATTACACATATAATATGTGGCAAACAAGCAGAACGGATCACCTGTTAAGCGATTGCCGTCACCCATAATTAACCGCAACATACATAAGTGGAGTCATTAGTACGCGTCCAAACTTTGAACCCCTAGATTTTCATCTAGCATAAATAGTAGATATTATCCTAGATTTTATTTGGAAATACATAAAAGCAGAAAAAACAATACTTTTTACGTTAAATATCACAATTTATTCATATTGAATTGAGCATTTTATGTGGCACGTTGAATTTTCATCTAGCATAATAAAATAGGGGTAAAATATTCAATAACAAAAACGTGAACATAAATTATTCAAAGCAACTACAAGCATTGAGAGATAACAAACTTTTTGATTAGGTTTTACTCGTTTCGGTACTGCGTTAAAAACAATGTGTTATTTTAAAACTATACATCAACGAAAACTGTTTCGGTTATGTTTTTTTATTGACTTGTGACTCTACTGAATTTGCCGGTGTCTAAGGGTGGCAGCAATTGCTAAATATCAGGTTATCCGTCTACTTTTCTACCACCTATCTTCTTCTATACATCTATACATATAATAAAAATGTAAAAAAGCTGTGTCTGTACATTGAAGATATTTATCTCAAAATAACTTAGGACGACTAAAAAACAGTAACAGAACAAGATTCAATGATTTTTAAAATTTTTGTCTGTCTGTCTGTTTGTCTGTTTGTCTGTTTGTTCGCGCTAATCTCAGAAACTACTGAACCAATTCGAATGAAACTTTTTTTATTGTATAGCTGTAATATCAGGGCAACTTATAGGATATATTATATTTTGAAGACCAGGCTCCTTGATGTAGAACCACAACAGCCCAGCTAAACTATAAGAGGTAGGTCAATGGCACCTTAACAAAAGTTGTTCAGATTGATGAACAGTTTATGATGCCATGAAAAAAAATCAAAGATCATGGAACATCTGGTTTGGACCTCTAAGAGCCCAGCTACACTATAACAAATATGGAATGAAATGGAATGGAAAATTGTCAAATGTGATGAGCATTTTTGGATGAGATCCTATAAGGAAGGATATTCCGAACTTAAACCCCTAATGGAGCGAAAGGGGGGTTCCAAGTTTGTTCATGGGAATACGTGATTCCTTGGCCCAATCTACTCCAACTTTTGCATACACATTCTTTGACAGAATTGATGGATAAAATATAAGATTCAAACTTTAATGGAATACTTACATCCCCTAATGGAATAAAAAATAATTTGGGGGTTACTTTCATTACAAGTTGATATATATTTTTTTTATTTTAAATATTAATAAATTGGTTTGCACTTGACCTTATCTCACCTGATGGAAAGTGACAATGAGGTCTAAGATGTAGCGTGCTTTCCCAGAAGAAGCCTATTCACTCTCGACTTAAAGACACCCAAATTGTAGCTCTCTGGAAATACAAAAGCCGGCAAGTTGTTCCATTCTTTAGCATTTCGTATAAAATATTAATGAGCCGCCTTAAAAATCTATTAACCTATAAACGAACATTTATAATAAGTAATATTTTTGTTAAATTCTATTTAAATAATCATCTTTAAGTCAAGAGTCATAAAGTTCACGCAAACGAAGTTGCGGGCGGCCACTAGTCTTATAATAAAAATAAAAATCATGATACAAAATATGTAAACGACTTTTAGACATGACATGTGAATTTATAGATAGATAAATCCCAGTCTAACTGTACTCTAGTACATTACGCAGTTATAAGAAATTTATACCGCACCAAATAACCTATTTTAATCCAGCGGGCAACGGTAAATAAATTGAATGGGCTATTTTGGATACTGTTTAATTATATGACTCGTTTTGTGTTAAAATCGAATGTATTTTGGACAAGTGATAAAACAATTTTCCGGAATATATCAGTATTTTTCTGGGTGGATGCGTTCGCTTCAGCAAACATGCTTATAAGTACCACAAACTAAGTAGCACTTTAAAAAAATTGCCTTGTGTATATGGAAACTGTGACTGGCAACAAGTAGTGCAGGATCGACCAAAGTGGCGTTCTCTTATTTCGGAGGCCAAGACTCGAACCTTAATGACCTTTAACGTATGAAGAAGGACCACTACCAAATTCGCCATCCGTCCAGTAATATCTATAATATCTACCGCCCTAACACTCCTAAATCAATTTCCAACAGTAACATAATGGTTTGGGTGTAATATCATTGTTATTGCATCGTTTTCCGGCCAAGTGGAGAAGTACAAGTAGTTCCGTTGGCATCGCTTTGTAACTCGACCAACAGATAAAACTCTGAAATGAAACTCGCGGTTCCATTGGAATTGAACAAATTTTATTCGGGATTTTTCAAAGGGTTAAAGAGTAGATAGAATCTGGTTTAGAAATCAGTGGTTGGCAGTCTTCAACTGTGCGTTTCTCCAGAAACTTTCTGCTTCGTACACCACAAAACTATGGCCACGGCTGCGGCCTCCTGCACGCGGTCTCACTCAATGACCTTTCCACCCCAACGGCCGTCTGTTCTCCTCGCAATGTGCCCTGCACTTTGCCGCTTCAGCCACGCAATTCTTCAATGTGGTGTGGGACTCCAATTCTTAGAAAAAACCCTGTGGTGTATATCTAAGCGCAATCGCGATCGGTAACCCTACAGTCGAGAATGTATCGTAGTTAGGTACCACTAATTAAAATATCTGTTTTACAAACATTTGTGATGGTGCGGGAATTGCCCCAGCAACCCTTGCGTCTCAAGCGCTCAAACCACTGCGCTAAACGGGTCGTCATCTTTACTATTTATAGAGAGCTAATTTCAATAGACAGCGACAAGGTTTACAGGTAAACCGAAAACACGAAACGCTAGCGCGATGTAATCGACGCCCAGCGCCATCTATTGGTTTATTTATGAACTACGGCCCTGAAGCGAAGTGAGGGGGGGAGGGGGCTACTAGTCTTTTATACATCGATATCGCAGCCCTAGCAAGTAATTGCTAACACAATTACGTCTAGACTCCGCTGAGATGGCGCATAATTGGAATATCTGCAGCATTATCCATCTCCTCGTACTACAACTTTATTGGAGGGTGTTCGCTTTTAATTGGATTATTGAAAATGAATCTTCGTATTCAGATGAGTCTTCAAGGTTTTACTGCGGAAATAAATCTTGTAGTAATCATATTTTCTAATAGGATTTAATGCGATTTTTATCGGAAAAGGAAGCATTTTCAAAACGTAACAGATTCCTATTCGACTCATGTCAACATGTTATTTTGACAGGTTGCATCTAAAGATGTCGTTTAAGATGTGTCAAAGGCCGGTCACAAAATAATAACCCTGTTGCCTGGGTACCTATGCAAAGACCATGATTCAGAATTTGGAGAGTCTTAGTGATTAGAACGAAGCAACTGCCGTCTAACCTTCGCAACCTTTTAACAGGGAACCCAAACAAACTAAGTCATGGTTTTTTTAATTGTTTTATATTTTTATTTTTGGTATAGCAATTCTTTGCAATTTATTCTTAAGTAAATATTGCACATGAAAAATTCCTCGGAGGGTTCAGGTGGGACTCGAACCCACAACCTTCCACAGTCCGTGTGGCTGTACTGTACTACCAATTATACTAGCCGATTCCCTTACTACGCCGACAAATTTCGTAAGTGCTTAGCTCGCCATGAGCTGACGATAGTCTCATCAATATTGTAGGTATACATATTGTTTTTATATTGAGGACAATTAAAATGAACTGTCTTCGCCTGATGGTAAGCAGCCGTGAGATCCAAATATGAGGTTGACAGGCACAAAAGAGCAAACATATTGTATCTATTGAGTCTATCATCCTCACCCAGAAGGCCTGCTAAGATGCCGTTTCACGCCACGACTAAAAACCCAGGATTGTAAAAAGGAGGAAACATAGACATACTGGAACGAGGAGCTAAAACTTTTGGTGAGCGCCGGTATTCGTGTGGCTTGTATGATTTCAGAAATTGTTCGAAATATTATAAGAACAGGTTGGATTGAATAAAAACTTAAGTAAAGAAAAACAACTATAATAAGAAAATTTACAAAAAAACATGAAGTCGTGTCGTGCATCGTGGTGCATTTACTGAGCTACCAGCCCTCTATAATATGACAACATAAATTAAAACCGCTTATTAACGTAAATAATTGCATTTAAACTCCCAAATTAATTTGCATACTAAATAATTAAGACTATTTATATTATCGGAGAGATTTAATAATGTTGTGGATTAAAATACTATTTTGCGGTTTTCATTATTAATTATTGTTAACTTTTTCATATAAGTACACTGTGTTAGTGGTCGTTTTGACAAAGAAGGCCTCTTTAATGGTATCACAAATAAAGTCTTTTAGTAAATTTATTGTACTAACTGCTTGACTTTTCGGCTACGTTACAGCCGTGGACGACGTAGCGCGTACAACCAAAGCAATTTTTTTTTATGTGATAGGTAGCAGACGAGTAGGCGGATCACCTGATGGTAAGCAATTGCCGCCTGCAACCCCGATGGGCCTTCGGTACCCTCACTCACAATACAATGTACTAAATAATACCTAATCGTGCTAACTCCCGTTTTAGAGTATTATGGAATATACCTAGCCTCTTATTATGTGATAGGTGGCAGATGAGCAGACAAATCACCTGATGGTAAGCGATTGTCGCCGCCCATAGACACCTGCAACACCAGTAAAGTCACGGTGCCAACCTTTAACCCCCTTTCTCCCCAATTGGGCCTCCAGTACCCTTACTTACTCGACGAAACACAGCGCAGGTGCTGCTTAGCGCCGGTCTTCTGTTAGGTATTGATATGACTCCGGTCAAGCTGGCCCATTCATGCCGAAGCGTGGCTCTCCCGCGGTTAAAATACTTAAAAATATCTTATCTTATTTATAAAAATAGTTTAAATATTTAAAAGCATAGCCTGTGCATACATTCCAGTGTATTAAAACTCGCCCAGAGTACTTGAATTTAAATAAAAACTCACAGACTCGAGATTTTGTAATTTTGTGCCGAGAAAATTGTTACAGGTAACAAACAGGTCTACTTGTTTCTCATGTTTAGTACAGCAAAAAATAAAATTAAATATTTCATGTTGCCTATAAATAAGTTTGGTAGCCCATTAGTATTTTGACGTTTATTATGACATTTATATTTACTGAGTGGCAGACGAGCGACGGATCACCTGATTGCCACTACAGATAGACATCTTGAACATCAGTAGAACTACAGTGCGCTGCAAAACAACCTCTTTCCACGCAATTGGGCCTCCGATACTCACTCAACGAAACACAGCACAGGAAACCTATTTTTGAATTGTCATGTCACTAAAAAATGTGTGACTCACATGATTTTTGACATCCGCATTTTTTAATCATTCGAAAACGAGCGTTTTGCAACGAGTGGTATCACTCGTTTCCGTGAAGCGAGTGGACGCATTTACGTCAACGTGAAACGAGTTAAAACTATACTTTGACAAGCTTGGCAATACCCTAAGCGAGTGATTTCAAAAATAGGGAAAATTTTGAATCATGCGACTTACGATACGACGTGACTTGCAAAACGAGTAGTTTTGTTCGGACGAAGCGAAAATTCAAAAATAGGTCTCCAGGCGCTGCTTCACGCCAATCCTCTGTGAAGCCGTGGTATCACGCCGGTCGAGCCTTCGTTTATATTGGCTCATCTCAGCCTGATGATAAGCAAGAGGAGAGCCTACGTTGTAGTTACAACGGACGGGATGGCACGCCATCACATCCGTTGGCACTGCCATACTGGCCTGCGAGAGCAAGAGAGAGACTACTAAACTTGTATCCCTATGGCTTTCAGTTCTAAGACTAAATATGAAGTAGCCTTACCATGAGTTTGAAATACTCATGAAATACTATCCTCGCTATCGAAAACTATCGCTTTGTCTCTTTCATTGTGATGCATTTGAAAGAGATAGAGCAATAGTGTCAGTTTTAGATGTCAACTCATGGTAGCGCTACAGCTCTAACCAAGTAGGTATACTTTGCCAAAACCCTATCGCGCGAACGTCTTGTAATCCTAAAACATGGTTAGGTCTTATTTTGTTCACGCCTATGACAATGCGCACTGAATATTTATCATTCAATTTACTTGCCTCATGTCTACCACAATATTCCATGCCGCGTAACTGCGTCAGTTTTGAAAGATTGCTTCTATCAAGATGAGGGAAAGATTATTATAGCGTAATGAATTTTATTTGTTGGATATTTTTAGATGAACTTTGCCTTCTGGCATGGGATCAATGGACTAAAAGTAGGTACGTACTCGAGTTCTGGCCCCTGTTTAACCGAGCTGGCAATTGTTGGTTTCATTATTTTGTAGAGTGTCAATTTTATGATCAAGCCACAGATGATAGTTTGTTTTTTTTTTTCTTTAAATAAATAAAAAAAAAAAAATGTGATAGGTGCAGACAGGTAAGTACCACATAATCCGTCTTATGTGATGGTAAGCGATGCATATTCATAATATTTATTGCACTTCTTATGTATGTTACAAAAGGTGTTGAAAAACAGTATTTAAGTAACAATATTAAGTAAAATTGCTGCCGCCCATTGACAACATCAGTGGAGTTACAAGTGCGTTACTTACCTTAAAACCCTCTTTCCCCCCAATCGGGTAGGTGTTCATTGGCAGCAATTCTTTAGCATCAGCTGATCTTTCTGTTCACCTATCACATAGATACCAAGTAATTTATCTCGGCACGAACAAGATATTTTATATTATTCGCTTCCTTCCCCAGCTACAAGTTACTCACTTGCACAAACGATCTGCACTCACAATTCCCATCTTATCTTTCTCAATTTTAATTCCATGTTTACGTGCCCCAGATCCCCGGGCAATAAATTGCTTCACACTACATTTTCCTCCCAACTATCATGTTAAAACGCTTCCTAAGACAGTGTACTTGTATGAGAACAGTAGACAAATAGTCAGTAGAAATTTAGTATCGATGAGCACCTCGTTGGAGGCCTTAGACGCATCGCTTGACGATGATGTAAGTAGTCTCGCCGATTTTGACCCGCAGGCCTAACATGCGCACCGTGACAAAATTTTGTCGAGACTCGCTCGTGAGAGGGCATCCTTCTATCCCGCTCATCGCTCAGTGAGATGAGCGAGACGCAACTTGCGCCGACAAAATACGAGTGTAGACAAATTATCTCGTGGTGCGCATGTTAGCCCGGCAGGGCCTTTATATGGACGACAGTCAAAATGACCTCACTCCGCCTGATGGTAAGCGGCCGTGAGATCCAAATATGAGTTTAAATAGTCAAATACGAAGTAAACTGACTTGTAAGTCTTGTGAATGTCTGTATACAGGGTGTAATTTATTCTATACCATTTTGGAATTCGCCTAAAAATTTCGCCTAAAAGTTCCTCCATTGTGATTTTGTATGGAGTGTTTCAACATTTTGGGATCGTATTTTCAAAAATTGTGCTGTGTTTCGCTGAGTGAGTGAGGGTACCGGAGGCCCACCCGGGGGGAAGGGGATAAAAGGTTGGCAGCGCACTTGTAACTCCACTGGTGTTGCAAGTGTCCATGAGCGGTGGCAATTGCTTACCATCAGGTGATCCGCCTGCTCGTCTGCTACCTATCACATAAAAAAAATAATCGTAGAAGACAATGTTGTTCAGAATGCTTGATGGAGAATACGTGGTTAAAGGGTTGTACCTAAATGTTAAGTATAGTCTTTCTTATATCACTGGCGTTAGGTATACTGTGTGAAAACTAAAAGAGTAGAAAATAAAATCTTCAAAACAGCCGTTAGGATAAAGTGTGCATAGGTAGTTGTGTGGAAGCAATATATCGCATCTGTCTTCAGAGATTGTACATGAGATGGCTTGTTTTAAAAATTCGTCCTCTTTTCGCAAGAAAATATGTCCGGAAGAGACACGGTATCAGTAGATTTTGTTAGCCTTCCTGACTCGAGTTAGTTGAAAAGTGGAGTAAAAATATACTCTGAGATAAGATGGCGTATTTTGTGTTAAATTGTGCGAAAGAAATAACGGAGTGAAAAGATGAAACAGCGACTCAGTCACAATCAGTATCAGTAGCCTTACCATGAGTTTGAAATACTATCCTCGCTATCGAAAACTATCGCTTTGTCTCTTTCATTGTGATGCATTTGAAAGAGACAAAGCAATAGTTTACGTTATATCAGTTTTCGATGTCAACTCATGGTAGCGCTACTGAATAGACAAGATTTACCTTTAATACAGCGTTAAATTTTAGTCGTTTTAATCCCTAATTCCTCAAAGGTAACACACAACCGCTTTAGCATGATAGATCTACAAAATAATCAAAATAAAAATCTACTGTTACATTAACTGTGGGAGAGCCACGCTTCGGCATGAATGGGCCGGCTCGACCGGAGTGGTACCACTGCCTCACAGAAAACCGGCATGAAGCAGCCCTTGTGCTGTGTTTCGCTGAGTGAGTGAGGGTACCGGAGGCCGACCCGGGGGGAAGGGGATAAAAGGTTGGCAGCGCACTTGTAACTCCACTGGTGTTGCATGTGTTCATGAGCGGCGGCAATTGCTTACCATCAGGTGATCCGCCTGCTCGTCTTCTACGTATCACATAAAAAAAACATACAAAAATTATATTCACTATTTTTATGTCACCAAGTTGTCTCGATCCAAACAGTTTGAAGAAATTATTGAGGTTCAATACCCGGCTTGAGCAAACTGTGTGTTTAAAGATGTTTCGTACATAGCTTGGTTTTGTGTTCACCAATATGCATTAGTCAAGCGTGGTGATTAAGCCTAATCCTATCATAGTAGTGATGACTTTGATTCCTATATTGGTCGTCCTTGCTCTGCAGTGGGGTAGTATATAGGCTGATACTACATATAACACATAGCACATAACGCATTGTGATTTGAGTCCGCGCTCTAAATTACAAGCTGTGTTATCGCGGTCCGCCCAAAATGTGTGTCCATCATTTGGCCACCCCTGAATATTCATTCATGCACTGATCTCATATGATGATCTAGGATCCATTTCGTATACCATTTATGTATTATGACTATAATTTAAACAATAACGTAAAAACACGGTTACAAATATGATATAATATTGAAGAAATCCAGCAAAATTCAATGTGTTTTCAGACTCCGATTTAGAAGCCTCGTGCGTATATAGAAGTGAATTATAGTTGAAAAAGTACGCTAAAGTAAGAAAGCAGTTAATGGTTACTACAGTTTTAAATACGGGATCTTTAATCTAACATTAAGGTAAGGTTAGAAAAGTGCGTAAAACACGTATCAAACAAATTAACACAACACCGATCAAACTTTTTTGACAATCATAGAACAAAACAAATTTTAAATACTACCGTGAAGTCTTAAATCATAAAATAAATCCTCATTAATTTTAATTAAATCGTTCTCACATTTGGTTCCGTACAAATAAACAGCCTTCACCATCCCAAAGGGACTCTGTAATGACTGGAGTTTCACATACTCCCTGTAACATGAATTAAATAATTAACAGAGTGTAAAGTATGAACTACGCTATGTTAGTACATTCGTATATACGGTTTTTACTACTGTCCAAATTGTCTCTTGCATAAAGTACTCGTGTACTCATGTAAGAGACAATTTGGTGTACTACTATCTGTACTATTAAGTATTCTGTGGTACTACACAGTAAGCACTGATGCCCAGGCAGTATTATTATGTAGTAACGTGATTTGTTATTATGCGATACCTAAATGAGAAACTTAGTTTTGTACTACGACTAAGTAACGTAGTACAAAACTAAGTTTTTAATTTTCATTAATTTCATTTTCTTATTTTAGTGAATGAAAGAAAAAAACCTTACTCTGCCGATTCTAAGTCAATAACTTGGAAAAAGGACAGGATTAAGATGATAATTTCTCGTTAATTTCCAGTTTTTTTTGTGTGTGTTAAGTGGCGGATGACCTGATGGTAAGCAATCGCCACCACCCATCGACATCCGCAACACCAGCCACCTGCCAACATATAATTTATTTTACACACAAAAATCACACGAAATCAGTGTAAACATAGAAGTCAAGGATTTTTTATTATACATATCACTTTCAAATACAGCACAAATTCTTTTTCCTTTTACTTTCTCACAACATTTTGTGAGAAAGTCAAACTGGTCTGGTACCAGTTAGTACCTATTTCGCAGTCATGTTCCAACCTTCCCTTCTATATTATTTACTTGTGTTCCCTACCAGAAGCGATTGGAAACCGATAATTGCATTCTGCATGTGTCGACGTTATTCCGGAAATTTATTTAAATTTTAAAACATTTGCTCCCCGTTAAATGAGCGTTGGACCCGGCGTGTGTAATGACGTTTGAGTGATTTCCTTTGTTCTGTGTTGTTTTCGGTTTAACAACCGTTTGCCTTCGGTTTTATGTAAGGGTAATTTTGTAAAATAAAAAGATTTTTTTTTCTTCAAAAAAATTTCGTTACCAGAAAATTGGCTATTGAACCCTAAAAAAACTTGCCACAGTTATAATTTTTTGGTGACACTTAACTGAATTTAACCTTAGTACCAGACAGCAGACACAATGAAAAATCAATTTTTTATGCCTTTTAAAAGGCTTATGGGCCTTACGACGTTAAATAAAAGTCCGCTCGAAATAACAAAAAAAAAACGAGGCAATTTCATTTGCTTTTTACATTAGTGGCCCGCCCTCACTTTGTTTTTTGAGATACTAGTTCCATTGTTTATCAATAGATGGCGCTAGGTGTCGATTGCATCGCGCTTCTGTTTTGCTTTTTCTGTTTGTGAACAAACATCTCTACACTGTTAGGTTTCAAAAAAGTTTACTCCAGGTTCGATTTACAAAATGTACGGTGGCCTGCACATCAAGTTACTACAATCTGTCAAATTTCTTCAATCGAACCTCACTTTTATGTCAAACGTGTTTGGTTCAATATCAACTGAGGAAATTTGACAGATTGTAGTAACTTGATGTGCTGGCCACTGTATATGAAATTATCGTAACATGATTGACGGCGATATAATTTCGTTTCCATTGTTATAACCGGCAGCAGCGCAGCTGCATTATCATGTAAACTGCACATTAAATAACTTTAAATACGTACAGTTTTGGGTTCATGACGGTTAAGTTATGCTAACAACATTGTATTTTAGGCAGTATTACATTATGACTAGGTTTCAAAACGCTTGCATTACGGATATCAAAATCAATGCCCTGCAATGTGGGGCGTAAAGGATACAGGCAACTTATTTTGAATCTTAATTTTTAAGTACATTATATTGCACCTTAAAAATGAAGCTTTATGCTTAACATTTCGAATACGTTGCAACAGCAGTGGTTACAAGCGGACAAGATGGCCCATAGCGTTGTCTGCTGCTAGGGTCCGGTAGCGAAACTTCAGATGGCAAGAAAATGGAAAAGTGTGAGGGCACACTTTGAAAATCGATCAGTTTCCAATGGCAGAAAAATTAATTTACCTTTTTTAAGCAGACTTTTGAATTTTATGGAATTCTTGACAAAAAAAGAAATCATTATAGAAACGTTATAAAAGGTACATACGAATGAGTCTGTAATCTCATTAACTTGTACATATTCCATCTACTACATAACAGTCTTTCATCCGCGTCCGCGCAAACTTATCAGTCAGCAATGAATTAAATTCCTACTTTTCGTCTAACGGATTTCCATTTAATTACGATTAACATTGCTTCCCTGCCACTCTTATTACCTGGAACACAGAGTCCAAATTCCGCTTCTGGTATGACGCGCACTTGATTGTAAATGCTTTAAATCCGGAGCGTATAAAACTTCAGAGTTGGGAACTAGTGAATGAAACTATCCTCTAACTAACTATCGATAAGTTAAGTAAGCTTATTTTTCTTTTTGAAGAATAGTGTAGCAAACAAAATTTTATAATACAACGGTACCTGTAAATACAGTCCATGTGAAGTATCAAATTTAGAAAAATAATAATTATAAAGAATAATGTTCTTGCGGTATTTAAACTGGTATGTACAACTTGGCTCAGACTGAGATAAGATGTAGTTGTTAAATAAACTAATTTGTTACATTACTATGTAGTTAATTACTTAGGCATTTAAAACTTACTTTCATGCATCCTAATGTTATTTCTAGCAATATGTAAATCATTTTATTTTAATTTTAAAAAACAATACTCGATGGGTGTAATTATTATTAACAAAAAGACGCCATTGCTCCACGATCTCTTCATCATAATCGGCATTATCATTTCTTGGAGTAAACTATCGATACCCAATATTTTGATTGCCTAGCAACACTAAGGCGAAACAGATTTGATATGCGCTGTTTGATATTACGGTAACTCTGCATTCGTTGCATGTTTCGGAAGATAAGATCAAAAAGGCACCGCCGTAGTATGGCTAGTTGCAAAGGAGCTTGGCAAAGTTATGACAGAATTTCTTGAATTGCATAAACAAAATACGAGACTAGTTATGATTGCATCCAGCAGCATTTTTGGTTCAAACGGGACAAAGGCAGGAAGGAGTACACCTATTATTTTAGTTGTCTTTGTTACTTTATTAGGATAAATTTAAAGTAGTTTATACAGGATGTATTTTTTGAACATTAAATCCTTTTCACCATTTGTTGAATCAACTTTTTTGAACGACATTATGTTCAAGGACTTTTTGAAATTCATTGATTTTTGTTTACAAAATCACTATGTCACGCAATCGACTTCGTATGAAAAGTTTATTTTTTAAAGGATATTTTAAAAGTCGTAGAACAAATATTGTTCAGAATGGTTGAGAAAACATGTAGTTAAAGGGATGTAAACGTTCCCATATACCTGTATATTATTTTTTCGAAAAAAACAAAGATATTAATTTTTTTATTCATCTCCGCACTACACACCTGTGAAAAATAAATACCCGATCTCTTTTGCCTGAAAGAGATAGGGTATTTATTTTTCAAACGTATGGTAAAAGTAATAGATAGTCTGTCACACTTTAGACCCTTATCATTGTGAGAGACTGGTGCCTGAAGTAGGTATTAAGGACCAGGATGAATTTCAGTCTTTATTTATGTGATAAGTGGCAGACTAGCAGATAGATCACCTGATCGGTAAGCGATTGCGCCTATGGACACGAAAACCGAATGAAGGTCGTGGTTATTCCTTGGATGTGGGCGGCGCAGGACTAATTCTATGTGGAGAACTTTAGGGAAGGCCTATATCCAGCAGTGGACGTCTATTTGTGGAAATGATGAAGTGGATTGCCTATGGCGCATCTATTACTACGGACGGACTATCTTTGTACTGTACCTAACCCAACCAAAATAAAGACTCATTTTTATCCGATTTACTGTATTTATCATGACGTGTTTCATATTTTTAGAGCGTGTTTTAGCAGTCAAGTTTTAGTTGTTTGATCATCCAGATACATACACAAGTCATTTGGGTATACAAAGAGCGTCTATCAGAGCGATGTCATACAATGTTGACACGAAAATTCAGCTGAGCGATGGAATAACGCAGCTTGCTGTCTTGTGGGGCTATTAAAGTTGTGATTTTGAACATCACCGCAAATTGTTAAATGTAGTTTAAATGCCCAGTAAACCAAATGGTCAGTTCCGAAAAAAAATTAATGTGCCTGTATTAAACTTCAATCAAATACTTACCTACGATTACAAGCTGAATGCTGGTGAACTTGTTAATATCTAAATGAGCTGTTAGCAATGTAAGTGTGTGTGATCCGCCCCGGGCGTCACTTTTTAGGAAGCGGCTAAACGTTTTATCCTGGAGGATGGAGGGATTTAAGGAAGAAAAAACGGTCACTACTTGTAAAAGAATACGCCGCAAAATAAAAGTGTATTAAATGATCATTAAAGATACCACTTTGCACATACATTATGAAACAGCTTTTTAAGTGTAACCGTGTAAACAACTTGAACATAAAAATGTTTTTTTTGCTACTGCTTACTACTGCCACTATAGTGCTTAGTAAAATTTATGTGACAGTATAATTTATTTGATTAATAAGAGCATAAGTGTTAGTACGCTCTTTTAATGGCCAATCAATATCGGAATGACCTCAAACTCGACCAGCTGCACAAACCTGATTAACCATTGTGGGTAGAGATCGGGAAAGTCATTTCCTCGACGCATTAAGACTTTTAGTTTTTAATTCAGTTCTCGTACTAGTTGACAACTATGTCCTGAGGGGCGAGCAAGTTTTCAATGGAATCGTAACGTTAGCACCGTGACTAAGCTAACATTATAGTAGTTACTCAGCATGTAGAACCTTAGTCGATTTATCGTACCGTACAATATCCTTCAAAACTGTATTTGATACGCTAGTTGCACAATCTGTGGTCGAGCGCTCACGTAACGATACTATCTTTTCTGACGTTTTTGCGATTTGAATTGTGCTTACGTTACGGTCACGGTCAAAAAATGTTTACCACCTTAATGATCATAATCGCACGCACACATGTTAAGTGAACACTTTTTAACCGCCACTGTACAAATAGAGGGATATTTTTTTATTCAAATTGTTGATGATAAGTGTGCGCAAATGGGTATACCCAGTGGGTTTCCTAGTAACTTTTTTTTTATTTGATAGGTAGGTAGATGTTAGACGATCATGACGATAATCAGCGCCACCTATTTATAAGGTAGAACTAATAGCAAAACCATCTGTTCGTTTGCCCCCTATCTCATAAAAAAAACGAGCCAAAAAGTAAGGGCGGGCCACTAGTAATAGACAGGTGTGTCTTAAAACCCTGATTCAGATTTGGAGAGAGTACCATTTGAAATTAGCATCATTTTCAACGTTTATTCAATGTTAATTTGACTAACTAATTTATGGCATACGGAATACGACGCTTTGATTACAAGTCTTAATGAGACCTATATAGCATAGTATAATTGGCTCATTTCAATATTATTTAGTATAGAAATAGTCGTCCATTAACAAAAGCCGTTGAGCAAAAATCACGTTTGTTGAATGTAATGAAAACATATTAACGGCGCACCCCTTAAGTATGTTTAATTTGATCTTTAGAGCTTATTGTAATAGTGACAAGGGATATCTGTTTTGAGAAAGATATCTGGATAGATCTTATAATAATTTATGATATAACAGCTCGCCGACAGTGTAAACATTTCTTAACAATAAGGTAAAGTAGTACAAATCTTAAAAATTGGGACCGACCCAATAGAAATTGAACTAATTTTTATATGCGACAACACAACTTATCGACATAGCTCACCGGATTAACAAGCTGAAGTGGCAGTGGGCTGGCCATATCTGCCGCAGAAACTGACAACCGTTGGGGTAAACGAGTTCTGGAGTGGAGACCGCGTCTCGGTAAACGTAGTGTAGAACGACTTCAGGCCAGATGGACTGATGATCTGCGCAAGAGGGCTGGCTGGAGCTGGATGCGAGTAGCCGAAGATCGATCAAAGTGGCGAGCATTTGGAGAGGCATATGTCCAGCAGTGGACTGCAACAGGCTGATGTTGAACACAACTTAGCGCAACGCAGTAATGAGGTCTCAGTCTCACCTATACTCGTATAGTGTCAGGAGCAATCGCTAATATCGATATTTTTTGTGTGAGAGGTGACAAACGAGCAGATGGATCACCTGATAGAAAGCAATTGATGCCGCCCATAGACACCCGCAACACAAGTGGAGTCACAAGTGTTCAGCCGACCTTTTAACTCCATTACCCCGATTGGACCTCCAATACCCTCACTTACTCGACGAAAGACAGCTCAGGCGCTGAATCACGCTGGTCTTCTGTGAGGCCGTGGTATTAATCCGGTTGAGATGACATAGGTATCACAAAACATGGCTCTCCCATAGTCATCTTCTTCTATCTTCTATACTATTTATAAAGAGATAACTTCTGTAGACAATGAAAAGGCTTATAAAGGCCAAAAACACAAAACGCTTGCGCGATGTAATTGAGCACAGCGCCATCTTGGTTCATTTCTGACTTACGTTCCCGAAGCGAAAGCGAGGCGGGCCACTAGTTACATATAAACATCTTGTTACAATACTTTATATTCTTGTCCTCTTATCTTTTTACCTACCTTCCTTATTTTGGCCATATTTTACAAATTCCTTAAAAAGCCTCTCATTAATCTGGGCCAAACTGAACCCAACTCAACTGACGATGCAAATCAGTCGGAACCCTCATTTGTTCCTCTACAAGAACTTGTTCATATCACAGTGCGAAAAATAGTCGTAAGCACCAATTTTTTTACGATAGGCAAGCCACGCTTACAGAAGACCGGTGTGAAGTATTGTCAGCGCTGTGTTTCGTGGTGAGTGAGGGTACCGGAGGTCAAATTGGGGGAAAGGCGGTTAAAGGTTGACAGCGCACTTGAGAGTCCACTGGTGTTGTATATGTCTTTGCTAACTTTATTCGATACTAGTGGCCCGCCCTCACTTCGCTTCGGGACCGTAATTCAGAAATGAACCTATAGATGGCGCTGTGTCCAATTGCATCGTGCAAGCGTTTCGTGTTTTCGGTTGACCTATAAGCATTGTCGTTGTCTATTGAAGTTATCTCTTTATAAATAGTAGGTATAGAAGATATATTATAGTTATATATCATAGATATTAGCTTATAGCTTTTTTCGATACGCTTTCCTGCTACATCTCCTTCTCATGTCTCAGTTCCAGATGACTTTTATTTAATTATCCTTGCATTTCTTTTTCTTTGTCGTCACACTATTGGCAGAGTGGTCGTGGTCGTCACACCAGCGTTTATGGCCTGCTTCACAATCCTTCACCATTCCTCCCGCAGTGATGCTTTTCAAGTGCATTCGTGGAGTAGACCATTGAGGGCAGTTTTCACTTAGTCAGTCTTTGGTGATCTGCCGCGTGCTCTTTCGCCTTCATATTATGACATACATCATCGCATTTAGTCTCGTTTATATCAAGTATTGGTTTAACGTCGTAACGCCCAGACAGCAGACACAATGGAAAATCAATTGTTTTATGGCTTTTGAAAGGCCTTACGACGTTAAAGCAACGCGAAAGTTAAAAAAAATATACCGAGGCTGTTACGTATGCGAGAGTTCCTCAAGTTCTCAACTAGTCTTTCTGCGTAACTCCGTACATTTACTCCATTCTAGCAAATTGTTTCGCGGCATTGCGAAGCCTTGGCTTGGCGAAACGGTGTCTTCCTACTGCGTATTCCTTACACTGTACTCACATTACCCATTTTTGTTCTGAATATGTTAATGAGGTATTCTAAGCATTGTTTAATCGTATGGGAACGTCCCTGAAGTTAGGCAAACTTTTGAGGGCCAGTTGACTCGGCTGGGTAAGCTGATTTGCTTTTAGAGTTTTCATACTCTGGTTTTTGACATTTTGTTTGCTATTTAATAAACTCGTACCGTACCAACGTGTTCGTCCTTTTTGTCCTGAAAAGTTAAGTAGACTAAAAGTTTAGTACCTAAATGTAGATGAAATGAAAACGACATTTAAAAATGAATAGAAACGATTTATAACAATACCTATTAGGCAAATGAAGTGTGACTTGGGTAATTATGACAATGATCGTCATCTTCATCAGCCTATTGCAGTCCACTGCTGGAGGTAGGCCTCTCCAAATGCTCGCCACTTTGTACGATCTTCGGCTACTCGCTCGCATCCAGCTCCAGTCAGCCCTCTTGTATATGTGTGTGTTATACTTTTTTTCTTTCAGATACATCAATTTGCAATTTAGTAATAATTTTGGGCAGTTGATGAATGTGGCAAAAATGTATTGAAATTTGTCGACCAGTGTTATTTATTTATCACCCACAATACTCAATGAAATATCGCGGACCATTACTCATTGCATTCCGCAAATCGCACAGAACTGTTTCAAACATCACTGATAGACCAGCCTGCGTATGCAAAATTGATTTTCTCATTCAATAAATTCATTTAGCTCATTCCAATCCATCATGCAGTAATCACGGCCGTTCAATTAGACTGCGCATAGTTGCTGGTGCGGGATGATCCATCAAATGTAATTGACATGTCAGAAACATAGATGGCCAGTTTGCCCGAGTTATTGAGCGAACTGAACCCGGCTACTAAGTGAAATGCGTTTGACGGGCTGCTTTTTTGGTATTGACTTTGTTTTAATGTTGTTTGGATTGCAAGACGACTTGACAAGAAAAACAAAAACACATCAAACTGTTCGAAGTTCAAGATAAATAGGGGTTTATGTGACTGTCATAATGTGAATATTTCTTTAACCATGTCTTCTATCAATCATTCTGAACAACATTAATTTTGTTTTAAGACTTTTGGAAAGTTGCATAAAAAACAACTTTTCATACTAAGTCTGACCGACTTTTTTCTTCTTCGTTCTTCTTCGTGGCTTGTTCATTTTGAATTGGAGTCGAAAAAATGTTCGATGAATTTTCAAAAGTAGAGCAAATGTTGTTCAAAATGCTTACCTAATAGAAAACATTGTTAAATGATGTTTAAGTTCACAAGTCACGTTACTTTTGAGAGCACAAAAGGTATTCAGTAAACAAACAGTCCTGAATAGTCTGCCAAAGTGAGTCTTGGCTATTAAAAGAGCCTCCATCTCGGATGGACCTGCGTCACCTTCTGTCAGTCTTCAACCAGGAACAACCAATGGTCGAAGGCCAGTTGGCCACCCAAGATACCACTAAAGGGAAGAAGTTAATATAGAAATTGACTTAAGGTTAAATGAGTTTGGGCAAGAATTGAACCCGCAACCGCTCAGTTATCGTCACTTCTTTTGCAAGGCGCGTAATAAAAATCATAGTATTTTTCTTGGTTCGCGAACAAAGGGGCGGCTTTCCCATCCTATTGAGGGTTTCTCTAAATTAGCCCACCCTCGTACAAAAGAGGAAAGACTCTTGTTTATATAATATCATTTTTAATTAAGAACATTCTAATGCGAACAATGTTGGAGATGTTTCTTGGAATACAATATTGTACTTGGAAGTATATTTTTATCTTTACTCATACGTTCTCTTGTAGTGCATTTTCAAGTATTACCAATGTAAGTATAGTGGGTAGAAGACATACCCGTTTTGGCAGAATTAGAAGACCTTCTGATAAATGCGGCAGCCTTGGTGGCGCAGTGGGTAGTGGGCCGCACTTTAATGCGACGGCTACTCTTGGGGTTCGATTCCTGCCAAAAATATGTTACCTGAGTTTTTCTGTTCAGAAATTCTTAGCGTCACCCCGATTTCTTGAAGTTACTGATCTTGTTATCCTATTAAGCCGCTGGTCCTGCGCCCAATCTCATTTTGTGTGAGGGGTCGAAAAAAAAATTCAATAAATTTCAAAAAGTCGTAGAACAAATGTTGTTCAGAATGTCTGGAAGAAGAAGTAATAAAATGAATGTAAATGTTCACAGTTACGCCCTGTTAGCATTGTTTGAATAAAATTCAATAATAATTAGGTGTACTTTTTAGCTCGGTGATCCCAAATTAAATTAACTTCGTAAAACATTTAGTTGCCCGCTTGTTTGGTATCGAACAATTTACTGACATGCCCTGCAAAATGTTTCAGCTGTTTTGTGGATAAAACTAATTAAAAAGCTTTTAGTATGGGGTATGCTCTAAGTGACAAACTTTGTACACATGGCATTCAAACATTGTATTGTATGTTTGGTTGATGAATTAGTTTACAAGATAAACAAGTACTTATATTCAAATGGAGCATTCCACTCGAACTATATCTCACGTTATTTCATAGTAAGTTGCCCGTCTTTATTTTCGGGTTTTGATTTAGACCAGTACCAATAGGTGGCGCTAAGTGGTCGATTAGATTGCGCAAATGGAATATCGCGCGTAGATATCCTGTTGCTAGGTATTACCAGTTCCACGGTAGATGAGGCCATCCTAGTAATTTGTGCGAGATCAGAGAGGTCGCTGATGCGCTACTTTAAGAAAGAAGTCTATTTTTATAATGTGATAGGTGGCAAACGAGTAGACGGGTCACCTAATGGAAGGCGATTGCCGATGCTTTTAGATAGATTAGGCCTCCGGTACCACTCACTCTATGTAACACAGTGCAGTACAGGATCGCCAACCATCAAGATGATGGAAATGGAATAAAAAGGTTTTTATTCCACCACTATATTTTTTTTTATCGAACCACGGTTCAATGTCATTCAATGTATGTAAACATGTGTAATTAATGGTACGAAAGTTATTTTTAATTAAAATGTTGCTGTGACAAGCTACATTCGTAATACTGCAAAAAGTGTTTTACTTTAATTGCAGATAAAGTAGTACTACTAACTTACAATGTTATTCCTTTATTATGTTACAGTCACTTAAACTAAACCACGGAAGAAAACATAATATAACCCACTCTTACAAATAAAAAAAAAACAAAATATCTTTATCTCTTTCGAACCCACTTAAAAACTTATCACCATACATTAAACTTCTCAAATCTGAGTTGGTGCATACAAAATTTCTCGTGTACGCCGTTTATAATACACTTTAGAAGCACTCAAAGTTACCCGCCTCATCTGAGCTTCTCATACAATTTAATCTTTACGCCCCAAGTTTTCTAAACGAACGTGAATAAAATTTTCATGGCCCGAATTTGGGAAGCTAACCTAATTGCAATGATTATAGTAAGGGCGCGCATACATCTTATCTTTATGGGTATTCTGTTTATACCTAAATAGAAAATTATAAGTGATAATGTTTGTTTGGTTAAAACTTAAAGATAAAAATATCTGTAAGGTTGCATTTTAGAAGTTCATCCCAGAATACATCGGAAGAATGCCATATTATGATAGATGACAATTTGATGTAAATAAATAAGACTATACGCCCTTGCGTATCCTTATATTTAAGTAGGTACAAGTGTATTACAGCATATTGTACTGCTTTACGTTTCGACTGTGTTACGACAGCCGTGGTCACACCACTAGTTCCGTTTTTATCAAGTGTTTGTTTAATGCAATGCAAAATTTGAATGCTTTTTTTTTTCTCCTGACTCTTTTTTGGACTCACAATTCCGTACGGATAAGTCTATGCCGCCCTTTACATTACCACAACCGTTTATTGTTAATCACTTTCAGACACGGGTCTATGATATATTAGGGTACGCACTTATCAGCCGCATTACAAAATTAATTGCAATCTATCTATTATAGAGCTAGTTGAGTTTTAGCGAATTTATCTTTGCAGTGATTTATTCTGAGACATCTGATTATGAGTCTAGTAAATAGGTAAATACTCTCTCGCGACTCGGTAAGCGTGGTGTTGGACGCCCTGCGACAAGATGGGATGATGACATTCGAAGGCTGGCTGGTGTGGGCTGGATGAGAGTGGCTGAACATCGGGAGCGGTGGCGTGCATTAGGGGAGACCTATGTAGTGGACGAGTGTGGGTTGCTGATAATGAAATAAGTAAATGTTAAGCGCGCGGTTGTTGACAATGAGTGAAAACATTGTGAGGAAACCTGCACGTTTCGGATAGTTTCTTAAATTTGTAACCATGATTCAATTTATTTATATTAAAGTGATTTCAACAAAAGTGTCCTAATGCGGATTTGTAATCAAAAACCCCAGCTATGTAACTTGTAAAATTCGAAACAACTTTTTGCTAATAAGCGCGTTGATTAAACCTAATCCAATCATAGTAGCAACGACTTGATTTCTATGATGGTGGCCTTTGTCCTGTATATGGGTTGTCACTTTCATTTACTTTCTATAAGGGTTCTGTATTTACTTTGATTTAATATCCTTTATCATTTCCCGTTTCTTGTTCCAAAAGAATATTTATCTCACTCCCAAAAGCCTAAATAACAATTTACATTCCCAACTTAAATAACTCACTTCCTCCAACTTTCCCCCTATTTTGCTTCTCAGGGGATGAATTTATCACGACATCATCAATCTTTTGTGATACTGCCTGTGAGTGATTTTAAACTTGCTATCATCCGCCGATCTATCTCCATTTTTTTTGTAGCTCCGCTAGTTGAAGGCACTTCCGTGAAAGCCAAAAGTGTAGGCTTTTTGTTGTAAATTTGGCAGCGTTTTAGGGCAGTTGATTCGTGTGATTGATTGGGCAAGTGAGGTTGTATTGGGTTAGAAAGGTGCATTTTAGAAGTAAAATATGTTGTATTGAAATGAAATAGTTAAAACGACTTAGCTGTTACAGCGCATTCACAGTGTCCTTGAATACCTCTTCGATCATAATATTAAACCATAGATATAGTGCTAATTTAAATAGTCTAGCCTCAAATTACGGCTACATTCGCCAAAGAGTGCTATTTGGAATTTTCGGAACGAAATGTATTGACAGCTTTTTATAAGTTCAAAATATTTATAGCTGTACCTAATGTCAGCTCTGTTCGGATCACTTTTTCAAACGCTTTCAGAATGGAATTAAACCATGAAGATTATTGATCAAAGACATACCTAGACGGATTCATATTTTCGAAAACATTTGAAGAGTTACCCATATCGCAGATATTCTCAGAATTCATGTCTAATGGCAAACGACCGCGACGCGATCATCTGGAAGCATTACGTTAGGCACGACAATATCTCATAGTCCGGGTGGGCTATACATAAATTGACCATACGCCCCATTTTTCGATCACCTGGCCCGTTGTCCCGAAACAAAGCATTGGGACTCACAATTGTCCTGTGTGTGTCACCGTTTTGTGAAAAATCCTTCCTTTTTGTGGAAATGTCCTGTTTATCGATATGATGAGCTGCAGGGAGGGGGCGTTCGTAGGGAGTGGAGGTAAGACAAGCCGCCCGTCACATAAAAAAATGGCCAGTCAATCAAACTTTCATGACTTATCATACTTAGCAAATGTTTATATTACGAATTATTATAAACAACTAAAACTGGCGTCCAAGCGCAAGATGAACTCTACAAACAAAACATTTTTTACCTTAGTTACCAATTCACATTTATGTTTTTGATGGCATAGACCTATACATGTGACCCTCACGAGAAAAACGTTCGCTCTTAGGCCCAATTTTTTTTATTGCCCATTAGCTTAATAATAATTAGCTTAATTAATCTGTTTGCATTAAAACTTAAAGTCCTCCTTTCGCCGCACCTTTGTCCTTTCTGCTTGACCCAAAAGTTGACTGGTAGAGAATGCCTCTTGGCATTAAGTTTGCCTATTGTACGAAGTTTTGTGCAATAAAGTTTTAAATAATAAATAAATAATAGCTTGATGGGGTAAGTAGACGCGCAGCGGCCGCCCGGTCTACGAACTCAGTTCGTCAGTAATGCCAACCGATGCATTTGGGTGCTCGCCAAGCTGCAGCCGGCCGAGCGTGAGAAGCCGAACTAAAGGCTTCTAAGATTTCAACATTGATTCTTCATAGTTCATTGAGCAAACCATAACTAGTACATACTAGCATGTGATATAAGGGCAGACGAACAGACGGATCGCCTGGTGGTAATTAACGCCGCTCGTGGACGGCGTTGGAGGAAACCTGCACGTTCCAGAGAGTCTATGAAACGTGTATCTATGATTCATTTAGTCTGGTAGTCATTCCATAATAATTATTTGACTCCCTAAATTCGTATTCCCTATATTCATGACCTAAGTGAGGTACCTACGCTACTCTAGGGTAGGCTAGGGTACCCCGAGGTCCAAACTGACAGCTTTGGCTGCAATCAGGAATTAACTTAACATACTTGGATCAGAGAACGGTCATGAAACTTTAGCACTATATTACACAGTTTTATCAAAAAAAATCCAATTGGAAGCATTCCAAGCGTTCGACGAGGTCGATTTGTAAAATTGTAAAAAAAACGGACAAAAACAACTTCCTTGGAGGATCCTGAAATTGCTATCGAAAGCGTTGGGAGGATTTTTTATTAAACGTCACCCAGATGAATGGGGCTTGTCGAAACTGCAGCCAGAACGGATTGTGCATTTAGTGTTTTCACTCCAAGTTGGCTTCTTCTATTTTTGCGATTTTTACCTTATTTTCCGCTTGAACGACTTTTCGTTTCTTATCTATCAAATGTTTTTTAAGTTACTTCCTTTGATATTCATCGTCATCGCAACCAAAGTTCAAAGCTGTTGTCTTTTCATCAGGGATACATCATACACGTGGAAAATCCGTAAATGGCATTAAGTTTGGTAATAAAAATGAAATGACTTCTTTTGTTGACGGCCATAAATTAGTGACCCTTAAGGGGCTATACGAATGAAACTAGCGCCGCCAACCTATTTACACTGATTGTAGCGAAAATACGATATTTTTTAAGAAAGCAAAACATTACAGACTTAGATAAAAGTAAATTGAATTTTTCAAGATGCAATACAATATATAAAACACGCGACAAGTAACAATAATGTCAATTATTGCTCAAAGTGACCGTTTTTAGCAATAATTAACATTATTGTTATTTGTCGCGTCTTAGAAATATTGTATTGCATCTTGAAAAATCCAATTTACTTGGACCTAAGTCTGTAATGTTTTATTTTCTTCAAAAAATGTAATATTTTCGCCACAATTAGTGTAAATAGGTTGGCGGCGCTATTTTCATTCGTATAGCACCTTAAGAGAAGCGTACTCCCTGATTTTTCTTTCTAGTATACCAAGGAATCACACACAATACTTTTTCCATCCTCTCCCCTTTTCACCACTTTTATTACAACATTACAACTTATACTTGGCTATTACAACATTTACTTGGTTGAGGTATTACAAAATATACCTACGTAGGTTCCTGCCCCATCACAAAAGTTTGTTTCTGGAATATTAAATTTTTGGGTCTGAGTATCTTTTGGTACTTCCGTAGTTCTAGGTTTTGTACAAGATAAAAACCTTAGTGATAGCTACTGGTGGAAGTGGACTGTATGGTAAGTAGGTGTGATGGTGGAAACACAGTTTAAAATAGCAAATAAAATATAATCAGGCAATATGTAGAAAAACAGAACAAAAGAAGAAACCGACAGTGACAAGATGACAGCACAATGGAAAAACACCATAAATAATAAAAACACTAAAAAAGGTAAATTAATGTGAGGTCGGTCGCGGCGCAGCCAGTCGCCAATACTTAGTTTGAGACCAGACTAAATGTATGTGATGTTATCGCAATAACTCGTACCAACAGAGCTATACATAAAAACTGAACATTTCCGTAGAATGTACCGTGCAAAAAGGAAAGTTCCTTTAGCAAAATTTTTATGAGCACATAATTCACAAGAGACATTTTAATTGCTAGTACCACTTTTGATATTTGGACAAAGAGAATCCACTAAAAAGCTGAATTTATAAACAGATATTTATCGCTTACACATGTGGCCGAGAAAAGTGGTCCATTGTTTATTAATGATTAAAGACTGCGAAGGAAGTGCAAGTCAAAGCAGTTTGATTTTGTTTTTGTTAATGTCAGATCGGATCACATAATAGTACACTCATGGGATCTCCATAGAAGATAAGCATGACTGCACTAATGGAGTCGCAATCTCACTCACAAGTGACATTCATAAATGTTCTATGGGCTTAAATTGAATAAAGAATATTTCTATTGCTATTTCTATTTCTAATGCGCTGTTAACATAAAAATACCATAAAAATTAACAACTGTATAACTGTTGCTGGAGCTTATACTGTGACTATTAAAATAAGCAAAATCGTATATCTTGGTCACATCTTAAGGAACCCACCATGCCGAATTCTCCAGATTATAACGATGGAAAAGATTCCTGGAAAACGAAAATTGGAAAGCGGAAAATGTCATGGCTCAGGAGTAAAACATAGGACTGGCATCAAACCCGCCACACAAATCTTTGGATTTGCCATGAATGGATAGGCCACGGTTCAAAAAGCTGATAGCCAATCTAGTGTAATAAAGCGGCGCCTCAAGAAGAAGAAAAACATAAATGAGAAATGGGAGACACGTCAAATTTTTCAATAAGTTTTGTTCGTCGAGTTCTTTGTCAAAAGAAGTGTGCTTAGCTAATACTTGGAATTATTCAATCATATTAATGCAGACCCATGTCACTTTTAGTTATTTAAAATACTTGAAAATACTATTAATTTGTCTTACAATGTATTTGAGTAGTTATTAGTGTAAAACAAAAAGGCGCGCTTCCTTGGCGCGTTATTGCTTCCTCTCAACGGACTGAGAGCATTATATGTGTGCATTTAGCTGTGTATTAGGTGGAGCCCGACACCCGGTGGCATACTGCATTAGGGTTCTTTAGATATTTTTATACCTAAATATTAGAGGACTAAAGTTGAAAATGTCTTGTCTATAATATTCGGTTCGATACCGAATATAATAGGCGAGATGAAGTCAACTTCTTTCTTCTTCAAATCAGCCACTTTTTACTTGTTTCTGACGTTCAAATGGCAATAACGACTAAACTCGTCGATGATACGTCGAAGTGTAAATCGCCCTTTATAGGACGGCCCATACAAAGTGGCTTGTAGACTGGATAGTCACCTTAAGGTCGAAAATTCAATGATTTTTGAAACAAAGAGGACCCTTAATGGTTAAATACGATAGCCAGTAAGTTTAAGTGTGCGTTAAAGGGTTATTTGTGTGTGCTGGTAAAACACTAATTGCTGTAAAAAGCGTTATGTAACCTAAATGCTCGTGATCTTAACTATGGCAAGTCTTTAATATGTATTAAAATAAGGTCAATATTTTAAGTCAAGTCACAATTAAGGTTTAATTATCGTCTCTGAGTGCGGCAGTTAACTCTGAAATCACCCTTGGATAAAATAAATGTGATGTTAAGTATAAAGAACCATGTAATAAATAGTCGTCTTACGCTTGACTCATTTTTAGGGTTCCGAATCCAAATGGCAAAAAATGAAAACCTCATAGGTTCGTCATAACAGTCTGTCCGTCCTGTATTTTACGGCCACTTTTTTCCGAAACTATTAGAGCTTTGTTGTTAAACCTTGGTACCTACCTAAGTAGATATATTTTGTGAATCATATTGAAATATTCTTACAAAAATTGCTACAAGGGTTCCCATACATAGAACTAGAATATTTTTTTTATCAAACCCATGAGTACATGAGTGCTATCTATGGATAGATCTCTAAAAATTAAATTGTATTTTTTGACATTTTTTTTTCTTCCTCAGATAGTTTGCATAAGACGCATTTCCACAGTAGAAAAAGTGCCTTTCTACTAACTTCTAAATTAAGAGAATGATAGATCTAAAAAATATATATGATGTATATTACCATAAAAACTACCGAGGAATATTGGTTTGAACGAGATCTAGTTACTAACAAAAATAACATTAAATCCACTTAAATATTAAAATAAATGTTACTACTTGCTGCGGACCCTTAATAGGCGAGTCAAAATTGCATTGCCCGCTTTTTGACTCTAACAAAGCGTTATAAGCTTACCGCCGCATCTCATAAGTAATGTCGGCTACATCTCAGTTTATTCTTTCCTCTCCTGCATTTATGCAGGGACTGTACTCGCATTATAATATAATTCTATTCCTTAGCGGATAAACCGACACTTAATTTTGTACCCATTGTTTCATTTTGGAGAATAGCGGAAAAAACAAAGCATTTTCCTTATAACGTCAAGAAATTTTGTGGTGCGGTGAACATTAAGTAGCTTAGCTAATTTCTAAATTATTTGTTCTAGAGATTTATGTATTACCAGATAAATCGATCTATTGTTGACCGAGGGCATCAATCATTGGTAGAATAGATAAGTCGATATCAATCGTCAGATTTTTTTATTATGTAAGTTTAGTTTAAGTTTTTCAGGTTTTGAAAAGTTGGTACCTTTTTCATTAACTCATAATATTATATACTGTTTATAAAGAGGTATGCTTACCATTACATCCGCCTGTTCACTTTCTATCTATGACACAAAAACAATTAATCAATATTGCATCGACATAAATCTAAGTATTACCTTAAGTGCAACATTTCAACGCGCCTGGTCTTAAACGCTTGTCACGTCGCGTACCATGATATCGTTAAGGTGTCACTAATACATAGGCTTGCTATTCGGTAATCCGTTTGCTCACCTTAGATCTATCACACCACAACAATAAGGCGATATTGCAACGAAACAAATCTAAGTGTTATCTTAAGTGCAATTCAGAAGACAGCCAACGCCATCTCGTGTCAACACATTTCAACGCGCCCTATAAAACGCTTGTCACGTACCGTGGTATCGTTAACGTGTCTCTAACGACGGGAACACTTCACGGACCGACGCTCGGTGACTAAGCTTTAAAACTGCTGTAGGATAAAAATGAATTGGACTTAAATTGTTTTATTTTTAGCAAAGACGGCAAATAAGATAGTGAAAGCCTGAGAGCCAACTCCATAAATTAATACCACGGCCCCATAGAAGACCGGCAGATGCATCTTTTTGGTTGTAGGATAAAACTGCTGTAGGATGGAATGGATATTTTATGGTGAGTATTTTTTATGATAGAGTTTGGCTATCAATAGTCCACTACCCATAGGCTAGCGATAGTAAAAGTACAGACAGGAACGCATCAGGTTACAACAACCTGTCCAATTTCCTCAATTGATGTTCAACCTTATGTGTTTGACAGTAAGATAAGAGTCGATTGAAGAAATTTATCAGTTTTGTATATTTTGATGGGTGGCGGTAGCCTGCACGGTAGCCTGCACATCAAGTTACTACAATCTGTCAAATTTTTTCAATCGAACCTCACTTTTATGTCAAACGTGTTTGTTTCAATATCAACTGAGGAAATTTGACAGATTGTAGTAACTTGATGTGCTGGCCACTGTACAATCAATTGTATCGATAGTATTACCATGTGGCAAGTTGTTGCCACTTAAACTTATAAGTAGTTAGTACAAATGTGCACTTAGCCTTAATTGTATTATGTTATGGGTGATAGTAAGCAGACGAATCATCTGATGTTAAGCGATTACCGCCGCCCATTTATTAGACTCCTGCAACATCAGAAGAGTCACAAGTACTGCCAACCTTTACCCCCTTTCCCCAATAGGGCCTCCGGTACCCTCACTCACTCGATGAAACACTGTGTTCTTGCACTAGCTTGCTATGAGTTATATGTAAATTCAATTAAAATAAGATACGATTGAAAACAAAAACAGTTTGTTTCTAAAACAAAAGTGACGGTCTAAAATGGAATAAAACAAGTTTATTGTTATTGTTTTTTTAGTTTAATTTTTTAACAAAATAAAAAACGTAGGAAACATCAAATCAAAATATTTTGATACTTTTATTGAACCTTTCTAGGTAACACGGATTCGAGGAAAGGCCTTTGTCTAAAAGTCCGTTGAAAGTTTTTATAGTTCATAATAACACACTTTGTAGTTCTTTTTTCTTTCAAACTTTCAATCGTTTTCAAAATCCCACTGATTTCGGACCCACATTAATGGAAACATATATCCTACATATATCCAATTCACTTGTTTGTCCTTTGGACCTTCAAAATGCCATATATTGTCATTGTCTGTAATGTGCTGTGTCTTGTGTTACTTATGCAAATAAATATTTCTTATTCTAAATACCGTTTCATCAACAAACATTTGTGTTGTAGTGGGAATCGAATCTGCGACCTACCCGCGACTTTACGTCTTAACCCGCGCTCAAACCATTACGCTACACGGGTCTTCAAGTATTTTATAAAACAGAGCCATCTAGTAATTATAAGTAAAACTTTAAAACGCTTGTCACGCGTTCTTCAGTCGTTACGTAAGTGCGAATGACTTCACGGGCCATCTTGGTTTGGTAGCTGCTCAGTTTGTTCGCAGAATTCTATAATGTCACTACAGTGTAAATATCACCAGTGGATCAACTTATCTACTATTAGTTACCAGTCTTTGTTTAAGACGTAATTGCTATTAGTTCAAAACTGAACTTACAGATGGCGTTGAGTGTAGATTGCATCGCGCTAGTGTTTTGGTTATTCACTTTGAAGATATTCCTAGATTATGAAACTATAAAGAGCGAGGTATTTCCATCCCGGGAACCTCCGTCAGTTAATAAGGTACCTACGGGATTATTTTGAACAAAGCATATTTTTTTTACAAAAGATTGTAAATGTCAAAGTATTTTACCTCTTTATAAATAAGTTAGATGTAGGAGGATGTATTTCCCTGCGCGGGCGTTTGAGCTCACTGTGGGCGCGCGTGAGTTCAAAATAAACACAAGTAAAAAGTTTTTTGGTAATATAATTTAAGTCGCTAACTTGTACAAAAAATGTATCTTAAACTACTATAGACATTCTCCTTGAAAAAGTAAATCTCCTCATAAACTCCATATACAACGTTACCTATTTATATAAATTATACATACATAATATACATAATCATTTTTATTCCGTTGTACCTTTTTATATCTGTCAATAGTTCTCTCCGTCACAAATTTACCGTCAGTTAGAGTGAGGTCACCTTGAATGACATAAATTAAAAAAAACGTCCGTATAAACGTTCTATGTCCGCCAAAATTTAAGTTTTATATCCGTCAAAACATTGTGATGTCCAGCAAAATGTTTTATGTGTACCTATGTCCGTTGACACATTGAAAGTCAAAATGTTCTATGTTACCCCCTGTCTGTTAAAAAGTTTTATGTCCCCCAAAAGGTTCTATATCCATAAAAACGTAAGTCTAGTTACTGATAATCTTCATTCTGTGATATCACATTAAGAGCGATTCCTACTTAAGTAGTAGGTGCTTAACTGGTACTTGACTTTGCGATTAGTGGGGATAATAACGAACTTGAAAGATAAGTGAAAAAGGGTTCTTTTAAGGGTAATGGTTATATTTTACTGATTGTGAGGTTTACTTCATTCTTATTGTGTTTCAAAAAAAATACACATTTATTTGAAAATGTGACAAAAAAAAAAACAGAATAGGCAGTACAAAGCCGTACAGTTTATTGGAATATTAAAATATGAGCATAATCAAAAGCAAAAAATGATGTGGCTATTTTTTTTGTTCAATAGATTAATTTTAAAAACTAAATTCTACTAAATAGTTTTCACAATGGCTCTTTCAAATATTTGTACAAATTGGCACAAAAAAAACCATGGCGTTTTGTGGATTTGTGAACAATTCATTTCCAATCTACTGATTACCTGCCCGGCTTGAAAATTCAATTTATGTCAACAAAAATATCAATGTACAAACGATATTTTGTTTTACATCGTTTTATGAATTCGACGGCGATTTCCGTTGTTTTAAATATTCATGAATGCATGAAATGGTTAAGTTCTCGCAACGTTTTCAATTTCATACTTTAAATATTGTAGTTGGTTAAATGTCAACAAACATAATAGGGGTGGGTACATATGCCAATTGATTTCTGTTTTTCGTTTAGCTTTTAATTGACCGGATGGCGCATTTGATAGTGACCCTGTCTCATACGCCAATGGTCGTGGGTCGATCCCCACCCTTTTTTTTCTCAGGGGAAACCATTCATGGCCTTCACCTTGCCACATGTGGGGGACAAGGTGGTGTTGTGTGGGACTCTAACCCTAACCAAAACCCCTGGGGTTTCCATCGCAGCGCAATCGCGGTCGGATACCCCACAGCCGGGACTGGACCGTACCGCAAAGCGCGCTCGCCACTTTGAGCCAAATTGTTTGGCGCAATGCAGCCCTTCCCAAATGCGCGACCTACCAGGACACCCAGTTGGATATTTTCCCTCGCGGAGTCGTGATTTTGAGCAAGTCGACCCCCACCCTGGACAAACATTCGTATGATGAACACTTGTGTTTGTTCAGTATCTGAGTATATTATCCGTACTAAGTAGCATAAACACTTGTGTTACAGACAACAGAAGATCACAAATATAATACGTAAGTACATATTATAACACCTAAACACTGAACAACCACAAGTGTACATCACACTGAATGTTTGTCCAGGGTGCGGATCGAACCCACGACCCTTGGCGTATGAGGCAGAGTCACTACGCGTTATCCGGCCAGTCAACTAATGACATCAGATTATGAAAACCCGCATAACATCCCGTATTAGAAATCAATGTAGCTATTCAAAGTTATAATTTCAAGAGGAACTAAGGATATAAAGTTTAAGCTTCGCTTGGCTTTGTAGAATATTGTTTTACAATCCGATCTTCGCTTCAGTTGAAAACCTTAATAGTTCCTAGGTAAAGTTTTACAAGATTGTAAAAACTTTGTTTTTTTATAATTGATAAAAATTTATCTTATTAATGTTTTAAAGTATTATCTTACTGCCGCTGCTTATTGAATTACTTAACAAACTAACTAAATATCTCTAACCTACTATTTGTTTTCCTCCATTTAGATTTATTATTCTAATTCCAGCAACAGATCAAATTATAGTTTTGATCTGTTTTATTTATATCAATGTACAGCTTGAGTAAGTAATATTTAACGAAGAACTTATTACTCAATTAAAACATTTCGGCGGGTTAGACCGCGTTAAAGCTAGAGTAATTCGAATTGCCTTACAAAAGTTTACTGAGACCCTTATAGCTCCAAAAAACCAATACGTTGCTGGTGCGAATTAGTGTACTCCCAGCGCCATCTATTGGTGTATTTAATGAGCTGGGTCACTCAGTCACAATATTAGTCTGACGAGTATAACTTTTTTTTACCTTTGTGTTTACTTTGACAAAAGAAAAGCATGGTCACCCTTTTACACTCGACCCGTCGTCGGACGTACGTACACACTGCACTTTTTACCAGCTAATGATTCTCAAACGAGGCCGGTCTACTTACAGCTGTTTATAGTTTTGTCACATCATTTTGTGATAATTTTGCCCAGAAATATCAAGTTTGCGTAAGGGATTGTTTTTTTATTTGATAAGTGCCAGATGAGCAGACGCGCGCTCCCATAGACACCTACAACACCAGTAGAGTCACAAGTACCCTGCCAACCTTTGATCCCCTTTCCCTCAATTGGGCTTCCGGTACCCTCACTCACTCGACGAAACACAGCGCGGGCGCTGCTTTACGCCGGTCTTCTGTAAGGCCGTGGTATCACTCCGGTCGAGCCGGCCCATTCATGTCAACGCTTGGCTCTCCCACGGTTAGAAACGTTTTCATTTAAGTATAACTTAAGGATTTAAAATAAGTATTTTGGAAAAAATATTGGGCCTAGATGGGAAAGTTCCCATATTCAATAGTTTTTCCACCCCTTATACGCGTTTTAATCCCGAAAAGTTCCTAAATAATGCTAGCAAAGCATCTCATCGAAATCTGTCCCAAGATTTCACTCAATTCACAAAGTCTTTTCCTCGCAAATCCAGCGTTTGCCCAATTGCTCATATCCTCGAAAGGGTCTGCTTAATAAATGATGCAAATCCCCAGTTGTTTATACAGGACAGCATTGTGATCGGATACACTAGGGCAGAGATGGCAAACCTTTTTGGAGTCCAACTATGTATGACAATTAAATGTATTTTTTTTAATAAATTGAGGCATTGCATTTTTTTATGTGATAGGTGGCAGACGAGCAGAAAGATCACTTCTTTTTTTTTGATATGGCTGCTATTGTGCTAAGATCACTTTAACATCATAATTTGTTTTTACACATTGCCATCTAGGCAATCACCTGGTGGTAAGCGATTGCTGCCACCCACCAGGCTGAACACCAGAGTGTCAGAAGTGCGCTGGCAACGTTTGATCCCCTATTGGGCCTCCAGTACCCTCACTCACTCGACGAAACTTCTGTGAGGCCATTGTATCACTCTGGTTGAGCCAGTCCATTTATACCAAAGCGTGGCTCTCCCATTGTAATAATATGTGACTTTTGATAATTTTCAGTACCTAAGTAAAACACGCCCCTTCAATGTCTCTTTTATGGCAAAACACCTACGCACACTATGATATTGTACTTTAATAAACGAAGACTCCTGACAGATGGTAAATTACTTCATTAATAAATTAGTTCACGTAAAATGGCAATAAATATAAGCACTAATTGTAAGACTATTTCTTGATCATAAGTTTGTGCTAGATATAAGTTATTTTGCAATAAATACTTTTTTTTATTTACGACTGAAATATGACACCGGACGGATCCTTGACTCGTCACTAAGCGGAGGCTTGGCTTTTGACTTTAGTATACAGTTACTTTTTGTGAACTTACTGACATTGAGCAACTTGATTTATGAACAATCTGACAAGATTTAGTATAAGATTAGCGCATGAGCCCGTGGTTGGCGACCTCTGCACTAAGGACTGATTGTGTTTGCCTACCGCTGACTTGCTGGTGCCTCGTGACTTGAATATTCTTGAATTTTCTTGAATTTGTTGGTTTCTCTACAATTTATGCTTCATTGAGTATTATGAATGAATGAATATACTTTAGATTGCACACAACACGGCGATGGTATTACAGGAGTAATGTACAAAAAGATGCACAGATGATCTTCGAAGTCATGCGGGCTACTTATGGGCCAGGAAAATTCACGACCGAGCTGAGGCATAATTGCAGCATTACTTAGCCCAACGTTGGGCATATGCCCAAAAAGAAGAATAAGAGAATGTACAAAAGTGACCTTATCGCTATGATTATGATTTTTGTTGATCTGCCGCCGCCATGCCGTGAGAGTCACGAGTGCCCTTTCAACTTTTAACCCCATTCCCCACAGTTGGGCCTCCGATACAGTCAACTCCAAAAATATGTATACACTTTAGAACCTTGTCACAATACATACGTATAAGTACGTCTTCTACTTTTTATAGACACGTGTATTGTGACAAGGTCCTAAAGTGTATACATATTTTTGGAGTGTCTGTACACTCACTCACTCGACAAAACACAACTAAGGCGCTGCTTCTCGCTGGTTTTTCATATATTTGAGTTACCTCCGCTGATTTTGATACCCCCGTCACACTTGAGACAGGATCAAAATCAGATTTAGAAAGTTCTAAGTAGCTTTAGAACTTTTAACCGCTACTTACTTTGAGGTAATATTGATGTATGTGACGTGGTTGGATATTATTTTTCGGGCGTGAGGCAAGAAAGAGGAATCTAACCGTGGGAGAGCCACGCTTCGGCATGAATTGGCCGGCTCGAGTGATACCACGGCCTCACAGAAGACCGGCGTGATGCCTACGCTGTGTTTCCACGAGTCAGTGAGGGCTCCGAAAACCCAATTGGGGGAAATTGGGTTAAAGGTTGGCAGCGCACTTGTGACTCAATTGGTGTTGCAGGTGTCTATGAGCGGCGGCCATTGCTTACCGTCAGGTGATCCTTCTGCTGGTCTGCCACATAAAAAAGTATTATCTTTTACGCTACGCCTAGTCGGATCTAGCGTACATCTTCTATACTATTTATAAAGAGATAACTTCAATAGACAACGACAAGGCTTATAGGTAAACCGAAAACACGAAACGCTTGCGCGATGTTATTGGACACAGCGCCATCTATTGGTTCATTTCTGAATTACGGTCCCGAAGCGAAGTGAGGGCGGGCCACTAGTCCTATCTAAAGATATTTACGCAGTGTGAAAAACCAGCTGCGTTTTTGTTGATGCCTAGAGATGTGATAAGGGTTAGGAGCTTAGACTATGATAAATAATGTTTTATTTTTCTTTTTATTTGGAAAAGCGAATACCAATTGTATTGTTACATTCAATGTGTTTGCAAATGGCAACTCTCATCTTATTTTTTCTCAGAAAGGATTAAACGGATATTATACCTACGACTTTTCGTTCAGAAGGCGTACGTTTTTATTCCATTGCTACCTGCAAACACCAATGTAATAAAAAATGATCAGCAAATTATATAGTAGTTTTAGCAATAGCTACGCAGTAGTAGAAGACACTGACTTGCTATAACTGAGTTAATTTTTTATTTTTTTTACTAGCGGCCGCCCGCGACTTCGTCCGCGTGGAAAAGTAACCTTTTACCTCCCCTTTCAACCCCTTACAACCCCCTTTTCGCAATAAAAAGTAGCCTATGTTCTTTCTCAGGGTCTAGATTATCTGTATACCAAATTTCATTTAAATCCGTTCAGTAGTTTTGGCGTGAAAGAGTAACAGACAGACAGACAGACAGACAGACAGACAGACAGACAGACAGACAGACAGAGTTACTTTCGCATTTATAATATTAGTATGGAAGTATGGATGTGATAGGTAGCAGACGAGCAGACGGATCACCTGATGGTAAGCAATTGCCGCCGCTCATGGACACTTGCAACACCAGTGGAGTCACAAGTGCGCTGCCAACCTTTTATCCCCTTCCCCCCCCCGGGTGGGCCTCCGGTACCCTCACTCACTCGGCGAAGCACAGCACAGGGGCGGCTTCATGCCGGTTTTCTGTGAGGCAGTGGTACTGCGGTCGAGCCGGCCCATTCATGCTAAAGCGTGGCTCTCCCACAGTTACGTAGTTCATAGTTAAGTCATAGCTGTAGACATTAACTTGTAGGTAAAGTATCTTAGTTCGTAGCAGTAGCTACGCATTTCATATTATAGCTACGCACTGTTCGCAGCTATGTAGCTACGAAGTTGTAGCTGTAGACACTGGCTTGTAGCTATAGCTACGTAGTCCGCAGTCTTAGCTAAGCAGTTCGTATTACAGTTACCTTATTAATAACTAGGTCGTATATTGATACTCAAAAGTAGTTGTAGCTTTGCAGTACATGGGTTACGCAGGCCTTAACAGAAGCTAAGCAGTCAGTAGTAGTAGCAACACAGTCAGTATCTAAAACCTTATACGCAAACCAGTGCATTCATAAAGAATATCAATCATAGTATATTCAATCACACGCACACTATAAAAGAAAAATACTTCCTTTACCGTTCAAATATAACCCCACGTTTTTAACTCATACCAATACTTTTTCCGCCTTAGAAAGTACAACAGAAACAGGTATCCATTATACCCAATTTAAACACATAACCCTCTTTTTTGTCGTATTAAAGGTTAAAAAAACAAGCGCCCCTAAGTAAATCCGTAAGGTCCTTAAGTGAAGTGACTCGTCATACGATACTTGTATTATTATCCCAGCTCTAAGCCTCGATATGAAAGCAAACTCAATTACCATGATACGTTCTCGGGAAGCGAAGTTGTGAACACATTTTTATTTAACTTTTGGCATGCATAAAAATTTATAAGACGCCCTTGAGTCGACGTGTGCTATGACTTAGGGTGGGAATGTAAATGGAAAAGATGATGGAAATATGTACCCACCAAAATATTTTCGTATAAAATGTTGCTAAGACGAGACTATACAAGGTAAACAGTGATGTACTTCTGAAGAGTTATTCAATTTGTTGTCTCTTGTCTTAGTGTGTGAAATGCTGTCGATTTTTTTTTCGATTGGTCACAGAATCAAAAAACAGAAGGACAAATAGACGTCAATAGTGAAACAATTAACGAAGTAATTGTGGGAGAGCCATGCTTCGGCATGAATGGGCCGGCTCGACCGGAGTGATGCCACTGCCTCACAGAAAATCGGCGTGCAGAAGCTCCTGTGCTCGGGGGGAAGGGGATAAAAGGTTAGCAGCGCACTTTTTGCATGTGTTCATGGGCGGCGGCATTTGTTTACCATCAGGTGATCCGCCTGCTCGTCTGCTACCTATCACATAAAAAAAAACATTGAGGTATCTTCGTGGACTTCGGACCCTAAAAAGTTAAAAAATTCAAATAACAGTCAAGTTTAAAATAATTGGGAAAAATATCGTCGAAACTAAGGAATGCTAATTTCAGTTTCGCAGCGCAGTCCTATTCTTCATTCATTATTAAGCAAGTTTGCATTTTCCCTTTCTCGTTCTTCACAGACACCGTGTTAAAACATTTTCTCAAACGGTTAAGGTGTCTTGAAATATTTAATTTGACAATATATACCACACTACAAAGTTAGGCAGTAGTAACGAACTTTTCTAACCTTACTCATCGTCATCATTTCAACAAATAGACGTCCGCTGGTCATAGGCGTCTCCCACTAATTCTCCGCACAGATCGCTAATGCACCGCCCACATCCAAGATATACCTGCGACCTTCGTTAGATCATAATACGTCCACCAGTCCAGTCCAGTCAAATTTTTATGGTATATGTGGCAGACGAGCAGGGGTCGGTTTACGCACGAGGAGCCATAGGAAGTAGAGGAATGGCATTAAAAGGTTAGCATCACCTTTGTGACTCAAATAGTGTTGCGAGTACATAATTATCTATGGGCGGCAGAAATGGTGACCCGTCTGCTCGTCTGCCACTCATCACATAAATTTTAAAACCAGTACGTCGCCAGGTTTGTCTATGAGGGCCACGATTGCGTTTCTCCTGGGGACTACAATCCAAAGCCTGTATAGGATTATGATTAGGGTCTCTCCGGAGAGTTTCGCCAATCCAGTTCCAGCATAGGGACCTCCGCGTGGAGGCCGGAGTCTGGTAGTTGGAGGCTTGTAGCCATCACCTATAACCTGGAGCAGCTAATGGTCACTGGACATAACCTGGAGCAGCTAATGGTCACTGGACATAACTTGGAGCAGCTAATGGTCACTGGCAAGGTAGATGGTAGGAGACCTAGAGGTCGTAGTCCAATGAGATGGTCGGACCAAGTACGCTCGATGCTGGACACCAAGCTCCATGATGCCCTCCAGGATGCAAAAGACAGAAGCAGATGGAGGAACATCATAAAGGAAAAACTGAGATCCAAAAGGAGGAATCACGACCCTCAGTAATGAGGAATACGACTGGAGGAGGAGGAGGAGCCATCACCAAGCTCTAGACTCCAGGCTGATACTGAGGGTTTCTTACTTCGGACAAATTAGGCGCAAATTTGGACACGACCCGAGAGCCGACTCCGAGACCGTCACGAGTTGTAATCCAATAGCTACTACTCCACCGAGGCAGTCAAACTACTGACTATAGCATCAGCGACTGTAAAGAGAACTTCTAAAGAGCTTAATATAAGCATAAGCCACGCAAATACAGAGTATCTTTATTAGGGCTATAGCCTTGTAATTTATTTTTGACTCAATATGAATAAAGTTATCACAAAAGATTTTGGACTTAATTCCATTAGGTTAAGGAAGCTTTTGTTGTGAAAGAAGCAGTGTGCAAAGGTTAAGCTAAAGTTAGGCGGTTTATTAAATTCTGTAATTTTTTACAGTAATAAAGGGGTGTACACATAAGCCAAGTTTGCATTTGGCTATGCTAAGTTGTTCTCCGTGAAATTCTTATTAGTTTTCTTGTGGAATTTTAAGGTACCTATTTCTTCATTCGATTTTAAAGGGATTAGGCACAAGCCGCGTTTTTTCATGTCTCACGGATTATGTGATGGTAAGCAATAGCCGGCATCCATTTAATGAATCACTTCGATACAACTCGCGCTACCGATTGATTTAAATTGATTGGTATCATCATCATCAGATTTTTCTTGTCCACTGCTAGACATAGGCCTCTCATTATAATTGTGATGATTCTGAGATAAAGAAATGACTTTCATGGTCTCATGAAAGTCATTTCTTTATCCTTTCCCCTTTCTTCTTTGCTCTTTTTTGCTCACGAAGGTGAGTCTCGATTAGTCTTGAACACTACGATGACTTTTTTAAAGTGCATTATTCACTTAAAAATAAATTGCACAGAATTAAGTACTTATACTTTATTGATAAATAATAAAATTAATATTATACGGGAGCTCTCATTTGCCATTGTTTGCTTATTTTTGTTTAAATCAACAGTAGCAAACGCTATGTAGGAACTTTTAATATTCTCAAAATACAATTTGTATATTTACTTTAATAATAAGTAATCCACGGTACGGGACCATTCGTATGTAAGTCCGACTTGCACTTGGCCAGTTTTTTATTTTTTTGTACCGCACATTTTTTTAGCACTCCCATTCACGAAAATTTCACGGTAACTCCACAAATCTGTCATAAGAGTTCAGTTTCACACAAAACCTTTGTTTTCCAGTAACTACCCATACGTTTAACCCATAAGTTACACCCCAAAATGGCAGTTATGTCAAATCCAGGGAACAAACAGAGCTGTTTGCGACTGGGAGCTTAACAAACAACTAGCACCTATTTTAATTTATTGCCAGTGGAAGGTAGTTTTATAATAATTCTATCTCTTGCACACGTGTTAAAACTACATGGCGGATACGACTTTAGAACTTTATAACGTGTGAAGATTTAGTAACACTTAGAACAAACTCCAATAAGGTGTTTGTACTTTGTAATACACAATTAGTTAAGACCGTGAAATGTTTGAGAATTTATGTAATTAAGACCTTGAATATTTAATATGCATTTACACCATCACGCTAGCTGACATTGTCTGTCGGCAAAAAAAAAACAACAAAATGTGTCAAAACTGTATTTAAATTATGTTCCTTGCTTTTATTATCTCGTACTGTTTAGCATAGATTAGATATATCCTGATTCGAGACTAAGTAGTATTAATTGCTTAAACTTGGCTTGACACGCTACCGCATATCTGGGCCATAATACATAATTTTATTTTCGTTGTTGTTCTGTTACTCTGATTCTATTGCAATGATACTAAGTTGCTACGGCGTAGTTTGACTTAGGATGCTACGGTGCTACGGTGGATTCGCAACAGTACTACGGTAAACTTTGTGCTACGACAGTTGCATTTGTGCTACGAGTGTTTCAACAGAAACTTGCTCCTAAACGCAAAGACTTGTTGCAAACAGAAGTGTATATCATTATTTAATTATAAATGAAATACCACACCAACTTCAACGAATCTTTAGCTGAAAAAAATATAATAGTTTCGAGTACTTCCCTTTAAATAACTAACTGTCATAGCCAGTTTTTTACGACAAAAGTAAAGCATTATTAACATTTCTTTGCTTCGACAAAAAAGTTGAAATGTATTCCTTCAAATTCATCAACTTATACCTTGACAAATAAGGGACAAAACTTTAACAAAGACTAGGCAATAAATTATGGCAAGGATTTGAATTTTTATCCAACATTTCATAAAGGTTCACAGGGACTTATTTTCAGCAATAACGACTCAAGTTTTCTACCTACAGTCAACGATTTCAATTACGTGACAGTCATTTCCCAAAAAAACTTTCGTAAACCACTTTCTCGCCTAACTTCGGGCCGTACAAAAGAGGCCATAGTGGGCTATTGCAGTGCAAACGATTCAGCCTGGAATAGTGTTGTGACTTTACATTTTTGCGACTGATATCGACAAATATAAATAAGACACTAATTTCATTAGTTAATGTGACGTAATCATAGCATAACACTATCATTGAGGTATAATGATATTTTTAAGTTGTGTATAATAATTACTTAATAATAATAACAAATTTGCTAGCCAAATTTTATAAATATGGTGCAAATCTTGTGTTTGGCGTACACATGACATTCAAACTACTTCGCAGCCACTCCTAAGCCACATGCTGTTTGTCGATGACGGCTAACACTACCTTAGGCACATAACATCGCTTATAAGAACGCTGCCTAGAACGGCATCAGGGTCTCAAAGCCGTATTTAGACCTAATGCTATTAGACCTATTGCATAACGACTTTGCAAAAAGCTATCGATATCCACGTCGCCCGTCGCCAGGACTAGCCTTAGCAATACCCACCGCTTGTAAAAACGCCACCCGAGACGATTTCCAGACCCAGTCGCTTTTAGACCTAATGCTAATTAAATTATTAAATAACGATTTTTTAAATGGCTCAGCCTCATGGAAAGGATGGACGAGGATTCGCAGTGTCAAAAAGCTTATGTGAGCCGAACCAACCGGTCGTCACTTGGTCGCTTGCCCCAGATGTCGCTAGAGGGATGTCGTGCAGGCAGTTCTCGCGAGCTATGAATCAGAGACTGAAATGAAATTACGACTGATGCAGCCAAGACACATTTTGGGTAGCTGAGCCATCGTAATAATAAGTATGTCGACTGTGCAACAAAACTATCGATATCAGCGTCGACCAGCACTAGCCTTCGCATTTCCCACCGCTTGTAAAAACGCCGCCTGAAACGGCTTCAGGGCCCCGGAGCCGCTCTTGGCTCTCACCGCGGTTTCAATTATGGCCGCCGCTAATGTTATGCAAAAGTTATGTTATTGCTAGGCTTACCCACCTTGCAGGTGAAGTACAGACTTCATATTTATTAGAAAGATACATTGTATCACAGCAAATAACAAATACATTTTTTTACACTTGCGCGAATGTAATCGACTTCTAGCGTCATCTATTGGTATTGGTTTAAGTTATGCAACGAAACGAAGTAAGAGCGGGCCGTTAGTGGAACTTTCAAAAATATTACAAAGAATCATCTTCACTTGTCCGCACCACAAAATAACTTATGACATAAGATTGAGTCTGATAAGATTGACTGTCGAGGTCTGTGGTAGAGGCCCCGCGCTTATGTACTCATGCCGGGCAATCAACCCTAGCATAATTATGTCAACGAACTCTTCTAAATTCAAAATCAGGTCAAAGTTTAACTTCTGTATGTAATTATTTTGTGGTCCGCACACTAGGCTAGGCCTGTCCTGTGAGGAACAGTAAACGATTTCCTACATTGACATTATAAGCACAAGTAGCTTTATATTGCACCAAAGATTACATTATTTGGAGTGTTGATGTTGATGGGAAACATCACATTTTAAACAAGAAATATAATGATAGCTAAGTTGCATAATATTTTAAATTACAACTGATTACTTACAAATTAAACATTTTATCCTAGGATTTTTTATTAATAAATGGGCTTCATGTGAGATGCTGTGTGTCATACATACACTGAATGTGTGTATATCATGAATAATAATCTCCAATCTTATAAAAATCTTCAGCAATTGCTGCTTGATTTCAGTATCATAATGGTCTGATGAGGTGAACTTTTATGACTTGGTTAGAATCTATCACAATCCCTAAAAAACTGCTCAAAGTATATGCCACCCTAATTATTACTGAGTTTGTTCCGAGTGTCTCCTGGGACGGGAGCATGTAAATGAGTTGAATTCGAAAATATTAACCTCAAACCTCAGGTCAGCGTAACTATCGCATTATGCACCCACTCACTGTGCACGTAGTCTTTGAAATGCACTGACGGTGAAATCATAACGAGTGTAAAGTAATGTATGAGTCTATTATTTGTCCCACTGCAGCGTACAGATCTGCATCATAAAAATAAAGTTTTCAGCATTATGATTGAAGCTTTATACCCGCGTGGGTGCTGTAAATAAATACGAAATAAATTTTATGAGTATAATTAATCTCCTAACTATAATATTATAAGCGCCCCGTTGGTCTAGTGGTTTAAGTACCGGGCCGTGATCTCGGGGTCCCGGGTTCGATTCCCGGGTCGAGCAAAAGTATGTTTCGAATTTTTCAAACATAGCTCGGTTTGTGATCACCAATCCGCATTAGGCAAGCGTGGTGATTAAGCCTAATCCCATCATAGTAGCGATAACTTGATTTCTATGATGGAGGCCTTTGCCCTGCAGTGGGACAGTATATAGGCTGATACTTTTATAATATTATAAATGCGAAAGTAACTCTGTCTGTCTGTTACTCTTTCACGCCAAAACTACTGAAGGGATTTAAATGAAATTTGGTATACAGGTGATCTAGACCCTGAGAAAGAACATAGGCTACTTTTTATCGCGAAAAAGGGATTGTAAGAGGTTAAAAGGGGGGTAAAAATTACTTTTCCACGCGGACGAAGTCGCGGGCGGCCGCTAGTTATTACTAATTACTGCCCCGTTGGACTAGTGGTTTGTCGTGATTTCGAGACGATTAAGTTCTGCATTATTTTGTGCATTAAAGAGTAGCTAGATAGATACTCTTTATTGCACAAATAATACAGATCTATCAAATCTAATATCTAATAATCGTCGTGCCTCTCTCTCTATCAACGTGCATTCATCATCGAACGGGCGGTTCCAAGTCCATAAAAAAATCCTGTAGCCGGTATAAGTAAGGTGTAACGAACTCCTTTGCTACAAGATCATAAAGTTGTCAAAATACCTTTCCAAACAGCGATGACATAATCTAGGTCGCACCCATTCGGGGGTTATTTTAAAACCGCTCAGCCGTGAATTGGATCCCATTTCTATGTGAGTGCATTTCGAGTCTTTATGCCTCTATTTCCTTGACATGCATGTTTTGTGGAATGAAATGGGGCGAGCTAGCTGCCTTTGTTGACGCTTATTCAGTGTCTAGTGGGATTTTTGTGGGGTCTCGTCGGTTGAGTTTTGTAGATGTGATACTTGCGAGACGAAGCTTGCGTTTTAGGGAGACTTAAATTAGATTGCAGTAATATTTTACAGTGCTACTGTAAAATTTTAAAATGCTTCAAGAATACTATACCATATTTTATTATACTAATAAGTTTTACGTTTCACATATTATTGTGACGGATAAAGAACTGCGTTTTATAGGACTACTGGCATCGCTCTTGTGACTTTACTAGTGTTGCAGGTGTCTATGGGCGAGGACGGAACGAGAGACTGGAACCACTTTTTTTTTAATTTAGTGCAGTTCAATAAAAACACCTATTTACTAGGTTTTAACTCTGTAGATCTTCTAGCTTCGGAAAAAAGTGGCTATGATATACGGACTAACAGTCAGACAAGCCTGACAAATCAATAAGAGTTTCGTTAGGTACCATTTGGCAACGCAACCCCTAAAAATCGCTATACGTAATGTCTTATCCATCGTCAACATTACTGTAAAATTAAAGATACATAACATTTATTTGTTTAGCACACACAGCACACATTACAAATATAAAAACAGGCTTGACACAATAGCCAGGTAGCTTTAGATACAGCCACGCAAAAAAATCCTGCAACACCAATTCTTTAATTAAATTAGTCAGTGGGATCAAACGTTGCCTTTGACTAGACAGCGTACGATGTTTCATTATAAGACAAAAGAGAGGTTTAATTTAATATGTTGCTACGTGGAATAAAGTTTATTTCAGAGCTGTGATATTTTTTGTTTAGCACACATTTAAAAAGTTACATGGGAGCAGGCGCTATTTTGTCATATTAAATGTGTAAAACGATATCTCATAAAAACTTTTGGAAAAAACCAAGTCTCGCCAATTTAGCGACGTAAACTGATAGTACCTGCTAGTTAGGTACTCGTACTTACTATCGTATAAAGTTATGAGGTCCATTCTAACAATCAGTTGTCAATTTATTTCCTTCCTACTTACTTCTCTTCCTACTTAGTTAAAATACGCTATAAATATTTTTTTATTTATTCTATTCTAATTTGAAACTATTTTTAAAAAACAGTTGGTAAAAATGTCACTTGTTTTTTTTGACTCACTTGAGTCATTTACATTTTATGAATATTTTGTGTTTATTGTTGTCTACAAATTAGTTAATTTACTAAAGTATTTTTATATTATTATACAATAGGCTAACACTTGACCACAATCGCACCTGATGGAGAGTAACGATGTCATCCTACCTAGACCTCAGTAGGATGACATGTGTCTTCTGTCTGTGTCTAAAATGCGTTTCAAAATAAATCAGTTTGTACAACCCACTAATACTCGCAATGTGCCACAAAGATTTAACAAGCGTGGGTGTCGGGCGTAACTGGAATCTGGAAACTTATGCGTCTAACGCGAAATGTTGGTTTAGCCGAAAATTTGTGATACCACCGCCTTTCTGCTTTGAACTAAATTCGAGATGAGGGAAATTATTTACGAACCTTGTCTGGCATTTAAGTTACCTACCATAAATTCTAATTTTGCGTCGTCGACTTCTATGAAATTGTAAAATAAAAAGTTAATTTTTATAATTTAATAAGATTAGATAGGTATAATAAGAAATTAAGGTAATAAAAATTTAAAATATTTCTTAGAAATCGGAAATCTTTGTGCGAAGAATACAGTACTATTTTCATAACTTTAATATACCTATTTTCAATATAAGGGATATTATAATCTCTCTAAATTTACGATTCCATACTAAAGACGGTGAAAAAATTGATCTCAACAGCGTTATCATAAGGAATTCTGTTAGCTATAAATATTTTGAATTTCGAAAGTGTGGTGTAAGTTCGAAGACAAAATGTAGCAGGTTTACTTACCTACCTATTTTGTTTTCGACCCAAATCTACAATGAATTTGCTTTTAAATTCCGAAAATTCCTAATAATGTTATTTAGAGAATGAGTTTTGAGCCTCCATGGCGTCACTATTTTCGCGTTCACGTTGTTAAAAATATAAAATAAACTTAACTAAATTGGAAAAACTGGATTGTTTATAGCAACAGTTGTTAATCAAGTGTTGTTTCAAAATATAACATCGGGAAACAGTGGTTGTCGATCGCAGCTGTTTTGTTGCCGAGTATGAAAATAAACTTTACATAATATTACAATGTTAAGGTTGTCGCATTGTTAATTATTTGATTAATTTTATTAAATACTTGTACATTGCATTATTGTATTTGTAAATTACTATTAGCATTAAGTTCTGTAATGTGTTGTGCAATAAAGAGTATCTATCTATCTATTGCAATAGTATTGGTTTTGGTCAGTCCTTAATTTGTTATTCTTGTTACAGCGGGTAATGAGTTGCACTTTAAAGCGGCGCCTGCGCTCGGGGTACCGTGTTCGATCCCCGATTCAGGCTAAAATTTTTAACTACATTTTACTGTTTACTTTATGGTGTAGGGGGCAGATGAATAGACGGATCGGAGTAATGGAATAGAGAATGTGTTTGTGCACTGAGCTCATTTATGCACTATAAAAGTTCTGCATAGGTGCCTGATCGTTAAGATTAGGCGCCATAGTCAAAATATCGGTTAGGGCATCATTATTTACTATTATGGGATAATTATAACTCTAAAATTGCCTATTAGTTTATACTTATTACGGGCCCATATAATAAAATAAGGCACTTAAAATATCTATTCAAAGTAAAGGGCAGCCAAAGGCTATTTTCTTCTATTCTGTCAACGTTATTTTAACCGTTTTACCTATACAATAGAGCATACATCTGCCAGTGTTCCATGTTCCATGCAATATGCATACCATATTAATTGAAAGCATGCAACTCCAAAATCGAATCGATGCGAGTCTACAATAGAGATGTTATAAGGTATATCGATAGTCTTTCGTCCTGACACACTCGGTGACGAAGTAGCTTATAATAATATAGCACTATAATAAAGTATCAGCCTTTATACTGTCTCTTGCCTCTATCATAGAAATCAAGTCATTACTACTATGATGGTATAAGGCTAAATCACCACGCTTGCCTAATGCGGATTGATGTTCACAAACCCGAGTTACGAGTATGTTCGAAAAATTTGAAACATACTATTTGCTCGAACTGGAATTTGAAACCAGGACCCCGAGAACACGGACCGGTATTAAAACCATTCTTATACCAATGGGCGTCACACACACGTTGTAATAAAATTATTATTTTTTAAATGGCGAACGAACAAATGAATAACCTGATACCCAATACTCAATTCTTTATTGCTTCTATACAACAACTGCTTGCTTCTGTACAAACAGATTGTAAGCGATTGCTGCTTTTAGACCGAAATAATACGTTCGGTACCCCCACTCACTTGAAAAAGGAAAACACAGCAAATGCGAAATTCGCATCGATTAAACGAAGTATCACAAAATTTAAATATTTCTGTTCTATCGACATTTATCTATCGATAAACAAACAAGCACATCACTAATAGCCGAGGCCCCATTGAAATTGTATTGGAGAGTGCGTGGAAGCGGAAAATATCTCTGACACGTCTGTGAATCCGTGCTTCAGTGGAGCGAAACTGTCAAAGGTTGAGTCTGAAAAGTAAATAAAAATACCATGTTTTTCTTTTTAAGTGGATAGAAGTCTGTGACGTGTGTCGGTCAGAGATCAAAGACACTGCTTTGACCACAAAATAAATATACCGAATATCCAACATTCGGTCTCATTGATATTGATATTGGGCCAGCTCGACCGGAATGATATGAAATATCACGGCCTCACAGAAGACCGCGGCGTGAAGCAGCGCGTGCGCTGTGTTTCGTCGAGTAAGGGCACTGGAAGGCCTAAATGAGGGTGTTAAAGGTTAGCAGTGCACTTGTTACTCTACTGGTGTTGCAGGTGTCTATTGGCGGCCATCGCTTCCCATTAGGTGATCCGTCTGCTCGTCTACCACCTCATCATCACATAAAAAATGCTGGCCAGATGGCGCATTTGGTAGTGACTCTGGAATATGCGCTAAAGGTCGTGAGTTCAATCCCCATTCTGGACAAACATTCGTGTGATGATCACTTGTGTTTGTTCAGCGTCTGGATGTAATATAATAATATAATGTGTTTTAGTATTTTTTTTAATTCCTCTGTCGTCTGATATCTGCAACATCCTTATGTTGTACACATCCCACACATTGATTCCGTACTAAATAACTTAAGATCTTTCTTAAGCTATTTAGTACGGAGTCAATGTTACTACTACTAAATTATAAGCTTAAAGTCACTCAATAAAACTATGACACTATGATTATGCCCAGATCAATCATAAGTAATTCAACTTGGCATTCGGTGAAGTGATTAAAGCAAGCTGCATATTAAAATATAGAAATGTAGGTTATAGTTGCCTGAAAGACCGTAGGATTTAAACATTTATATAAAAGTATTCACGAAAATCCTGATCTCAGGCAGCCCTACGTCAAACAACACCGACTGTTTGTCTTGTATTCAACACAAACAATAAACATGTTTTCAGTTTTTTTGTTTTGACTGGAGAAAAGTCAGCAAGCGATATAACCGTAGAAAAACAGAGCATATTTTTGGGTTTGAGGCTCTTATTTCGAGGAGTATAAGGGTCAATATACCATATTTAAGGAGGTTACCAATTCAACCGTATGTAAGTAAGTTAGTAAGAATTTATCGACCACAAACAAAAAAAATAGGTATACACAATTTACCAGGACAGTAAGTATGTTGCTTTCACTCTTTCTTTCCTCCTTCCCTTTAAAAATATCAGAATGGCACACGATATGCTACAGGGTCTCCCTCAGAATACCAGTGGTCGTGACGTGCCAGGAATGACACGGCGTGACTTTTTTTTTATGTGATAGGTAGCAGACGAGCAGGCGGATCACCTGATGGTAAGCAATTGCCACCGCTCATGGACACTTGCAACACCAGTGGAGTTAGTTACAAGTACGCTGCCAACCTTTTATCCCCTTCCCCCCCCCGGGTTGGCTTCCGGTACCCTCACTCACTCGGCGAAACACAGCACAAGGGCTGTTTTACGCCGGTTTTCTGTGAGGCAGTGGTATCACTCCGGTCGAGCCGGCCCAGGCATGCCGAAGCGTGGCTCTTCCACAGTTAATACACACTTACACAAACACAGCGACTTATGCTGAGCGGACGCGTATTTGGCACCATGCTTTTTCCATTTCTTTTTTATTCAGTATCATTATGATCGTAAGCTGTTGCCTTAGGCTGTTGCATTTTTAACCGACTTAAAAATCGAGGAAGGATCTCAATTTGACCCGTAATGTTTATTTTGTTGATGCCGAATAAATTCTCAGTTCATTTTTTTTCTTTTAAAAATATTAATTAGGTCCCTTTCTCTATTATCATTTACCAAAAATGAAATATTAGCCCTTAAAATTAATTTCCCGGCTTACACAAACTCTTATAAAGCCCTTATAAAAATAAAGGGCCGTCTCTAGAGCACAAGTTTGAAACAAATTATGCCAGGAACTTTAATTAAGAAATATGAAACTAACGCTTTAGCAGACGATTATATTACAAAACTTCGCTTTATTTTATTTAAAATGTTGGTTCAAGTTATTTTACTGAAACAGCACTTGGGTTAATGTTATTTTGTAATCTGAATACGAAACGGTGAACTTGAAACCTGGTGACCTACAGTAAGCCACCAAACTTGGCTGTTTACTAGTCAGGCCTCAGCAGAATACTGTAACATAGTTAGTGCGATTTTACCAATCTTTATCTGACAGTAAATCTTTGGGATAAAGCGACAGCCTTAAGGGATGACATCCTTACGAATAACAACGATATACCATTGACTTATCTTCAGTCACGTGTAACAATGAATTGATTGGTCTTGTTCCCACTTTTAAAGAGTTTTTAAAGAGCTGCAAAGGTCAGACTGCATCTTTTCTTATGTGATAGGTGGAAGACGAGCAGACGGATCACCTGATTGTAATCGATTGCCGCCACCCATAGACACCTGCAACACCAATACAGTCATAAGTGCGCTGCCAACCCCTATTCTCCCCAATTGGGCATCCGGTTCCCTCACACATTCGACGAAACACAGTTTCATTGTAATTACCAGACTCCTGATATCCTGATTCACCGTCTAACCATAGGTACTTTAGACTTCAAAGTGACAGCTTTGGACGCAACCAGGAATCTTACGCTAGGATGAGTGAAGTTAAAAGCCTGGTATTTTCTGTAGACTATGACTGAACCTTGGAACTATTAGGTGGAGCTCGCTTCGTTGTGCCTCTAAGAGGCTTTCATTATAAACTCTTGGGAACTATGTACTTGTAAAAGTTTGGAACTTGCAGAATTTCAAGAAGTGCATCGCTGGCGTTCTCGAGCAACGCATTCAAACTATAAATTTGGAATATTTATAACTTTCGAAGGAGTTTGCAGTTGATAAAGGTGCCTGCTTAAGTTGTTAGAGACATTTAAGAATGTAGCTTACTTGCAAGCTAGCATCATAAGGCTGAATATTGTTGGCCGCAACTTCTATGTGTAAGTGTAAATGTGTTGTGGCCAATGAATGTTTTCTTACCCTTCTTACTTACTTACTACGCTGGCTCAAATCATAAATCATAAAGAAAATGGACCTTGGCTTACGAGAATTCGCCTTTTCGCTCTATTCTCAGCCACCTCTTGCTAATCCGGCCTTTGAAGGTGACCAAGATCCTTCTTGAAGTGGTACATCCAGCGATATCCGGGACGCCCCACTAGCCGTTTTCCAGAAGGTCGACCCAGATTAGCCCAAGCTGCCAAGAAGAATGTAGCTAAAGCCATTTAATGCGACAATTCTTTAAATTAAGCAATTGATAAAGGTAGCGAACTGTGAAAGTTGCAGAAATGTGACATAAAAACATTGTGTCCGATTTATGCCATCGGCCAAGAAAGACTTGTAGCTAGCTTTTTAATAGACTTAATTAACTTCAAAAGAGAGGGTGATTTGCCAATGTCAAGTGGAAAATTGAAGAAAGCTTAAATCCCAGTTGCCAAGGAGTGGACCGAATAAAACGAAAATCTATTATAAAACACTTGACCCGAATCACGGCCAAAGTTCTTATTTTTAATTAACTAAGAGTAAAATTTTCCGTGAAACATTATTCTCTGTATTAAGAAGAAAATAATTTTGGTAGTCAATATCTTCCGTTCCATCACCAGCAGTTATTTCGCCACTTTTTAATAAATCGCACTCTTAATAAGATAACGACCTAACTCAAAATTTCGGAAAAATGAGTTTTGGTGAAAAAACGACCTTATAGACCAAGGGTTACAGCATACTCCTTTAAAAATCAACTTTATTCTGTAATTAATAACGTATAAAATACATGAGTCACTATCTTTCCCGCCCCGCACACTTAGTTCGTTCATCGAATATCGACCAATTCAGTTTTGGGGCGGCGGTTTCGCGCGAGGTTTGTGTCAAACGCCGGCAGATTTGGAGATGCGTCAGTGTTTTACTAAACAAATCGGTAAGTTTGTTAAATATTTATCATTATAATATTGACTGGTTCTGGAATAGGTCTTTGTTTCAGTAACTTTCTCTCCGTTGATACAGGCTCAACTTGAATTGAGTCTTTCTTTTATTAAAATGTACTGTAGGATCAATGACAAATTATTACTTAGGTCTGTGTTTTATTTGAAATCGTTCACGAAATATAACTCAAATCAAATTTGGTCTCTGTATTGTTAAAAAATTACGAAAATGTTTTGTAATGTTTGAATTTAGGTCTTTGTTTCATAAAAAAACTGAATAAATCGAAGTTACAATTAAAAATAGGTCTTCGTAGTATTAAATATAAGGTTGGAATTTTTGCTTTAAGTCACTGTATTGTTTAAGTTTATTCTTTCGTATCTCAGCTTTTCGCTGGAATTTTAAATTTACGCTAATACTATCGTACGGATTTCAAGGACATGGCCTTGAAATCGCGTGGTTTCATGTCAAGATCTGAACGCGTAGGTATACCTCGCCCGCGTCCGTTCGTATAAAGTCGGAATAATGTTAGATAATTAATATAACTATGCAAAAGTGCCCATTTACGTTGATTTGCTTACTGTGCGTATCACCACATACGCGTAATGAGTGTGATAATTTGTGTCGACTACACACAGTAGTTGTATGCAGGTGCGTAATTGGTGGTGTTATTGAAAATATGGTGGCTACATAAACACCCATGGCTGTATTCCTTAAATTAAATAGTCAAGTTCTATTATTTTCGTTTTAAACGATCTATTACTTAAACTGACAAGTCTATAATGCTAATTATAAACTTAGTAATTTAATTTAAACTAACATTTACTAATATTTAATTACCTACCTTACCTACATTTTTTTTCAGATAACAGACATAATGGAGAACCAGCAAATAAAAACAATATTCTAAAATATAAAATAAAAATAATAAAGCTGTTACTGTAAAAGCTCGAAGTACGGTAAATCATAAGATTTACTTGTAAGTCTTAGAATTTACCGATATGAGTTGGTCAATGTAAGTACACACATCAAAAGTGTCTAGGGATCAAGTACGTTTAAGAGTATTGCTGCTATTATGGTTAATTTTACTAACTTTTTTGTATCGCTAATAATGCTGTTTAGTGAGTTTTAACATTAAAATAAGAAACATTGTTTAAAATTCGTTAATAAGAAGAAAATCGATTGTCAATGTGAATTTGTATAAAACAGTACTAGCGGTTTGACAATATCATTACAATATCTGCATCAGAACCGATCCAATTTACATTATTATGGAAAGACGACATCATTTAACCTGAGAAGAGATGATGCGAGCCGTCGGAATGTTGGAAGCTGGTTCCAGGCAACGTGCTGTGGCTTTCGCTTTTTACACTACACAGAGCGTCATAAGTCGCCTCTGGAGGCGCTATTGCATGACGGGCATACCGGGCAGCGTGGTCGGGCGACATTAAGGGCGGTCTCACAGCACGACTCGGAAACAGGACCGGTATATCCAAAATACTGCTCAACGGTATCGTATCATGACCGCCGTGATGTTGTTTACGAGGCGCCACAGCTCCTCAGGTTTGCTAATAAGCTATCAAACAATCCTAAATCGTTTACGAGAAGTGGGTCTGCGATTCCGAAGACCGCTGAGAGATCCATCTATTGCACCTTGCAATCGCAGGACCCGTTTACGATGCGCTCGCGAACACACAAACTGGGAGGAAGAAGACTGGCGCTATGTGTGCTTTTCGGATGAGTCCCGCTTCGGTATGAGACCGGATAAAAGACGTACTCGAGTTTGGAGAATATTTGGACGTAAAGAACGTTTGAGATACTGACAGGAAGTTCATCTATATAAACAATGTGGGGGAACAATAACGATATGGGCCGGTATTTGCCACTTGGGTGATTCTTTTCAACTAATGCATGACAACGCACTTCCACACACGGCTAAAGTCGTAACACGCATTCTTGCCAAAGCTCGTATCAACGTTCTGCCGTGGCCTGCACAATCACCAGACCTCAACCCGATTGGGCACGCATGGAATATGCTTCGAAAAAGAGCTCTGCCGAGTATGCATACCGTACATACTCCACAACATCATTTTATTTTATTTTAGAGGTAGGTATATTTAAAAAAGGTACATTTCCCCTTTTTCTACAACTGATTGGGATACTGCCATAGGTGAAGAATTACATTCCGATATGGTTATAAGAGACGCGACGCTTGGTATGACCATACTAGGAGACTCTGAGATTGTATCTAAATCTTGCCTACTTCTGGTTGAGCCTCATGCTGATCAGGTGCAGAGGTAGACAATGATAGCGCATGGTCCGGTGAATTAAAATCTTTATACGAAGATGGAATAACAGTAACTTCTGAGCTATTGAGTATAACCGGGTTATAATAATTTATTAAAGATAATGAAGAAAAATAATTACAGATAAAAAGTAGTTACCATTTAAATATTAACTTAGTTCTCCTTTTGCAGCACCTTCTTTTCTGACCGAAAGGGTGACTAGTAGAGAATGCCTCTTGGCATTAAGTTCGCCTATTGTTTACTTACTTTCTTTTTGGTACAGTTAATATCGCAAAATATCTTTATTTTATTTTTGTTTGGTTTGCTACCTGTTTATTAGCTCATTATTTATAGTATAGTATCGATACCTAAAAATAATGTCCGGGTTCTTAATCGAATATGACACTTTCAATATTTTTTCGTTTTTAAGCCCTAAGACTAGTACAAATATGCCTACCTTGTGGTGCAATTAAGGCGATATTAGAACAATATTAATTGTTAGGATAATTAGCAGCGCATTTGTGACACCACTGGTGTTGCAGGTGATCCATCGGCTCGTATGCCACCTATATCATAAAAAACTATACTATTGTTGTTGCACTTAGTGCGTTTTTATAAAGATTTATTTTAGATTTTAATACATTTTAGAGCTACATTTTAAGAAATAAATACTTAGTTCAGACTCTTAAAAGATACAACTTATTGAGAGTAATTTAACATTATAACTATTAGTTGAATCAACACCTATGCTAATTTGTACTTTCCTTTTTTACGTGAACGTTTTCTAATAAAACATTTTAAACAATACTGTTGTTTTTTCTAATTAAGTTAAAAGTACCTACACTTATTTCCGAATGAGTCTTATATTTGTATTAAAAACTTAATAAAACAGTGACCTAAGTAAAAGATGGTCAGAATATTTTGTCAATGTTTCAGTAAAATATTGACCCATTTTTAATTTCGTCATAAATTTACTGGTTGGATTTCATAAAACAATGACGCATCTCGAAATATATTTTTCAAAAATGTTTTTTTATTATTATGTGTATAAATTCATTCATTTTTTTGTTAAATCTAAAAGAATATATTCACAGGCTTAAAACCGTAATTTTACTTTCTTCTTACTCATCTTAGTTTAAATTTTATAGCAATTTAATGTTTATGCTCTAAAAATACAAATCGTTTTTTGCCATTTACCAAAACTTAGCAATTTGAATTGAGTCATTATCTTATTAAGAGTGCGAAATTACCTCTTTTCTACTTCTCTTCTTTCTTTAATTCTTGTTGATTATACTCTTTCAGTTTTAATGTCTATAATTCACACTAGTACATAAAGATTGGTCTAATGACTGCCTAGCCTTATTGCATCACAAAAATCTGAAAAAGCTTATGATACAAGTGCAACTCCTGGGAAATACTCATAGAAGACGAAGCGGCGCCTGCGCCTTTGTCGAGGGTATTGGAGGTCCAATAAGAGGAAAAGGAGATTAATGGTTGGCAGCGTACTTGTGACTTTACTGGTGTTGCTGACGTTTATGGGCGGCGGTAAACACTTCCATCAGGTGATCCGTCTGCTCGTCTGCCATCTATGACATAAAAGCAGTAAGCAGTCAGTATGGCAGTGCCAACGGATGTGATGCCGTGCCTTCGCGTCCATGGTAACTGCAACGAGGGCTCTCTTCTTGCTTATCAGCTGAGGTGAGAATATACTGAGCCAATATATATATATAAAAAAATATATATTTATACAACATTACAGGTGTAATGAGGAATTATCTGTGTCTCAATCATAGTCAACAGTGACAAAATAATCGTATCGTATTATCTCAAAGTCGACAACCGTGAACGATTCGTAACAGATTGCTCGGGTTTCGGCAACAAACTTCATTCACTTTGCATGTGTTTGCATAGGTTTAATGTTTGTAGTCCAAGATCTGATGGAGAAATATACAGGTTCGGAAATATGCAGGTGTTGGCAGCTGTTATCTACTGACCTATACAAGTATAGGTAATATCTAGATATTTCTATGATATGTAAATTAAAGTTTACTTCATTTCCTTTCTTTAACTTTTAAAATCTTTGGTTTTTTTTATGTGATAGGTAGAAGACGAGCAGGCGGATTAGTATTTTTTTATACTTTGCAGGCTTCTTAAACATCTTGTATTTTTATGGTATAGGGCAGGCATATGGTATAATCACCTGATGGCAAGCGATTGCCGCTGCCCATGGACACCCGCAACACCAGAGGAGACAATGGAGTAGTCTTCAGTAATGCGCTGCCGACCTTTAAAAAAGGAATACGCTCGTTTTTTAAAGCAGGACGCATTTTACTTTCTAACTCAACTTTTTGACAGTGACGAAAAAGTATAAGCAGCTCTTCAAACAATAAGATACCAACTACCACATTTTCTAAATATTCTTGAGCTTGGGTGTTCTGAGTTGTCGCCTCCAGTTATTTATCGTCACCTGGCACTCATAGTACAGAGGTTGCCCTACTTTGAGACCAGGTTGATTGGTGTGATTGTCAGGCGCATAATTTTTTTTTATTATTTATTAATACCCGACAACACTCCCTTTCATTTGTTCACCGTTTCACTCTCTCATAATCCCACTTGTCAATAAGTGAGATTCGTCAATAAAATAACTTGATTTTGTGACTTAGGCCGTTTTCTTGGATTAACGTACCTCGTACCCTCAACAGGAATAAGGCGCGCTAAGATCGTGAATAAAGCGCCCAGTCAAAAGGCGTACCACTTGTTTTACGATCTAAAAGCGATCTTAGGTCAAACTATCCCGTATTTCACGTGCACCTTACATTTACATAGCATTAACTCATACATCGGGTCGGAGAGGACCGCTCAGTGGCGCGTAGCAGATTTACGGTCTCGCTACATATCGTTGCTCCGAGCATAGTGTTCTTGTAACCAGTTGGTTGACAAATATTTGAGTAAGCTTGCCTCTCAGAGACCTGAATAGAGTCATCACGTGAGGAATGGGGTTTATTCCGATCCAACCACGGCCACACAGAAGATCGGCGTAAAGCAGCGTCTGCTTTGTCTTTCGTTGAGTAAGTGAGCCCCAATTACGGCGGTAAACGCATACCAATCAGGCGATCCGCCGCTTGTCTGCTATCTATCACAAAAAAAAAAATTTTTTTTGGCAAGTTTGGCAGGACACTAAGCTAGGCGCGGTGATGGCAGATGGAGCAAGCTTATAACCAAATGATATCCTAGAAACGGTAGAGTATGTCCAGGTCGGACGACCTGGCCATTGATGGGTCAACGACTTTGCCAAAATTAGACGGGCTAAATGAATGCGAGCAGCTCAGGACTGGGTTCATTGGCGTAAGGGAAGAGAGCGTCTATACTCAGCAGTGGGTTCCACCAAGCTAATGAATCATCAAGATTATGATAATGAAAATATTAATTGGGCGGGTTAACTACTCCTGTCTATTTTCATACTGTGGATTACGTTTTCGCTACATATCGTTACTCCGGTGATGAAATAATGGGCGAGCAACACGACCCGGGATTTACTGGGTTTTTAACGCGTTAATTTATCGTTTTTTCTTTTGGCGACTTTATTAAAAAGGGAAGGATTGTTTAATATAGGGCATAAAAATGCCCACGAGCATTTAGTGGTAAACCTGCGACCCTTATCCTGGAGTTATGAAGGGTAATCAACATTAAATACAACTTAAGCGTTGGTTTTACCTTCTGTACTATTAATAGAGGTGACCGAAAGCAGTGGCGAAATAAAGATGTGACTTATGCATGCGATGAGGTTGTTTCTTTCCTATATAACAAAAGCAACAATAAATAATAGGTGATCCGGCAGAGAACCAAAGTTATCGACATAACTCACTGGATTAGCAAGCTGAAGTGGCAGTGGGCTGGCCATATCTGCCGCAGAACTGACAACCGTTGGGGTATTCGATTTCTGGAGTGGAGACCGCGTCTTGGTAAACTTAGTGTAGGACGACCTCAGGCCAGATGGAATGACGATCTGCGCAAGAGGGCTGGCTGGAGCTGGATGCGAGTAGCCGAAGATCGATCAAAGTGGCGAGCATTTGGAGAGGCCTATGTCCAGCAGTGGACTGCAACAGGCTGATGATGATGATGAACAATAAATAATTACATTAAGATACTAATATATAAAGACTGGCTCAATGGCGCATTTGGTGACCTTGCGTCATACCCCAAAATTCGTGAGTTCAAACCCCACCCTGTGTACACCCATAAATATTCGTGTGATGAACACTTACGTATATTTAGTGTCTGGGTGTAACATGATGTATTTAAGTAGGTATTATATTTGTAATTCCTCTGTTGTCTGATATCTGTAACACAAGTACTTACTGCAGCTACTTAGTGCAAAACCATGTCAACGTATGAGATAAGTATTGTATGAACAAAAAAAACTTTTTCCGATCCAACGGGTATTAAAGATTAGCCACGTAAAGCATTATGGTTACTGGTTTACGGTTGTTGGTATGATACTGGTGGTAACTACCTAAAAATGTATCAAATGGTAATCATCTGACAAAAGACGAGCAACTTTGTCTCCGATCGTTATGTAAACCAAAAACAGCAAACGCTTTCGCGAAGCAGTACTCACCCAGAGCCATCTATTGGTAAAATTTGGGACTAAAAATAAAGAATGAGCGTAAAAGCTGAACAAAGAACCCGCTGCAACGAACATTGCATCCTATGCGACTAGTCTCACTCCGCTAAGCCGTCGCGTGCATCCGTCACGTTGCTCTCCTCCCGTAAATCTTAGTTAAAGTTAGAGATGTGCAGGTATCGATGAACCCGATGATTTGACTATCGATAATTGTCTATAACATGACACTAGTGTTACTTGATTAGCGATTAAATATCAATTTAAGCACTTCACGTATCTGTAATATCATGTATCTATAAATATAATTAAATTGAATTATCAAGTCAACAGTGTCATGTCCTAAAAATATCTAAGAAAGCTTCTTTAAGGAAAGTTGCACTACTTAGAAACAAAAACAAAAAGCATTAGAAAACATGTATGATTTATTTAAAAATAAGTTTCTATTTCTCTAATCAAAATCCAAACGAAAACTGCAACATTTCTAGTCTGTAACGATGTTCATAGCATTTTTTGGTAGTAATTGAAACTCAACTCTATGACGTGGTGTCAGCTTAAAATTAATTCCTGCTATAAAGTGAAGGCAGTGTAAATTATCATCAATCTTTTAATATATTATTATATTATTTCGTAGTATAAGCAGATTATAAGTATTTACTGTAACTGATTTTTCCAATAAAATGTATTAATTTATTTATTTATCGATAAATTAAGCAAAAGACTTCCTTATTGGCTCACATCACTAGCTTAAGCCCAAAACTTGTGCATTTCACTGTCACAGAGGACCTCGCTTGGCAGATTTTTCATTTTCTAAATGCCTTCTCAGTTCAGACAATTCGAGTGGAAGTAAGTCGTTTGTCTATCTATACCTTTAATTTTTCCTGGCTTACTGTACCGTGTATTTTTAGGGTTCCTTAGGTCAATAGCTGTATGAAAACAAATAGAGTATGTTACAGCCACTTTTTTCCGAAACAATATTGTTGAAACTTTGTAAGTAGATGTATTCTTGGGTTGGTGTTCTGGGTTGACGCCCCCTGTTAATAATATCGTCATCTGATACTCATAGTACAGGGGTTGCCCTAGTTTGATACCAGGTTGATTAGTGTGATTGTCTGGCGCATTCATTTATTTATTGTCAAGTGAGTGGAGAAACCAGGGGCCTAATCAGCAGGAACTGGAGTTAAAGTGCTGGCAACACTTTTGTGAGGCAGTTGCTTACCATTAAGAAATTGGTTTTCTCAGCTGGCACTTATGACATAAAAAAAAACTTGGAAAGACGGCCCTAAAATTGTGCCTACAATGCTAATCGCTGTATCGACTCAAATGCTGTGGAAGTTCCACCAGCTCGTACTAAGCGTTTCGCTTCTTCTTTCTTAATACGAACTGCTAAGGAATGGAACAACTTGCCGGCTTCTGTAGTTCCCAGAGAGCTACAATTTGGGTGTCTTTAAGTCGAGAGTGAATAGGCTTCTTCTGGGAAAGCACGCTACATCTTAGACCTCATTGTCACTCTCCATCAGGATGAGTTGAGGTCAAGTGCAATCCAATCTTATATATATAAAAAAATTCAATGGAAAACAAAAATTCTTTTATAACATAATTTTCAATATTAACTTCCAAACTCTAAATTAATGAGTCCATCCATTTGCAAGGAAACTCTTTAAAGATGAAAATAGGCGAAACGACGTCCCCGGATAAAACATCAAGAATTATTTAACATCGAGAAACATTATGTAAATGTGGAGTAATGGACCCTGGGGAGTATAATTTTATTGATCGTTACCGTGAAAAATCTTCTCCGATTACAAACAACAAGGTGTGAATGAAGGGGGCGGACTGAGGGTTAAGAATACAAAGGGATTCTTACTAGTCATTCTTCTTCATCGGCAACTTTGCTGAAGGTTTTTTTTTAATTGAGACAATCAAGATGACCTCACTCCGCCTGATGGTAAGCGGCGGTGAGATCCAAATATGAGGTTGACAGGCACAAAAAGAGCAAACAATGTATGTTGAGTCTGTCATCCTCATTCATGAAGGCTGCTAAAGAGATGCAGTTTCACGCCCCTCAATAACCCAGGATTGTAAGAAGGAGGAAAGACATGAACTAGAAGGGCATTCCACAATGTGATGGCTCGGTCGTTAAGTTGTGTATTTCTTTAAATGACTTCCCAATTGGGTCACAAGGTCTTTTGATTTTTTAGTAAGTGAGGGATACCGAAGGCCCAATGGGGTTGAAAACGGGTAAAATGTTGGCAGCGCACTTCTTAATCTACGGACGTTGCAGGTGTCTATGGGTGACGGCAGTTGCTTACCATCAGGTCGATCCGTGTAAGCTTATTTATTACCTAAAAATTTCGTAACTTTTATAGTACTGAGCATCAAAAATGTTTGTGATACTGTAGTTCTGACCAGACCTCAAGAACCATTTTCTAACCTTCCAATCCGTCACTGGTGTAATATCTCCGCAGGTAAAAAGCGCGAATGTTCCCAACCGGGCTAAACAGTCAAATGACTGGCGCAAATCGTGCGACAAATGAGCGTGTGGTAAACATTTGCATATATATTGCTCCGCTCGCTTAGCTCACACACAGTGCAAATATTTTCAATAGCTCTGTAGGTGCGTATGGGTCAATGATGAAGAGGACAGTAAACCGAGCTATACAAAACCTAACTGAGAATTCTTAAAATTCGTTATTGTCAACCCTGAATTTTTCAGAGCCTACAATAAAACCGACCTGGTTTTAACCTAAAGTTAATGTATTAGCCTATATACTGCCCTACGGCAGGGCAAAAGCCTCCATCACAGAAATGAAGTCATAGCCACTGTGATGGGATAAGGCTCCATCACCAAGCTTGCCCAATGCAGGGTGATCGTAAATCCGACGTCGAGCAATATGGCATGATTATTATTCGAAACATACTTTTCCTTGACCCGGGAATAGGACCCCAAGATCCTCCATCATAAAATCAAGTCATCGCTACTATGATGGGATTAGACATAATCACCACGCTTGCCCAGTGTGGATTGGTGATCAGAAGCCCGAGAAATGTCAAAGAACTTCGAAACATACTTTTGCTTTTTGTTCGGTTATAAGTGCTTTACCTAAAAATTTAAAAATGGCGCTGTCGTTGACAAATTCTGTTTTCCTACTGTGAATCATTAAACTGTGGCTTAAAGGGATGGGGATGAATTTTAAAATTTTCGATTTGCCCTCGAACGTTTTTGCTTTCGCTTAGGGCACCGGAATTGGTATTTGCGAAATGAATTATTGCTTGGACGCTATGCACACTGCGGGGATTTGTATCGGAAAATGGGAAATCGATATTTGAGATCAGGCACAAAGCTCGCGTTCTTATCTACTGATCTACCATTTCTCATTTTTATTTTTGTATTCCCACGGGCAACAGTCAAGGTCTTGTCATTATGTGGGGGAGAAGGCGTAACTTTAACCCTAACCAAAATGCATTTTTTTTGGTATTGAAGAGTAAATTGCCGCCGGCTCATAAGAAGCTGACGTCAGCGCCTTATGCAAACCCGGCCGCTAGGAGGCGGCTGATTAGTGTGGGGCTCTCCTTTGGGTTGAGCCTCTACTAATCAGAGGCCCGTTTCCCGGTAAGTCCAGGCTCGGAAAGGAAAGCAGGAATTCGACCCGAGTGATACCACTGCCTCACAGAAAACCGGCGTGAAGCAGCCCCTGTGCTATGTTTCGCCGAGTGAGTGAGGGTACCGGCTTGGGCGGCGGCAATTGCTAACCATCAGGTGATCCACCTGCTCGCCTGCTACCTATCACATGAAAAAAAAAATTAGGGCGAACCTCATCGCCGCAGACCCACCCATGGACTGCGGGTGCGCCAGTACGACCCTACTCCAGTCCTGGGGTGTCCATCTCAGCGCAATCGCGCTCGGATTCCACAGCTGGGACTGGACCGTACCGCTAATAGCACTTGCCGCTTTACGTGAAGTATTTGGCGTAATGCAGATTACAAAAAAATACAAAACAGTACAGGACCCGATAAAAAAATCTTGAACGCAAACTACATTCTCAATCTAACTTTCTTATTGCAGCTTATTGATTTGTAGTTTAGCTCTTTGTTTTCCATTTCATCGTGAATTTTATTTATCAAATAGTAACATAATACAAATTGCTCACGGTCTAAAGTGATTGCGTTTTTTGTCGAAGCCAATTTTCTAGGATCAGACCGATGGAAGGTTTTAGATTTGCTTTCGAAATTGAAATGCAGTTACGACTTGCTATGAAATGGAAAATTGATTGGCTTAACTGCTTTCTCTTTCAATGGTTGTTTTAATGCTACATCAAAAGTTATTTAGATTAAATCGAGTTAATACCTTTTTCGTCGAAAAACATTTGTGTTACTACGCGACTCGAACCGGCTACTAAGGGTATTAAATCGATCGTAAAGTTTATCTTAGATTGAATGTAGGTAGACATTCTTTATTGCACAGAAAAAGATACATGAGTGAAACAACAAAAATAGACAGTACAATAAGGCGTTCTTATAGCTTGTAGCGATTTTTTTCAAACAACCTTTTTCTATGAAGGAGGCCTTTGCCCGGAGTAGGACAGCTTATAGGCTGATACTTTCCTTTTTTACTTAAAACTAAATAAGCCATAATAAAGAAAAGAGACCCACCGGTCCCAACCCATTGCAATAATTCCACAAAACGACTTAATACACTTAGTCCCCGCTGTTAAAATTCACACCCGTCAGAGCGCTAGTGTATCGGAACATTCGATTGTAGGGACTTAGAAGGCGGCCATTAGCTTTCACGCTAAATAAATCGGCAGACGTACTCGTGTCCTTGGGTTTGGCTAATTAGACGGGGCGATAGGGACGAAGGAATTCACTTTAGTTAAAACGAATTATAAAGGAATTAAATATTGTACACCGAGTTTTTTGGGTTATGGGACAACTCACCCATAAAAAAACTCGAAACATACTTTTAGCTCAACCCCGAGAATCGAACCCAGAACCTTGAGATCACGGACCGGTAATCAAACCACCAGATGGACGGGGCACTAAAATGTAAAACATCTAAACAACAAATTCCCATAAAAAAATAGATCCCAACATAACGATGGTTCGTTATTTCCATATCTCCTAAAGAATGGTTCACACAAACACACAAAGGTCGTGGAGTTTGATCCCTACCCTGGACAAACATTCGTGTGATGAACACTTGTGTTTGTTCAGTGTCTGGGTGTAATATATGTATTTAAGTATTATATTTGTGATACCTCTGTTATCTGATATCTGTAACACAACTACAGAGTCAGGTCAATGTATGAGATGTTGTGAGAAAAATAAATAAAATAGCTAGGCAGTAGGCAGCCGCTCGTACTGTGTAAACCAGCCTCAAAATCCTGTGGCAAAAGATATATATCTTTGCATAATATATGTTTCCTGCAAAGGAGTCGGTTTACGTAGTAATTGAAAACGGCTTGATATTGTGGAATGTGGAATCTTCTGAATTATATATGACTACCAATTTTCTTTCCTTCAAGTATGCGGAAGTTGGTGTAAGGGCATTTTCAGATGAAATGTTTTATGATCATATTATACGAGTTTATATAACGTCTTAACTCTTTTTCCCCAATAGGGCCTCTAGTATCTTCATTTACTCGATGAAACACAGCGTAGGCGCTGCTTCACGCCGGTTTTCTGTTAGGCCGTGGTATCTGCGGTCGAACTGGCCCATTCACCCCAAAGCCCTTACATGGCTCTTACATGGTAAAAACCATCGACGGCTTCAGTGGAACGAAGCTATTGTAATAGTTCAGCCTGGCAACACTCTTATGAAGCACATATATATAGGCGGTCCAATTGGGGGAAAGGAAATTAAAAGTTGGCAGCGCAGTTGAGTCTACTGGTGTTGCTGGTGTCTATGGGTGATGGCAACCGACACATCACACACCCACATCACATAAAAAAATAGCGGCCTATTCCCAGAAAAGTTCTGTATTCTGAAAGCTTCCTAATGTACTGAAATTGAATTTGTGTAACCAGTTTTAAATTGAGATGTCAGTTGAATGGAGTTCATCTGACAGTTCTTGTTGCTCGGGTGTGGATTAATTTGGAAAATTGCGAAAATTTACAAGGGAGTCTTGAAGTGCGGGGACAATTTCGGTGAGCCCCCTTAAGACGAAGGGTACGGCACTCTAGCGCCACCAATTGATTTAAACTTATAGGTACTAAGCCGGATCTATTACTTATCACCTATCACTGATCCCCAGGCCCTTGGTCAACACTCATACTATTAAGGAATAACTGTGCACAACATTCAAAAATTATTTCGAATACAAAAACGATTATTATTCAAGAAATACCTAGTATAAGTTTTGGCCAACGGGCTGGGGCTCGGTGATAGGTAATAGATCCGGCTTAGTAGCGATACATTTAAATCAATTGGCGGCGCTAGAGTGCCGTACCCTTGGTCTTAAGGCAACACCGCGACGATACTAGCACCAATCGATTTATATCAATAGGGACTACCGGGTGTGGAAAATCCGTCAGATGGCTCACGTGTAGACTAATTTCGAACTTCAAGGTCAATGGTCGTTTAGTGACATTTTCACATCTCACATCAAAAATAACCAATCATCGTGTAGTTGGACCTCAATCTACACGTACACAATCTAACGAATTTTCCACACGCGGTAGCCCACATTGTGAGAATTTTGAGATATATTTTAAGAAATCCAGCTATGAAAACATAAAGAAAAGTATTAACAATTTTTTGGCGCACACTTAAGTCATAATTTCTTCCTACAAATCACAGTAATTGTTACTTGGCGCGGGTAAAAAATATTTTTAGGCATCTCCAAAAATGTACAATGCATTCCTTTATATTTTTATAGCTGGATTTTTAAAAATATGTCTCATAATTTTCACAATCTATACTATTTATAAAGAGATAACTTCTATAGACAACGACAAGGCTTATGGGTAAACCGAAAACACGAAACGCTTGCGCAATGTAATTTAGCACAGCGCCATCTATAAGTTTATTTCTGAATTACGGGCCCGAAGCAAAGTGAGGGCGGGCCACTATTAATTATAAATCAATTGGCGGCGCTAGTATCATCGCGGTGTCGCCTTAAGGGCTGTTGTGTGACACCCAGGCTCACACTCCTTTAGCGGATTCCATCAGCGGACAAGGAGGAGGGTTTTCATCTATACGTTGTTGATATACCTCTTATCCTCAGCGGTTTGCTTCCTCGTTTTTAATGCGGACAGCTAAGAAATTGAATTCCTTGCCGAAGTAGAAGTAGAAACCTATGTGTTTCTTGATTGCTAAATTCTGTTATACCATCGCAATATGAGGGTTCAGAAATAGAAAGAGCATTTGTGTTTTACGCACACACTTGTGCACTATAATAAGTCTGCGTCGATGGCTGCTTGTTTTGATTGGCTATGAAGCCAAAAATATCGTTTAGGAGAACATAAATCATATTATTTCTTTCGATGCGTATAAGCGCTCAAATGTTCAGGGCGTCTTGGATTACGTCACGAAATACTTAGACATAAAAAAAAGGATCTAACAGGTGCTAACAACCAGATATCAAAGATAGTGATGATGATGTGTGTGATTATTATTGTCTTAGTAAAAATGACTTACTCTAACACCAACATGAAAATACCAGATTATTAACCCCCCACTTTTCGCATGAGACACCAACCCAAACCGGTCGCAGAACAGCGCTTCAAATTGAATGCCGCGACTTTAAAAGAAGAAACATACATTTGGTTTATAGCGACTTGGAGGCATCCCACAAATCCCACCCCAGAAAGTAGGGATAAGAGCGTTTATTTGTTCAGACTAATGCACATTTTATGCGGCCCCCGATCCTTATGACTTACGTGACGTAACGGACGGGTATGAGTCTAAAGTGGACAGCGATTTTCCTGGGAAATTCAAACAAGAACACAAACGGGGAAAGCCTACGCTTTGGCATGATGGCCACAGGCTTACAGAAGCCTGCTTTGAGTTTCTGAGTAAGTGAGAGTACCGGCCTTATGACTCCACTGGTGTTGCGGTTTTCTTTCATCGGCGGCGGCAATCGCTTACCATACCGGTTACCAGAGTGATACCATGGACTCACAGAAGACCGGCATATAAAATACCTGTACTGTGTTTTGCCAAGTAAGTGAGAGTATCGAAAGCCCCATCGAGGGGAGAGGGGGTTAAGCGCTTCGCAGCGCCCTTATTACCCCACTGGTGTTGCGGCGGTGACTGCCGGTCTGCCATCTATTACATAAATAAGCATTTGTCTTAGTGTAACTTCCGGATTTGGTCTAAAGATGTCGCTTTGAACTCTAGGGTACGGTTAGACTATAATTCAGGAATTGGGAAGTTTATGTGTTTTTTTTTATCTGACAGGTGGCAGACGAGCAGACGGATTACCAGAATGCCGATGCCCATAGACACTTGCAACACCATTAGCGCTCTAACTTTTAACCCACTTCCCCCCAATCTCTGAATCTGGAAGTCTGTAGCGCTACCATGAGTTGCCATCTAAAACTGACATAATGTAAACTATTGCTCTGTCTCTTTCAAATGCATCACAATGAAAGAGACAAAGCGATAGTTTTCGATAGCGAGGATAGTATTTCAAACTCATGGTAAGGCTACTGGTTATTGCAAAGACTGACGTCTGTGTCTTTTTCTCAACCAAGGGGAACCAGCCCTTAATAAAGGAACTCTTAACAGGGGAACCAGTCCACTTGAATCATAATTATTTCGTTACTGCGATTCAGAAGCTATCCGAAACGCAGGTTTACTCTTACCATTTTTCAGTAACCGTAAGTTTTTGGACCAACCTCGTATAATACGTCTCGGAAGCCACTCAGTTATGGTTTTATTTCTCTTTTCTCCATATTTTCCAGCTCTGTCTGAGTCCTGACCACTTTTATTATTAATTTGGATACTTTTGCGCTCATAAAGGGTTGAAAATCCGTTAGGGTTGCTAGTAAAGCTGAATAAAAAAGTCCACCGTTTTAGTTGTTTATGTGATTGTAACATAAAGTAAAGTGTCAGCCTATTACTTTCCCATTGCAGGGCAAAGGCCTCCATCATAGAAATCAAGTCATCGCTACTATGATGGGATTAGGCTTAATCATTACGCTTGCTAACCGTTGGAGCCGTAAAGTCCTTGAGTGAAGACCGTGACTCGGTGTCGCGTAGTGTTGGACGCCCTACGACAAGATGGGATGATGACATTTGAATGCTGGCTGGTGTGGGCTGGATGAGAGTGGCCGAAAATCAGGAGCAGTGGCGTGCGTAAGGGCAGACCTATGTCCAGCAGTGGACGAGTATGGGTTGCTGATGATGATGATGTTTAACGCTTGCCTAATGCGGATTGGTGACTAAAAACTTTGGAAGATTGTTGGTGAGCCATCAGTACGCAGTACCACAGAGGCAGGCACTGGTGACTGGAAGAAGTGATGCTGGTCAGGTTTGCTGACACGGCGTACGTCCGTCCGTGATTGAGATAGGAATTCAATGTGCGTGAGTAACAGCCAAAAAGACATCAATCAACACAGATTTTTCATTTGCACCAAACCCCACACGAGCAGGACGAAAGAATAGGGCTCCTCGTAAACTTTGAGTCGTAAATATGAAAAAGAAAAGATTTTTTGTGGAAAAATCCCCCACTGTGAGAATTGGCGTGGGAGGCACGAAATGAGTGCACGCAGAACTTGTTGTTTGACAAACGTTAAATAAATGATGGGTCCGATAGCGTAATGAGGAATTTTGCAAATGCAAAATCCGATAGATGGCGTTACGTTGTCGTCAGGTCCAACTTTGATGACATTAGTCGTTTTGTACGTAACTTCGTAACTATGAAAAGATACGCCAAAATGGAATCCACTCGTTGTTGGACCTGACGTCAACGTAACGCCATGTTTTGGATTTCACATTTGCAAAAACCCTCATTGGTATATTCATCCATCCACTGAAACTAAGTGAGGGCGAGTCAGTAGTATTACCTTACAGAGCCTGTAAATGGGATTATTGTGACCAAAAGGAGTGGCGAAATAAATAAGTTGGCTACCTGTATCGCTGATCATATACTATTTGGTATCATCATCATTATCATCAGAAACCCACACTCGTCCGCTGCTGGACATAGGTCTCCCCTAATGCTCCTGACTTTTGGCCACTCTCATCCAGCCTACTCCAGCCAGCCTTCAAATGTCATCATCACATCTTGTCTCAGCCGGTACCTGTAGTTAAATATAATTCTTATGATTAAATCTTTCTCTTGTGTTTACCTCGAACAATACAACATGTTATTGCTACTGGATTTGCTTGATACCGTGGGAGAGCCACATTTTGGCATGAATACGCCGAAAGACCGAAATGATTCCACGGCCTCAGAGATACCGGCGTAAAACAGTACCTGCGCTATGTTTCGTCAAGTGAATGAGGGTACCGGAGGCCCATTTTGGGGGAAAGGGGGTTTTAACCTTTAGACTGGCAGCGCACTTGTGACTCTACTGGTGTTGCAGGTGTCTATGGGCGGCGGCAATCGCTTACCATCAGGTGATTCCTTTGCTCGTTTACCATCTATAAAAAAAACAACTGGATCCTAGTCTAAACTTGCCACAGCGACAACTGTACTCAACTGAGTTTAACCAATTATCAAGGTACGGAACTGTTGCAAATTGAATCATCTGGCGAAGGCGCTAGAGAGATAGGGTGGAAAAATAAGGATTCAAACATTTTTTCTATTTCCATGCCACTTTCCATATTATTATCGTATTAGGGTTGGCACTCTTCCAGGTGATGTGGGCGTCCCTGCTCACTGTTTCCACACGATAGTGGATAGTTTGAAATGGAAATGTTTGTAATTTTAGCTCAGGCAAGATAAAAGTTATATTCAGATACTAGCTTTTGCCCGCTCGCGCCCCCCACTTCCCTAAAATGGGGGTAAGAAAGGGGCAAAAAGTAGCCTATGTTATTTTCTACATTCTTTCAACTATCTCCACTTGAAAAATCACGTCAATTCGTTTTTTTACTTACTTAAAAAGAAGAAAAATAAAAAAGTAAATTTAAAATATTGAGACAGCATCTCGTTTATTCAGCAGCAGATATTATGCCTGAGCTAGCAAAATTTTCACTTTATTATTCAAAAATCAGAAGTTTCCTTATAATTCTACAGATTATGAAAATAAAACTAATTAACAAGTTTCTATAGGACAAATAAACGTAGATAAAATACAGTTTGCTACCACTGAAGAGCCAGAGAAAGCCAGGAATAATCAACATTTGGCACCGAGTGGCTGTTTATGTGTCAACGCTACTTGCAGCGGCCGTAAACATTTTAGTTAACAGCCTGTGGTTTTACTGCGCTCTTTAAATGTCGGGCTTAGAATCGCGTTTTCTTCTATAAAATAGAAATATAGTATAAATAAATAGAATTCTCCAATAGATATTCGGTTACGGCGGACAATCTTAGATATCAGCCACGTATGTTTAAGTGCTAAAGTGTGTGCAAACACTGGTGCACTCTCAATTCCCTTACCCTCTTAATTGGATGGAACACTAAGAATTTTTTTAACAGATACAGATATTGGCCTAACCCGGGGATCGAACCCGATCGAAAGTGTGACCCACTTTCCACTGCGCCACCAAATAGAAATAGAAAAAAACTTTATTCAAGTTAGGTCCATTCAGAACACTTATGAATGTCAAAACATAAAATTTACCACTGGTTCGGAACGTCGATTTCTACTGAAAAGACACCAACAAGAAATTGAGTACCTAGTTACTCTTTTCAAATAGTAATAAGTTACAAAATTTCATTTGAGCAATATAAATTAGAATAGAATAGAATAGAATAGAATAGAAAGTGTTTATTTAGCACACAATAATCAGTATAAAAAATGCTTACAGCTAAACTTAACAAAACCATTATTTAAAATTATGCGCTAAAAAGGTTCCCACTCAGCATGTGTCGTGGTTACCGGAGTAGGCAACCGCGACGCTGATTTTCAGTGGTCACCTCAAGTGATAATATAAGGAGACATAACACAACTAAAAAATTACAAATCTAACTAGAAAACATAGGTACGGCACAGTGACGGTATTTATATTTACTATTGTATATTGACTCTAACAAAACACATAAACAAAAACTAAAACAATCATTACACACAAAAACATTAAATTATCATGTTATGGCATGCAAGTAATTCAAAATTAATTTTGTATGCAAAATAAAATAAAATAAAATAAAAAGGGGTAACACACAGCACACTATTCTTTTTGTAAATCAAGAAGATAAGCTTTAAAATTGATTTTGAAACAGTTCCTAGATTGTGAATTTCTTATTGGTGGAGGGATGTCATTCCAGCATTTCGTGGCTGCGTGTCGAAAGCTGCCCCGAAATGCGGCTGTGGTGTGCTGTGTGTACGCAAGCTTGCAGACAGTTCGGACAGGCCTCTGAGAAAAATTTAGCTTTTCAAAAAGATAACCGGTTTTCGATGCTTAATAATACCAAAGAGAAGACTGGCAAAGTGGTATTTATAACGAGAGTCCATATTCAAGAGTCCACTTCGATTTATATATGGGCTGACATGAGCTCTACGGGGGATCGGAAAACAGAAGCGCGCGCAGGCGTTCTGCACTCGTTGGATCAGCTTTTTTGTCCGAGCTAATAGGCAGCTACCAAAGACCGTATCTGCATAGTTTAGCTTAGACAGTATCAGGGACTCACAAAAATACACTCTAAGCTCTGTACTCAGATACTGCCTAATCTTATACAAGACTTTCAGCCTGTAATAACAGTTTCGGACTATCTTTTGCCCGTTTGCGCCCCCCCATTTCCCTAAAATAGGGGTAAGAAAGGGTTAAAAAGTAGCCTATGTTATTTTCTACATCCTTTAACTATCTCCACTTGAAATTACTTACTTGAAAAATAAAAAAGCAAATGAAAAATATTGAGACAGCATCACGTTTATTCAGCAGCAGATATTATGCCTGAGCTAGCAAATTTACACTTTAATATTAAAAAATCAGAATTTCCTTATAATTTTACAGATTGTGAAAATAAAACTAATTAACAAGTTTCTATAGGACAAATAAACGTAGATAAAAACAGTTTGCTACCACTGAAGAGCCAGATAAAGCCAGGAATAATCAACATTTGGCACCGAGTGGCTGTTTATGTGTCAACGCTACTTGCAGCGGCCGTAAACATTTTAGTTAACAGCCTGTGGTTTTACTGCGCTCTTTAAATGTCGGGCTTAGAGCGCGTTTTCTTCTATAAAATAGAAATATAGTAAAAATAAATAGAGTTCTCCAATAGATATTCGGTTACGGCGGAGAATCTTAAAGATCAGCCACGTGTTTTAGTGCTCAAGTGTGTGCGTAAACACAGATGCACTCTTTATTTCCTTACCCTCTTAATTCGATGGGACACCAGCGTGACACGATTGAAGACAAATCGGGTTGGCCAAGAGCTTAACGTGCTTTATAAGGTACGAGGGAGTAAGACCGGCAACTTCCATACTTCGGACTGACAGTGAGAATTTTTTGAACAGATACAGATATTAGCCCGACACGCCACTACCTACTGCGCCACCAAGGCAGTCAAATCTTTCTTCAATATGATGATATTGAAGATATTGTGTGTAATGGTTAGGCTGCAGATCGCACTATGTAAGCCAACCATAAGTCACCTACTTAAATTAAAGTACTTCATATAAATAATAAGTACATTCTAGCACTTACTGCTTGACAGACAGCACCACTGCACAGCACTGAAGCAGCTGTAGCAGACGACACCGCGCGCTTCCAGTCTGCTTGTGACCACGGTTGAAACGAAGTCGAAACTTCAAGCAGTAAGTGCTAGAATATACTTGTATTTAAATCTTCTCGCCTTTAGTCCCATTTATATGAAGTACTTGTATAATGCAACGCGAAAGTTAAAGAAAATAACCAAACTGTGGGAGAGCCACGCTTCGGCATGAATGGACCGGCTCGACCGTAGTGATACCACTGCCTTATAGAAAACCGGCGTGAAGCAGCCCCTGTGCTGTGTTTTGTCGAGTGGGTGAGAGTACCGGAGGCCCACCGGGGAGGAAGGGAATAAAAAATTGGTAGCGCACTTATGACTCCACTGGTGTTGCAGGTGTCCATGCGCGGCGGCAATTGCTTACCATCAGGTGATCCGCCTGGTCGTCTGCTACCTATCACAAAAAAAAAAGTTTTTCGATTATAATCGATACCTTAAATCATTAGCACTACCTCTGAACAGCCGATGAACAAGAGTTAAGGACTCAACGCGAAACAAATTGCTCCAGCATCGCTCAGGTCGGATATTGGCTCAATATAAAATTACTTGCCCGCCCGTGACCCGCCTGCTGATGCCCGGTGCACTGGGAAAATATTCTCGACGACTAGTGTTGGAGAAAAGTGTCGATAAAACTTGCCGTCTTCTAAGTCGGTATCACTCTTGATAGAGTGGTCGTGGTCATCACTTCGGGCATTGGTGGCAAGCTTTAGACTAGTGTTGAAGAAAAGTGTCGATAAAACTTGTCGTCTTCTAAGTCGGTATCACTCTTGATGATATCTTGGTCACTTCAGACAATGGTGGCAAGCTTTACAACGCGCGTTGTGCGTTCCCATTGGAAAATTAGCTTTTGAGTTGTGTTAGCCTTAAGTAAAAAGTATCAAACAATAATTGAAAAAATAATTTAAAATTCAAACATTAATTTGTAAAAGTAGGCATTCAAAAGTTACATACAGTTAAAGATGGACCCTCAATTGAGACTGCCAGGTATCTATATTCCATAATATACTTAAAATTTAAAACTGCTGTAAATGGCTACTCTAAGTAGAACATTTGTAAAAATCTTCATTCCTTTCTGATTACGACCCAATCCATTCGATCCAATTATCGAGTAAAAAATTTGTAGAACCTATATTGGAAAAAATATATAAATAAATTTTAAATGAAGATTATCACAAATAGTAATTATTTTACTTATAGTATTACTGTACTAGGTATGTGTTTTCATGTTATTTTCCATACATCTTGCCATAAATAAAACCTATCGACTTGTTTATTTACTTCATTTATCGATAATTTTACAACTCTATGAGAATAGCAAAGCCTCTGCTGTACGGAGATTGGATATTCTTTTATGCTTGAGATAGTTTAAAAGAAGCAAAAATAACTGATGAATAGGTGGAGAAAATGCAGCATACGCTGTGTAGGAAAATGTTTAAATTAACATTATTGATCCCAACTTAACATTTAAAACCTCTTTAGATCCTCTCACGATCTACGAAGCACGTTTAAGCATGAATGGGCCAGCTGGAACGGAGTGGATACCCAAGCCCCTAACTCAAGGGACTAAAGAGGGGACCCCCGGCACAAAATTACATATGGACACAGAAGGCTGATCTGCCCACTAGAGCTAAACGCAAAAAACGCCTTTTCGACCACATTAATCCTAACTTATGACTAGCTGGTCAAACCTGTCGAGGTCCTGTGGTAGAGGCGCACGCTTATTACTGATGCCGGGCAACAACCCTAGCATATGTCACGAAACTCTTCTAAATTTAAATCAGGTCAAGTACTAACTTCTGTGTGTAATTATTTTGTACCCCAGGCTCCCCATCCCCTCCCTCTCCCTCTCATTAGTCCCCACTATGTCCTTTCGCCCCGCAACTTACCTATACGCCGACCGAAACTGCGTTCCTCATTTGCCTTCTTACCAGCATAGACGATTGACGTTCACCTCAATATTGTATACAAACGGCCGCTTTTGTAACCTGTCAAAGTACATAATTTTTGAAGAACCTTCGTCACATTTATTTCATCGCCCCGTAGCTGGTAGGGATGTTAAAGATATGAAAGTCGGTTACGAATTGGATACGGATAAAAGAATTGATTTATTAATACACCAGAACAAATGTAATGTAACATAGTGAAGATGTAGATGTAAAATAATGCTTTTATCGTGTTGTGATGTCCAAAATGATAAATATTTATATTCTATTCAATTCTATTCTAAATCGGATACGGTTAAGGATATGAAATGATTTCGGATAATCAGGTGATCCGTCTGCCACTTATCACAAAAGAAAATACGTTAGTGTCGGATAATTTCGGTTACGGATAGAAAAAAAAGGGATTTTCAAAGTACATGAATGATTTGTATTTTACATTTGAAATTGGCGAAATAGGTATTGAAATTGTTAAGTTGGCTAGTTATAACGTGTTTCTATAATATTAGGCTCCGTCCCAATCTGAAGCTATGTTTTTAAACTTTCGCGTTGCATTATACAAGTAGGACTTGAGTCCGCTTGTGACCACGGCTGTTGTAACGCAGTCGAAACGTCAAGCAGTAAGTGCTAGAATGTACTTACGTATTAAATCTCCTCGCGTTTAGTCCCGTTAATATGAAGTACCAATCTGAAGCTATCCGCAACTTTTATTTCGGTTATCGGATATTCGCCAGTTGCGGTTACGGTTACGGAGGTCCTAACATCCCTGCTGCCCAGTAGCGCTACCATGAGTTCACATCGAAAACTGACATAGCGTAAACTATTGCTCTGTCTCTTTCAAATGCATCACAATGAAAGAGACAAAGCGATAGTTTTCGATAGCGAAGATAGTATTTCAAACTCATGGTAAGGCCACAGGTCATAAAGGACAAACTGACCCGCCCGGTACCATAACTCCGAGAGCTAAGTCTAAGTTCTCCTCGGTATATTGCTAATTTAAGTTTCGCAATATCACCGACAGTGTATTCAGTCTTTTATGTTTGTATTTGGTTTGCTAATTCTTCTTACTTTGCTATGCATGCACAGTGGAACTAATCAGTTCTGAAGTTTGACATAAACACAAAAGATAATTTGAAAAAGTTTGATTAAAATACAGTGCTATCCATAGTTTTTAAGTTGTCGCAAGACCCTATTAGGGTGTGCCCTGTGGCTAGGGGCGTTAAGAATACTGCTAAGGTATTCCCGGCCTGTCGTAAGAGGCGACTAAACGGGCTTCGGAGTACCTACGTGAGCATGCCACTACTGGGGAGTGGCTTGCTCAGTATCACGACTCCGCGAGGGAAAAATATCCTACTGGGTGTCCTGGTAGGTCGCGCATTTGCGCTATCAGGGTCATGTATGCATATATATCGCTAGTCAGCAAAAAGTGGCACTTGGCACATTTAGTACAGTAGTGGTAGCTCAGTAGATAAGAACGTGCCTTCCATACGGGGTTTTGGGGTTCGAAGCTATCGAAGACTGGTGCGAAGCAGCACCTGCAAAGTAACCGGTTACCTCACTCACTCAACAACTTACAATTGTTATGTGATAGGTGGCATACGAGCAGACGGATCACCTGATGGTAAGCGATTACCGCCACCCATAGCCACCCGCAACACCAGAGGAGTCATAAGTGCGCTCCCTTTCTCCTGGTTGGGCTTCCGGTACCCCTGCCCACTCGTCGAAACACAGCCGGCCAGCACAGGCCGTGGTATCGCTTCGGTCAAGCCAGCCTATGCCATGCCAAAGCGTCGCTCTCCCACAGTCAAAACGAATGTACTTTAAAAATGCAAAACTCTGCAGCAAACTAATAGGCTGTTGCTCTAAGCGCTCATAAAATACAAGTTAAAATGTTCCGGAATATTTGAGCTAACCGCACCCACACCTTGACTCAGCTGAAAGAGCACAGCGCTTAGCAAAATGTTTACGGCCACTGCGTTCGCTGACATACAAACACGTGCCAAATGTTTGCAATTTCTGGCTCACTCAGGTTTGCGCGAAAACCGTCGGACACAATTTTGTGCGTATTTAGAAAAATGTAGATACTTTTTGTTTTTTGACTCTTTAATTGGAACAATAATTTTAAAAATCTTTTAGACTACTGACCAGCCTTCACGTGTCGTTCCGGCATATTTGTTTCACGTAGTCAACCAGCCAGCCAGTGGTCGAGTTCATAATGTTTCGGTAGAAAATTCTGAAAATTCCAGACTCCGATCGAAGTTGTCAATAGACCATATGATAGATCAAGGTAGACGCTATCGATCAACGACAACTTATCTATTCTACTTTTGATTTGTAGCATCAAGGATCTTAGAGAATGCTTAAAAAAATAATATAACTAAAAGCTTTAGAAGACTAAAATAATAGGTTTCGGTTTCGAATGATGAGCAACCGTAGCGAGTAAGGGATGCGGGAAGACTGATCGTGATCGAGAAGCGAGCGCGATTATGCTAAAAGGAATAACCGTCATCATCGTTAGCCAACATCCTAACATGTCAGGGGTGTAACAGATTGACGTCTTTGACCGATAATTAATCGAACGGTATTCTAACTTATCCACTTAGCTGCCTACCATCGCTTTACAAAAGATATCATCGCTTTGTCAAAATAATAATCGAGACTTAAAATTCCGACCGCCGAAGAAAATCTCATTAATCAACCTGGTTCTACCTGATATAGTCGTGTTTACACAGCCATTTTTCATTTGGGGACATTGTTCGTTTTCTTAACGATAAAAAAATAGAATCGAAATTCTTTCGGCAACATTTTGATGTTTTCACGGTGTTTTTGACATGATTATTCTGGAAATGGTATTATGACTTTTAGCTTAGTAAACGTGGACCTTGGATGACTAATGACAGGGACTTATGAAAGAAGAATACATAATGTGCAAATCCCGATATAGCCGTGTCGAACGGTTTAGCTGCAGTAGTGTTTCTTAAATAGGTAAACGAAATCCTGGTAGTCCAGAAGGACGATGGGTCGATGATATTACCAAAATAGCAATCCTACTTAGTTTCGAGCTGCTCATGACCGGGCAAAAAGGAAAGGCGGCTTGTACTCAGTAAAGGGTGCTTCCAGGCTGATGATGAAGAGTTTCCAGATGGTTACGACGTAGTGACGTTCAAGAGAAGGACAAATTCCTTTCTAAAAACGGCTCGTCAAATCGACTACTACAGGGGGTCTCAGCGACAACCTTTGGATAAAGGAAAGTCAAATAAGGTGTAAGCACAAACGAACCCTTCTAAATTCAAAATCAGGTCAGTCTAACTTCTGTGTGTAATTATTTTGTGGTGTAAATATATTTTTAACACAGACAAAAGAAGTTTGAGAAACCTTACACTTGGCTATTACGTTGTATTCAGGTCAACGAACAAAATAAATAACTCGCCAAATACTGAAAGAATGTGCCAAAAAATTGTCGAAGATCTCAATACACAGCAATCAAGCGAAATGAAGACACTGGCCGCTCGTATCTAAGTAGACACGCTACTTTTAAGATATATTTTTTTATTTGTTATATAGTAAAAATATATACTTTTAATTGCGTGGCTCAAGTGGCAATTGGCAGGGTATGTGAGAACAGACGGCCGTTGGGGTAAAAAGGTCCTTGAATGAAGGCCGCGTGCAGGAGGCCGCAGCCTTGGCAGGCCTCCCACAAGGTGGACCGACGATCTAGTGAAGGTCGCAGGAGTCCCTTGGAAGCGGTGGGACAGGACCGATCTGTGTGGAGAACTTTGGGGGAGGCCTATGTCCAGCAGTGGACGTCTATTGGCTGAAATGATGATGATAATGAAATATATACCGGTGTAGCACACAAATGAGGTGCAACGCATTTTTTTTCAATGATGACCACGATCTTCAGTCATTGACCCCAACCCCTAGTAATTGGTTTCAAAGTTCCGAACATGCCAAATAGCGTTATTTTCCGAATGGAGCCTTCATTGACGGCTTCATAATCAAATTTTACGCTGTATCTAGAGTTTCTATGAAAAGAAAATAGGCAGAAAAGTACCTAATCTCCCTCTTCATTGAACGTGGATGGATTGCACTTCGCCTGTGTTAACTGCCTCCACCGGTGCCTATTAATGGCGTCTCTGATAATCGAGCAATACTTATTGGCAGATGCTCCTGTGTTTGGGGATCGTCTTCGGGTTTGTTTTCCCGCCGTGTTCCCAATAACTAATCTCATCTTCTCTGTTGCCACGATTTTGTCAGAGCAGTCAGAGTAGACACAGGCACAGGCAGTACCTAATACCGCACACGATATTTCGAAAAAGCAGCTAAATCGCCGAAGCTAAAAGTAGCATGTCTGTTGTGTCTAAGCCTGATCGATGTCGGCTGTCGCCGCTGACAAATTGCCGGGGGTGAGACTCTGCGCTTATTTACGAATAACATCCTTAGTTTAGATGGCACTTGATCGATTGTCGATTGAAACCGTTTTAAGACGTTTAACGTTGATGAAAATGTACAAAAACATTTAGGGCCTGTTCCACAATGTTAAGATAAAGCGTTACATTATAGCTATGCAACACATCAATTGTTGAAAGTTGTGATTTCTATACAGGGTGTATCAGTGAACATTTACATCCCTTTAACCTCGTCTTCCATCAAACATTCTGAACAACTTTTATTCCATGGCTTTTGGAAACTCGTGTAAAAAAATTCAACTCTTCATACAAAGTCGTTTAAGTAACTGGTTCATATTATATGGGGAGCCAAAAATAATTTCGACGTATTTTCAAAAGTCGTAGAACAAATGTTTTTCAGAATGGTTAGTCTAGTAGAAGATGTAGTTAGAGAGTTCAACTGACAAGGAGAAGTTTTCGATGGAACCATACCGAAATGCTGTGTAGCTAAGTGTCTTTTATGGCACTTTTTCTACACTTTTCGGATATTTCTTCACTACTAATAATTCAATTTACCTTTTCATAAATTTATCACGTCTACATAAAATAAGTTACCGTGCCCAGTTCTTGGAAACTTTTGCACGAACGATAATTTTTGTCTCCCCATAGTCCTTCACACTCAACCCAGGTAAACTTTCAAAACTTTGCATAGCATCACAGTACAGAAAAAACCGGTAACAAAACAGATAAAATCACACGAGAAATAAACACATGCTCGTACATAATAATAATAAATTGTTTAAAATTAAAAAAGTAAGGACAGATTGCAATGCCATAAGAACTTAGTAATATACTAGACGAGCTTTTTCTTTGCTTTAGGTACACCTATGTGTTCATAGACGTAGATCTATGATATCTCTCTCTTCTCTTTGGAGCGCACTGGTACGGTTGGACTATGGTGAGTCTAGTACTATATAGGCTAATACTTGATCCTATATTGAGATACTGGTTATATCAACACTGTGATAAAACACTTAGCACCACTGTCGCAACTAGTGATGGTCTTTCATGACCTACTCAGTACCTACTCACCCCGCTGGCTCAGCGACTTGAACTCAGTCTTGGCTTCCAAAGAAAAATTATTATTTCGAGTCTTGACTTCCGAAACAAGAGAATACATTTCTGTCGATTCAGGACTACTTTTTGTCAGTATTGACCAGGAGTTTTTTATTCATACTAGAGGCGGCAAACGAGCAAGCGGATCACCTGCTGGTAAGTAATCACCGCCGCTGAATATCTGCGAGATCAGGGAGATCGCTAATGCGTTGCCAACCTTTTAATGTTATAAAATGCATTTCTTATGTGATTGGTGGCAGACGAGCAGACGAATCAGCTGATAATTTTATTACAAGACCAAAACAGATAAGAAGCGAGCACTACAGAGATCGAAAATTGAAGCTGCAAGAATGGCACTTAGCAAATATTATTTTGTTACTAAAAATTTTTTGCAAGATCTCCACGTGCCTATGTACGCAAGAATTTCTTCAGCCAAGTCTCGTTTAATCTGGAATTGGGACAACCCTACAATTTCCCAACTTCATCTTTGTCCATCATGTACAAAATTTATTATTAAAAGGCGAAACTTTGCACTTTCCGACTTAGCGAACTCCATTTTGTTTGCTTTAATAACTCGTAAGCTCTGTAACATTGTGTAAGACCATCAATAATGTTAATGTAATGCCTGATATTTAGAATATGATAAAATTATATACTAGTGACCTACCCTTACTTCGTCTCAAAACATTAGTTTCACTTTTTACCAATAGATGGGTTTGATTGTCGATCACATCGCGTAAACGTTTCGCCTTTTCGCTTGAGCTATAAGCATTATCGCTGTATATAGAATTTACCTCTTTGGTAATTAGTTTTATGTTTGGCAGATAAATTGTCTTTTTTTTCTTTATTTTATTATTTTGTGTGGTAGGTAACTAAAACAAAGAAACAATGTGTAATATAGTTTCAAAAGCGACAATCTTCTAAGCAACTTTTATGAAATATTGCCGTTTTAGTAAATCTGCTAGTTTAAATTAAAATATTATCCGATCAGTAGCCTTAATATGAGTTTGAAATACTCGTACTATCCTCGTTATCAAAAACTATCGCTTATCGAGACAGAGCAACAGTTTACGTTATGTCACTTTTAGATGTCAACTCATGGTAGCGCTACTGATGGGCCACATACGCAGGAAATATAATATTATTATCCTACGGGCAGCCATCACTTTGATGTGCGATCCACTACCCACTGCACCACAGAGGCAGTCAAATGTTGCTTGTTTATTGTAATAACTACTCCGCCAAAACCCTGTTATATAGTGGAAGTGTATACATGGTCATCATCAGGTAATTCGTCAGTCACCTACCACACCTTTTTTTTGTAAAAAGAAACTCTTTCTTTTGCCACCTATTCCATTAGGTACAATACGTAGACCCGTGCTAAAAAATAGGCCTGTCGCATAAATGACGCACTACTATCTGCACATTTCGTGCAGCTCGAAAAAGCGTTCTTTAGCTAACAAGAGCTAAAAATATCGAACGAACGAGGACCATCAACTCGGCACTAGGCCGTAACAGGTCGCGTTTTGGGTTCAAGCGCGAATTTTGCTTCATTTAGGCGGATCCGTATATTTCTATCATCGAAGTCTTCACTGATGAAAATATGTTTTTGCGCTCTTCCATTCTGTAAAAAAGTGTCCTTTACTGATCATCATCATCATCAGCCTGTTACAGTCCACTACTGGACATAGGCCTCTCCAAATGCTCGCCACTTTAATCCATCTTCGGCTACTCGCATTCAGCTCCAGCCAGCTCTCTTGCGCAGATCATCACTTCATCTGGCCTGAGGTCGTCCTTCACTACGTTTACCAAGGCGCCTTTACTAATAGATGTACCCAAGTAGTTGTAGATAGATGTACAACAATGTTTTTTTGGTAAGAGCGGAATATTGAAAAAAGTATCCGTCACCTACCTAAAGAGCGTTTAGTGCACCAAAATTAAAATATTAACAAAATTTATGACGAACAATAACTTTTTTCTTTTTAATATTCTCACTGAACACGTGTAGTGACTCCTGCTGCTGATTGTTTTAGCACGAATGGTTTAGATTTGGTTAAATTTTGGTGCAGTGTTTTTAACCTTTTCACATCATCGTCATATTAGTCCACCAACACCCACTGCTTATATAGTATAGGCCTCTTCTTTATCATGCCTGTCCTAAAGGTCCCCTGTACATCTCATCCATTGTTACCCTTCACTTTTTGGCTTAGGTGGCAACTCACACTGTAGTGGCATTTTTGTGATGATAATACTGACTAAACTCTGCTAAACGAAAAAAATATGGTTAGGTTAGGTTAGAACAGTGACCAGCAAAAATGTCTTGAAGTTTTTGGGTGAGTTGCCTCCTAAGCTCACCTTTTCCTACATCCATTATTTCGTGGTCCGGTTTAGATCGCTGCCCACGGTACCCTATCAGTATAAAAGGCCAGCTCCGGTCCCGCCCGGCTCCGCTCGTAAAGTTTAATTGCAACTGTTCGTTTATTTTGGTTTAAGCCGCGGAGTGCTTCGCCCATCGGGACGCCCGACTCGATAAAGATACCTAATGCTTTGTACTCTAAAAGGAAGCTAGTCTAAAGCTTCTAAAATTTTAGGCTTATGAAAATGAACCTTATATTTTTAACGTAGGTACTCCATCTGAAGCGATGTCACGAGTTTCAATTTAGGACCTACTCAAGGTGGAATGTCGTGTAGCAAACTTTCGTATATCGTTTCAAGGGTCGATTAGATAAGACACTTTGTCTTCAACTCATCAAATAGCTTGGCATTCAATATTACTGTACTTAATTTCGATCTTATTGCATTATGACTGTTCTAACGATATTTAGCTAAAATAGGTATCAATGCTCGTGACTGCACTGCTTATATGCTGTGAAGAAGATAATGATATATTTACATCGTAATTATTAGGAATTCCAAAAAGCTTTTCACTTAGATTATCCCGAAATCCACAATTCCATACTGAATTGAAAAAGTGATGTTAACAGCGCTGTCTAGAAGCTACTCATTTCAACTTCACACTGAATGCGTTTGAAAATGTGATGTTAATACCGCCGGCCGTAAAATTATCATTCAAAGGTTACATTTTTTAGCTGCATAGTTGAATTCTACATCTAGAATCCAGAATTCAAAAATATTCTGCAGGGACTAAAATTAAAAACGAATCAACTTATTCATTTTCGTTAAGAGCTCATTAATTTCTATTGGAAACTTTTAAGGACCAAATTAAGTAGTCTTTATGGCCGTTTAGCTTATCATTTGCATTTTTATATAAAGGACAGGATTTAAAAAGTCTGCTAGCTAATTACGTATGACCTTCGCAAGAGGAGGTGGAGGGGACCAGACAGTTTTTAAAATAGACGAGTAATTCCAGCCCAATAATAGTCAATAGCGTTCGCAAAGCTTATTAAAATTTCTAGTCTCAATAATTTTCTTTTGAATCAAATTTAATATTGAGAAATATTTTAGAAGGCAAATCCCAAGATGATTAGATTATTCTTGAAAGCTATGCGAATTTGAAAACAATAAATTGTACAGTAACCATTGATTAGTTTTCTTAGAAAGAAGAAACATGTCTTTAGCAAAAACTTCAATGTATACGGTTGAATGAAGAATACTGGAGCCAAGTACCGTATCTTGTGCAGTCAAGTAAGCTTCGAAAGACTAGACGTAAATGCTAAGTTAATTACTAGTATTACAAGACCGAATTAGAAATTGGCTATGACTACATCAAAAGGGAATGATGAGGTTTCTTTAGATTACTTTATGACAAAAGAAATTTTACTTTATGGAGCTAAGAAGCAGAGAATTGGATTTTCAACCAATCAGCCTTTCTAGAGCAGAAATGTCTGTAAGTTTATGATACTATAGACCAACGCTTAACCACAATCATGTGATAGAAAGTGACAATAAGAAAAATGAGGTTAAAAGATTAGCAGCGCATTTTATTTTATTTTTTTATGATATAGGTGGCAGACGAGCCGACGGATCACTTGATGGTAAGCGATTACCGCCGCCAATGGACACCTGCAACACCAGTGGTGTTACAAGTGTGCTGCTTACCTTCTAACTCCCCTTCCCCTGGATTGGGCCTCTGGTACCCTCACTCATCCAGCGAAACACAACACATGATCTGCTTCACGCCGGTTTTCCGTGAGGACGTGGTATTACTCCGGTCGGACCAGCCCATTCATGCCGAAGCGTGGCTCTTCCGCTGTTAAAAATTTGTGAATCCACAGGTGTTACGGGTATCTATAGCCGGCGGCATTAGCTTACCAGGTGAACCGACTGCTCGTCTGCTACTTATTCAATAAAAAAACTGAATTGTAACTCATATATAAATTAGAGATACATCTCCAACCCCGCAGTCTGTTGATTCGACTCCTTGTTGGGTCCCTAGCGGCTTTTTACTCTTCATTTTACGAAATAAGCCGCTAAATCGAGTTAGCGTAATACGGAGTTCATAATTGTGTTGGGTTTGTTAGCGGAATTATTAGGCTAGGTTTGTTATTTATAGCTAAAGTTGGTTATGAAGCCAGGCTATTTTTAGCCGGCTTCAAGTCCTAAGGCTCGTGGGTTTGATTCCCACTATGTTCGGCTCAATAATGATGAGATCCGCAGGAGATGTACGGTCGCGGACATAGCCCAAAGAACTACGTGACTCAAGTGGGCAGGGCACATTGCGAGGAGAACAGACGGCCTTGAACTGAAGGGTAATTGAGTGGAGGCCACGTGTAGGAGCCGTGGCAAACCTCAAACCAGGTGAACCGACGATCTAGTGAAGGTCGCAGGAGTCTCTTGGATGCAGGTGGCACAGTACCGATCTGAGTGGAGAACTGTGGGGGAGGCCTATGTCCAGCAGTGGACTTCTATTGGCTAAATTGTCTCTCGGGCTCTGGTATTCTGCACTCTCCCTAAACAAACATAACTCATCACACGAATATTTGTCCAGGGTTAGGCTGGATGAAACCCACAACCTTTGCCGAGGGCGCCTACGCAGTACACCACGATAGTAAAAAGAAATGCTTTATAAAGTTATGACTCCATCTGATATATCCGGAAAAATACTCTACTTTCTAGCTCTAAGTGAATAGATAAGAGGACTGTAAAATAAATGACCAACTAAGAGCCTTACCCTGTCTCCGTCAGAGCATATGAATAACTTCTATGTGACTTAACCACAGAGGATATTATGTCCTCTGTGACTTAACCATAAAATTTTTCCGTTAGTGCTCTTTGAGAATTATGCTAGGAATAGTGTTGCCGAACTATCGATAGTTGACCTCAAAAATCATCTAAAACATATCAAGAGCTCAGTTTGTCACAATAGTACCAATATACTGCAATAATACCAACAATCGATTGTAACAACAGTTGAGAAATGAGATACTATAAAAAGTATTGTTCAGCTAATGAACGAGTGGCATCTGATCCCAAGTGACATCTGACCCAAAATTGGGATCACATGACAATAAAGTTTAAATGACACTTGGGATCAGATGACACTTGAGGTCATAATATGATACTCATGAAATTGTTTGCCGTGTAGATTTTAAGTGCATATAAAAAACACAAAAAATTTTATTGCGTCTGCAAAATGCATGTGGAAATAACATGATTCTAGTATCATACAAAGTGTAAAAGTTTTGCTTATTAGTTTTTCTTTGTTTGGAGGTCATTTGTTTTACTTTATTCATAAAAAAGACAACTTCAAGACCAAAATTACAATAATTCATTCTCAAATTGTGCCGCAGTCCCACTCTGTTGCCGGAACAAAAGTTCCTAATCTTGTTAAGAGAATTTCCGCAATTATTATTATTACGATCGTACCCTTAGATTAAAATTCCCTCATTGCTATTAAGCCACTGACTAAATAAGCCTTGTAAAAATGTTTGAGATACTGGACGATATCAGAGAAAATTCGAAGGGCATTTTTCGACTGTGGTTTTTGTGTCTATGAAACAAAACCGCAAGTTTGTGAAACCAGGAGTTTTAACGCACAGAGTCCCTTTATAGGAACAATATCTGTTTAAAGCAAAATAAAGTTTTTACATTACATTTTATCTTTCGTTTCTACTTGATAATTTATTCAGGGCGTTCTCAGTTTTATTACACCATTTGCAACAGATTGGGAGGAGATTTAATATAAAAGATGGTTGATGAGTAGCGACAGTTGTGTTTTAACTCTTTCCTTATTTTATGGTAGTAAGAAAATAAAAAAAAAACTTTATAGATGAACACACGTGAAGTTACCAAGAAATATTTTTACAATTGTCAGTAAAACAAAATCTGTGTGACGTAAAATTGAGATTTTATGAAGAAATGTGGTTGATTTTGATCACTAAAATATGTATCTCTAATCATATCTTAGATTTTTTCACAGTCAGTCCTGTAGCCTTACCATGAGTTCGAAATACTATCCTCGCTATCGAAAACTATCGCTTTGTCTCTTTCATTGTGATAAATTTGAAAGAGACAGAGCAATAGTTTTCGTTATGTCAGTTTTAGATGTCAACTCATGGTAGCGCTACAGAATCTAGTTCTTTTTTTATACGAGCGTCACGGCGTACTAGTGACCCACCATCAATATACCAGCCACCGGTAAAGCACCCATTCCACACCATCTTAGGTGACCATAACACTCTGGTGATCAACTTCCATCAGGTTGCCCATCTCGTTCGTGTCCCCCTAATCTAAAAAAAGGAATTCAATAAACACTCACAAACTCCTTTGCTTCAGTCACAGTATCCCTAACGCGTAAATCTCTGCCGGTTTTATCTCGCAATAGTCGTCTCTGAGAGCTGTATATTTTAATTTGGACTGTTCAAGGCATCTGACACGTACCTCTTAATTAACTTGGCGACGACGACTTTTATTACCTACACAGTTTATTTTATCTGCAGAGGAAACGCGAGCAAAGGCCGAGTTCCAGTAGGGGGTGTAAGCGAGACAGAAAAGTTTTTGTTTTGATGCGGACTATTTGTAAAAAACGCACAGTTTAATCAGGTCAAACAGATTTACCGTTTGAGATATTCAGTAACAAAGTATACTTAGTACAGACAACCACACATCAGGTTATCATAACATGTCAAATTTTCTCAATCGATATTCAACTTAATGCGTTTGACAGTAAGGTGAGAGTCGATTGAGGAAATTTTACAGTTTTGTACACTTTGATGTGTGGCTGTATGTACCTACCTAATTAATTGAAATTTTCAAATGTTTTTTTACGAAGATACTATTTGAGCATAGATAAAAATAGAAATAAAAAGATGAAAAATATTTAGAACCACCGCGAAACCAAGATGGCCACCGCCGCCGCAGCCAATATATTAGTAAGATATCGTTTTTAATACGTGTGTAAAAATTATTAATTTACAAGAGTAAATGGTATAAACTGAGACTTATGGTTTAAATTTTGAAATGAAATATCTTTATTCGTACCAAAATGACTACATTAATTATATTTTCTCCTTCAATATTCTCTATGCAGTGGAAATAATCCTAGCCTTTGCCTTTTACACGGCTAGACTTTCCTTCTCAACTTGCGTCGTTATGGTGAGTTGACATTACTATTACACGGAGATTTGGTTGTATAGTTGAACTTCGCAGTCTTTATTGGTGTCTGCAGGCTTACTTTATATGACATGCGGTGTTCTACTCTTGACACAAAATTGTTTCATCAAAATTTTAAAGGTAGCGAATACCTACTTGTCATTTAACTAACCTTATAAAAAGTAGTATACGTATATACTGTTGCACTATAGGGTAAACACTCCGTCATAGAAATGAAGTCATCGCTACTGTGATAGTACCTTTTTTACTGTCGCTGCATGGGTATTCTTGGGCATCCGGTTGACTGGGTTAAGTACGGGTTATGTTGGGCTCTCCTCTGACAAAGTAGCCCAGAGGCATATCAACGGCGCACCCTCTTCGCTACATTTAGGGAGGTCGTTGGAATCCATCGCAGCTTTGGGTTCATAAACGTACAGGCTCTATGATGGGACCTAACTAAAATAACTACTTAATAAAGAACAAGTTCTTTTTATGGATTCTCTTATGGAATTTTATTTACCATTGCAAAGTATTATGTCTTATTCTTTACAAAAAAAAACACATCAGATAAATCTTAATGTTGCAGCAAAACATATATCTCCTCCATTACCTATTCTTATCAAATAGGTTTTCATTAATTCAAATCATTTTATTACTCTTTCGGCTAATTCTGTGATAAGAGAAGCAAACATTATCTAACGATGCCGTAAACATTTTACTCCCTCATAAATATTCAGTGTAACACAATCTGCGGATTCAATCTCCAGCTAAGATTAATGATAAATCGCGAGTGAGAGATAATGAACATCGGCATTCAGTAGGATAAATAAGGATTTGTGTATCGATGGTGGAACGTTTGATTTGGATTAAGGAAGTGTCACTCGACGTTGAAGACTTTCTTGGAAGGCAGCTGTAGGCCTTGCGTGAAATTTCCGCAGAAACCGTAGCGTATGCGTATCGTAAATAATTTGTTTGAAAATTCAAGAGCTCCCTACGCGTGGAGTGAATTTACCGCCATTTTTTGGGCAGTCTACATAATATATTTTTTCAAATTGCAGCCTATGTGTTATTCCGATGTATAAGCTATATTATTGTAAAGTTTCATTAAATTCTATTCGGTAGTTTTTGCGTGAAAGAGGAGCAATCATCCATCCACACTAACAAATTTTCACATTTATAATATTAGTGGGAAAAGCAGAACGCGCAAATGTCAGAAAGGATAGTATCGCAACGTGAGCGTCTTTCCACAGATTGAACAACTAATGTATTCAATACAGTTTTGAAACAAAGAGTAGGACTTCATCGAAGAAACTTCGTGCTCAGTAGGTACTAGTTAGCGTCATCCTAGCGAATACACGATACGATTTCTTCATAAAAAGTGCTTGCAAGGGTACTGATACGTTAGCAAGAATTCGAATATGTTGCTGATCCCGCAATTGCTTATCGGATATAATTTGTGTGCCTGTTTTATTCGACATTCGTTTCGGTTGTTTAGCGACCATTTTATTTGTGTTTTTTACATTCTTTTCTTTTAATTCATTGTTTTTTATTTACCTTATTTGTTTGTTTTGATATTCATTCCTAGCATCTTTGCAGATTTCAAGCCAAATTATTTCGTTTTTGACATAAACTCGACTTTCGTTCATATAAAAAAATACACTCAATTTTGTTTAAATTTTTTATCTCTTTTTATTCCTTTATTGAGATCCTGCCGTCACATTTTAATAATACAATTGCATTAAAATACTTTATTACCAAAAATAGATTGAAAGGCAAGACAGCAGGATGTAGTCATGCGTTAGAAAAACTTATTTGAGAAAGGTATAGAAGTTGACAACTGTTACCGGCATCAAGCTAAGTTGTGGAAACGATAATGATAGATTAACAGTTCTTTGGCCTTACCTTACCTTACCTTAGGTAGGCATGAGGTGGAGGCGGTATTGGTTTGAAATAACTTTTATTGCTTTTCTGAAATTAATAGGTTAGTTAACTTTCTGACTACCACAATCTGGGAGGATATTTCCTCCAAGTCCCTACTATAACGTGAGGTCTGGACCCTCCTTACTCTAGTTCCTCGCAATATCGTAACTCTTGCGAATGCGCTCCCGAGAGCATGTCTATTTATTTTTCAATATATGACAAATTCCCATTATAAAATCAGCCATAAACGGCGGCCAGTATCAAAGGAGTTTACCATCGTTACAGTACCTACCTATTATACCGGAGTGATACCACTGCCTCACAGAAAACCGGCGTGAAGCAGCCCCTGTGCTGTGTATCGCCGAGTGAGTGATTGTACCGGAGGCCCACCCGGGGGGAAGGGGATAAAAGGTTGGCAGCGCACTTGTAACTCCACTGGTGTTGCAAGTGTCCATGAGCGGCGGCAATTGCTTACCATCAGGTGATCCGCCTGCTCGTCTGCTACCTATCACATAAAAAATATATATATATATATATAGTATATCTGACCAGTTCAACATTCAACAGCATTACCTAGCCTAATAGGGGCCCGTTATAGACCTGTACGAGCGCCAGTTTGGGCCCGGACGCAGTGTATCACCGTACATCACGTCACGAGCAACATCGGTGGCATTATGTGGTTCGGTTCAATTTTCGGACGGTCGTTAGGCGAGAGCGGATTCTGCATGTGGAATGACCTGATGTAACTAAGATTTACCGGTGGAAGTGGGAAATCTAGAACCTAAAATGGAATTCACTTAATAATGTACGTGAGATACTGATACTGAAAAGTGATATTAGTCATTGGTATTAACAGCTCGATGTTATGTCCTATCAGGAAGTGAAGGTAAATAATTTGTAGTTACATGTTCTATCGAGAATTATAGGACTCTCGACAGGACACAACATATAATTGTTAATAAAACCAATTTTTTTTTAATCCAAACCACTCTTATTTTATATTCAACTTTTTACATTACAGCGGAGTAATCATTTTAATTTTACATCCATTTCCAAACATAATGAAAAAAAATATGTTTTAAGAATTCAAATTCGGTGGTATTACCAGCTCTATTTTAGATCCTCACAATTAAAAATAAGAGTTTTTTTTTTGTAAAACATAGTCATTAAATTTCCGTAATGTCTAGTTCTTAATTTTTTGCGGTAAAGTTGGTATCTTTATCTATCTATACTTATAGTCTACCTATTTCGATCCCTGCTGACTACTCATTGTAGCCATCTAGAGAATTAAATAAAACTGTTAAGATACCAATTACAACAAGCCATCACATTCCAAAAAACAATTGTCAAAACGGCAGTAAAAACTAATTGAACCATAACGAGCTCCATCCCATCAAAAGTAGCAGATTCAGACCATTACAATAACCCTTTTAAATTGGACTGATTAACCCCCGGCTAATCGCCGAACTCCAAAGTTACTTTAAGGGTGGATGGCAACAAAGGACGGCCATAATGCTAGTCCATTGAGCTAATTTTGCAAAGGATCGTTGTGAGCAACAATATCCTGATGTCGTGTTGAAGGGATGGTAGGATGACCACGTTGACTTTATACAATAAAAAAGCAATTGTCCTTCCATCCTCCATGTAATGAGAAGAGAGGAGGAACATGTTACCAAAAGAGTGATGGGTATGAATGTAAGTGGGTGGAGGAACAGAGGACGGCCGAAAAAGAGATGGATGGATTGTGTGAAGAATGACATGACTGAAAAGGGGGTGGATGATACGATGACGAATGACAGGGACGAATGGAAGAAGAAAACATACTGCGCCGACCCCAGATAACCTGGGGTCAACAGGGCAGGGAAATGATGATGTCCTTCCATCCTCATCATATTGATGGTTGGAGATCCAGCACTTTACGTTTCTGATGTTCATTGTCGACGGTGAATTGGACGGTCCTGCAAACACAGCAGTAGGTGAAAATATTTTATCACATCAATTCATGAATTACAAAAATGTTACATTACTAAACGTTTTTTTATGTTTTTGAAAATTCATGAATTATTGTAATTATATATTTTTGATTTTCCCTAACTGGGTTTATGGTAAAACTTTTTAATTTTAAACATCTACAATGTAAAATCCATGATACAATAAACGATTGACAATGTGGCCCTCAGAGGTCTTCTTCTAAACTTCATATTTTGCTGAACTGATTTTCTGCCAAAGCATTATCAGATAATATGGAGCGTAAGGCATGTTAACCGCCCATTAAATACTATAAGGCCTTTTAATCTACGGTTGTGTTTTTGACCTCGGATTAGCCAGACTTTCAAAGAAAGGCCAATAAAGTTCGACGAAATGTCTAACAATTTCAATTCTCAGCCTAATGGCAATTGTGAAGTTTATTCAAGTTTAGAAAATAGGCGTCTCAAAGAATTAAGAGTAATTTTAAATTCAAGTGTAAAATTTTCAACACTGAAGTTGCTTTACTTTAAATTTGCTACATGCTTTGAAATATTTAGAATGTTAAGCACGCTTATGCGTGGCTGCGCTAAATGTATTAGATTGTATGAGCAATGATAGTGGTAAGACGTGTAAATAGTCTTATCCATGCGGGGAACGTAACCGTGAATTATTTTTGATTTTAATTTAAGACGCAGTGGGTAGGTACCTATGAGGAGCATGTAACACAAGGAACGAAAGAAAAATATGGTTATATGTAGTCCCTACGAGTCCCAAAATCAACAATAAGAACCAAGCAAATAGATTCCACCAACCTGCAGTCATCCAGGATTGCCAACAGGATTGTGCTTGTTCTCGTCGATGTTTTTGGGCCGGCCGGCCGACGCAATCCGAAAATTCACAATAAACAGTCTTCCTAGCTAGGACACACAAAAACGTTTAAGGGTTCGTAACAAACGGACTAACAGCACCTTTTTCGTACGTGTTACACAGGTTCACTGCACTTATTTCTTATGAAATTATTAATTAAGTCTTAGGACGATGTATTCGCCATCATTGAATTTGAAACAAGAGAAAAAGTCACGTGGTACACTCCAGAGGTGGGTCTTCGCGCGATGACCAATCACGTTGCAGCTTTAGAAGGCAAAATGCGTCTTTTTGAAACAGGTTGCGCCATCTCTTATCGTCGTGAGGCAACATCCCTTGCAAACCACAGAAAGGCGGCTAAATGCATGAATTCAAATTGTGACTTGGGACATTACCTAATAAATAATAATTAGCGCTTAACCAGATAGTATAGAGACCATCAGAATATAATAGTATATAAATATTATTTATTCAGTTTAAGTCCATACAGATCACATTAATTTATGAATGTCAAATATTATGTAAAACAAAACATCAATAAATAAGGTATTTTTTCATTAAAACAGAAAAAAATATAAAAATAACTTAATAGTGAATATCCCACTATTCAATACTATCCTGGCCACACTAATCAGGATCCATATTCTTGCATGTTCAATTTAACTCTAATTTCCTATCTCGCTCTTCCCCACTTCAAGTCACATTTGAAGGACAAAGACAGCTGACCTTTGCAACGTTGTCCTTCCAAAGGGACTGCCTATATTTGCCCGGACCTCTGTCAAACTCCACATATATCTATGCAAGAGGCCAAAGTAATAAGATCTATTTGTTATCCCAAGCTCTTTTCGATAGAGTGCGACATACGGGTGAATAATATTGGAAAATAATTGGACTGCGAAAAGATAATCCAATATAAAATGATATATTGGGAGAGTTATACTCTAAGTTATTGCGGCTAGACTTTGGAAAAATATTGTCTAAGATATTGCCATGTGTACTCACAATATCTATTTTCTATACTATTTATAAAATGGTATATATTTTGTTCCCTCAATATTGGTATCAAATAAAAGGGCTTGAGTAGAAAAATACATGATATTATGATTAAAATATGTGTGTATATGTATGCCTACAATATTGATGAGACTATCGTCAGCTCATGGCGAGTTAAGCACTTACGAAATTCGTCGGCTTAGTAAGGGGTTCGGCTAGTATAATTGGTAGTACAGCCACCCGGACTGTGGAAGGTTGTAGGTTCGAGTCCCACCTGAACCCTCCGAGGATTTTTTTAAGTGCAATATTTACTTAAGAATAAATTGCAAAGAATTGCTATACCAAAAATAAAAATTATGATATTATGCCGCCAAGATGGCCGCCGCCACAAAATGCTGTATTAAATGTTGTTTTAAAATGCTGAATATCAGGCTACCTACAACCTGTAAAATTTCTTCATTGATATTCAACCTAATGTGTGTGACAGTAAGATGAGAGTCGACTGAAGAATTTTAACAGTTTTGTATATTTTGACGTGTGGCTGTACATACATTCACAATTTGGTTCGATATCCCTAAGCCCCGTATGTCCAATGGTATAAAGTGCGAACGATAAATTTTCTTAGAATTCATGCGTTCAATTTCTGAGGGGACAAAAATATGAGACAATAACATGGTGGGCCTCCAAAGTATCAAGTTTTACGGTCAACCCGACCCTTACATTAGACTAGTGTACGCAGTTGTCAAATATTAAAACGGTCAATACTTTATGTTTTGTTTCTAGCCCGGTCAAAACATACAATGAGTAGCTACATTTTAAGATATAATAGACATGTAGGGGAAAATTGGTACTGAGTCAATAAATACAAAAATTATTTAACTGTAGGAGAACCACGCTTTGGCATAAATGGGCCGGCTCGATCGAAGTGATACCAATGCCTTACAGAAAACCGGCGTGAAGCAGCCCCTGTGCTGTTCCGCCGAGTGAGTGAGGGTACCGGAGGCCCACCCGGGGGGGAAGGGGATAAAAAATTAGCAGCGCAATTGTGACTCCACTAGTGTTGCAGGTGTCTATAAGTAGCGCCAATTGCTTATCATTAGGTGATCCGCCTGCTCGTCTGCTACTTATCACTATTAGGCTTTTCTCCACCGGCTTATGAGCGCTAAAAAGAGCATAAACTTATGATTAAAACGCAATCAAGTAGTACGGTGGCCTGCACATCAAGTTACTACAATCTGTCATATTTCTTCAATCGAACCTCACTTTTATGTCAAACGTGTTTGGTTCAATATCAACTGAGGAAATTTGACAGATTGTAGTAACTTGATGTACTGGCCACTGTACATCCATGATTAAACATTCTCATGTTACATGGCCAATTTCGCAAAAACTACGCGATTTTGTTCTTATACCACTGTTTATTTTTGAATCCATTAGCTTGTTTGACTACAAATCAAAAATTTGCCCTAAAGCGCTTAATACACTAAGGCCGTTAGAAATTGCAAATACCACTCAAAAAATCAAATTTTTAACATGGTGAATGCTGACCTCAATTTGACCTTCTGGAGTTTGAACGAAAGCAGAAACCTCCATTATTAAGATAATACCGAACAGCCGCGGTATCAGCCCATCATCTAAAACACCTTAGGGAAATCTGGCGGTGAGTATAGCCTCCATAGGCGTATACGGCGGATGGAACCGACCGGGTATAATGAGAGAATTCGGAGCGCTTACAATTTGTAGAACGAGAGCTGGTTACGCGAATATATTTCTGAACTCATAAAAAAAAAATCTAAGTTTGTTTGTGTATAGGTATAAGACGTAATGCTGAATCTTTATAGAGCTGGCGACATCGACCCTCATTGAGAGAGAATTGAGAAATCCTGGAAGACTCATTCCAAAAATTTGCTTCAAGAATCACCCTTTTAATGATGTAAAAAGTTTAAGAAAGGTAATGGGTACTGTCCTCCTGCAGAACAAAAAAAAGCTTTTATCATAGAAATGAAGTTGCATAGACAGTTCATTGCTACTACGATGGGGTTAAGATTAATCACCACGCTTGCCTAATACGCATTGGTGATCACAAACCAGAGCTATGTTCGGAAAATTGCAAACATACTTGCTGGACCTAGGTATCGAAACAAGGACCACGGCTCGGTACATAAACAACTAGACCAGCGGAGCGTTAAGTTGTTTTAATAGTTACTGGTCACCTACTTTTTATCAAAATACACATTATTACACATTCATTTTAAAAAAAAGGCATACCACGACGGCTATGTTTCAAACATTATCTATAATAATAAAATCAATTTATAATTTCAGTGCAGACTATTCTTGTTTCGTACTTAATTTAACAGTCGGGTTTTAACTTTTTAATCGTCTTTTTTATGTTATGCTTTGAATGTTTGTATGTTTAAAATCCCGATGAGATTTTCGGTAACAGCTCTTAGTCTATCGAGTTTGCGTACATACAATGTGTGCTCGGAATTCCGTTTGGGAAATACTTTGATCTTACTTGGAGAATTGATATTAATTTTGAGAGGGCACACGCATATCAAGTGAATACTTGTTAATTTTACTTTGAATTTGTTTAAGTATTTTACAGAATAGATGTTCAAAATTAAATTCTAGTTGCTAATTAATATTAAATTCTTGCTCCCTTATATAATGTTATCATTTTTGTCGTGAATTGTCAATCATCAGACGACTACCACTGATTCGGAATGTCGAATTCTACTGAGAAGACACCAGCAAGAAACTCAGTAGTTACTTTTTTCAAATAGGAATAAGTTACAGAGTTACACACTTATCTTTGGCGACTCTCATCCAACTCCTGCCAACCATCTTGCGTAGATCCAGTTCGTCTTTTAGTTATATTTTTACGATTAAATCAAGTGAACCAAGTTACTTTAAGGCTACGGCTTTTCACTTAAACAGCCTGAAGGCATACTAGAAGAACTTACAAAGTTCAGAACGTAAACTTGCTCGTGACACGTAAACTTGCTTACAAAGTAGGAAATAAATATTAACCAACTGACCGGAAAAGTAGATGACGTATTTTATGATTCTGTTTACGAGCAAGACGGAATTGCTGGCATAGTGCAGGACGGAGGCAGTGAAGAAACAGCCACTTACGACCCTTGCTTATTTATACATTGAATAATGTATCAGCTTTACCAAAATCAGTGGCTCAAAAATTTTGATTGATTATATTTCTAGGAAGCAAAGGTGATGAACATCTGAACTCTGTCAACTCGTTTGCCACCAATCACAAAAAAAAAATGAATTATCACAAGAATGTCTGTAGAGAAAAAAAAATACCAAACTCTACCAATAGTTCGCTCAAAAAGTACATTATAATATAACGATTTTACGTATATTTTTTGAATACTTGAACAACACAATATAAAATTATAAAGATGTAAATTAGACACTTATATTATACATGTTACAGAATATAGGTTCATATTAATAGGTGGCAAGAGCTACGCATACGATTTTTAAAACATTATTCATAAAGTACTTAAATACGTTTTTCCGGGTGAGAGCAATATGTGTCTATTGGTACCTTTTATGAATTAATAGTTTCAGTCGCACACGTTTCACTGCTACTGATTTCACTATATTTCTGGGAACGCTAGTCCTAAATGGCAACGTCGGAGAGCGTTACGGTCGAGGATATGGGCATACTTAAGCCATCAAGCAACAAAACTTCTTGAGGGACCGATTTGGTATAAACAACCAAATGTACGTTTGCAAAGCTTTATTAGATAAGTTGGGTACGTTTAGTCGGCGTTTAATTGTTTCTATTTATCTGCTAATAGGTACATCAAAACACTAAACTAGTAAAAAATATAATATAATTTCTTATTGTACTACTTTAATAGAAATAGTTACTTCCAATACGAAGATAACTCATTTTGTTCATGCATAGACTGACTAACAATACTAAAAGCAGTACTTTTAGGTTTCCTTTAAATGTGTTATTTAGATTTTGGGCATATTAGAAGTTTAATAGTAATTTTAGCAATGAAAAGACAGCTTTATGCTAAAATAAATAAAAACATCTGTGAAAAAATACACTACATGTAACGTCATAAGCAACACCTCGTCAGCCTACTCATTAAAAAGTAATAGATTACCCAAAGGCATACGATAAACTAAAACTACAATAAATTCGTTTCTAAGATTTATATGATTGCCATAAGACGTCACTTAAACGCGAGCTCTCTACCTGGGTGTAATTACAAGGATGATTTGCGCGAACTGGCGCCGCTTGAGCCTCCATACAATGGAGTGGTGATTAATTGCTGCAGGAGCTGCACAAGGCACTATTCTGGGACCAACATTATTAATGCTTGTTTTTAATTCTCATGGCTTTTCAAACAATTTTTTGCGAGCTTCAATTATAAAATGATTGATAAATTGTTTCACGTCTTAAAAATATTTAATTAAATCCGTAAAATTAAGAAAATATTAGACAGTGGAGAGATAAATGGCCAAGTACAAGAAAATTTGATACCCCAATCAGGAGTTTTATGATAAGTAAAATGACCATGCAGTAGTCAGATAGTCTACATAAAGGACGTCAATGTAATATGTTGTTTACAATATTTGTTAATGCATTTTTTTAATAAACGTGACACGAGCAAAGAGAAATCGGGCGCAGCACTAAAGGCTAAACGCGCTTTCTGAGGTACGGGGTAACAGGACCAATTTGCAGACTTTGGGCTGACACTGAGTATTTCTGGACAGAATAACTCAGGTACAAATTTTTGACCTGACTCGGGACCTTAAGCGCAGGCATCGCTTTAACGTCTTAAGACCCAAATGCCTCGTACGAGCAAAAAACAATTGATTTTCTATTGTGTCTGCTGTCTGGGCCTTACGACGTTAAAGTGCAACTACCCATTGCACCACGGAGGCTGCAGTCATTTCTTTAGTATGCTTATAAGTTTTTAACGGAATAAGATTTATGTCATCAACTAGTGTACCAAAGTCGTATTTCTTTTTAAAATGAAAGATTTCTCCGTGTAATTACTGCAATGATTCGCGCGAACTGGCGCCTTTTGAGCAATACAATACTCGTGATAAATAGTGGTAGGAGTTGCACAAGGCATTATTCTGAAACCGTACAGAGTTGTTTTTAAATGCTATTGAGTAGAAATTTTAACTGCTAATTTTGTAGTTAACAGAAGTACATTAGTATAAACTTCTTTGCCAAAAAATAAAATGAGGAAAGTAAAAATTAAATAATATCAAGTGATCCTGCTCGTCTGCCACCTATCAAAACATAAAACAGGCACCACTTCACATCGGTCGTCTGTGAATTTGAATATTAGATTATTTTTGAAAATTGTGTGAATTTGGACACTCAAAACAAACGTTTTTGTAAGCATGAAATCCCTTGATGAATCAACAAAAGTACTTCCTAAGCACTTTACCGTTATACGGAACATTAGTTTCATAAAAGATACTTGGTAAAAACTCACGCAATTCACTAATAACCCAGTAAGTAGGCCTAGCACAAACTTTTCACAAAAATCGTAGCGTATGCGTATCGTATCGTGATCGTGTCAGAAATGATGAGATCCGCAGAAGATCTAAGGTCGCGGGCATGGCCCAAAAAATTGCGTGGCTCAAGTGGCAATGGGCAGAGCACATTGCTAGGAGAACAAACGGCCGTTGGGGTGGAAACGTCCTTGAGTGGAGGCCGCGTCAGGAGGCCGCAGCCGTGGCAAGCCTCCCACCAGGTGCACCGACGATCTAGTGAAGGCCGCGGGAGTCCCTTGGATGCGGGTGGCACAGGACCGATCTGTGTGGAGAACTTTTGGGAACCCTATGTCCAGCAATGGACGTCTATTGTCTGATTAGATGATAATGATGATGATGCGTATCGTAAATAATATGTAAGAAAATTGTAGAGCTCCCTCTATCGCACGTAAGCAGAACTAAAATTGACGCCACTAATGTTACAACTAACGTATCCAATATATTTTTGATGGAAACTTGGAAAGGTAGTTTAAGATACGTAATCGAAAGTACTTTGTGGCAAGTACTAGCGTAATCCTAGCGTAAATAAGTGCATGAAGAGGGTAAGACATAGAGAGTGCACCTGTGTTTGCGCACACACTTAAACTGCATATGTGGCTGATCGTAAAGATTGGCCGCTGTAGCCAAATATCGGCTGGAAGTTTTTTTTTAATCCTTTTGTCGGCACGAATCGTTATGTACGATTATTTGAAAAAGTTTGTGCGAGACCTACAGATACTCCAAGAAATAAGGGCTATAATAGTTACAATAATGATGAAGTACCACAAAACCTTGTGAATCTGGTCCACTGCCTATCAGTCCTTAAAGAGCAACGTACAAAGGAACAAAAGAGTGGCGAGACGAACCCTTCGGGTAGGGCGACCAGGTTCTAAGACATTGAGGGATACTTCGAGGTATCTAAGCAAAAAAACATTATAATTGTTGGTAAAAAGGTGATGTGACAATTAATTTTATTCTAGTCACCCGCCCTCACTTCCATTTTTGCATTAGTTTGATTTTCATATTTTATGTATGACAAGAAATCTACAGAAAAACTTCCCAGCAGCGCACGACGGTGAATATCATAGTTTGCTTTTGATCTTATACTGAACCCTAGAGTTAGGAAGAGACCTACAATTAAGCGGTTGCAACTTCCTGTAAGTGGCCTGCACTCAACGACCTTTCCACCCCAACGCAAGGCTTGTATGGCACCAAAAAAAATTGTAAGAGTGTAATACAATTTTCTGTTGCAGCCGGTAACGCATCGGCGACTTCTCTGATCTCGCAGATATTCATGGGTGGCGGTAATTACTTGTCATCAAGTGACTCGCTTTCTCGTTTTTAGTCCACTATAACTTGGATATCTTTAAGGCAAGAGTGAACAGGCATCTTCTAGGCAAACGCGTGTCATCCTAGACCTCATCGTCACTTTCCATCAGGTGCGATTGTGGTCAAGCGCTGGCCTACAGTCTAATAAAAAAAAAAAGTAGAGGCGGACTATATGAAATTGCAGTGATTTTTGTGATTTGTGAATGTTAAACCTGCATGGTTATTAGACTGTCAAAGCCAACACGGCATTCAAATTTTAAATATAAAAAAGTAATAAAAACAACAGTGTGTCATAGATATCGTGTATGTCAAGAATAACAGCAAGTTATAACTAAAACTTAAATGTTTTCATTTCCTGCCTCCTATCCCTAAAACAGAAGGTTATGGGCAGCGCAACGCATTGAAGAGCGCAAATTACACAAATAACGTGCTATGGATAACCCATCGGTGCCTCACGGCACTCGGCACGAATCCCATGGTGTCTCCATCAACAAGTTGAACGGAAGAAATTTCAACACTTGGGTATTTTCAATAGAATGTTTGCTCACGGACCTTGATCTATGGGACGTCGTAACATCACCCATCGACTCTGAGGACCCTGACGCCAAGCGTAAAGACGCCAAAGCGCGAGCTAAAATATGCTTGACGTGTGACGAATCTATATACCCAGTGATTCGAGGAGCTAAAACAGCTTATGACACCTTTAACAGCCTCAAGAAGGCTTATGCTGATAGTGGTCTAACTAGGAGACTGCAACTCATGAAAAAGTTGCTTTCCAACCAATATCGTGGAAACCTCCAAAGCTATGTACACACTTCCCTTGGCATACAACAAGAATTACAAGGAATAGGAGCAGGAGTAGAAGATGAGTTCCTGGCGATCATCATCTTGGCTGGACTCCCAGACGAGTACAAACCGCTCGTCATGGCTCTCGAGCATTCCAACGCTCGAATAACGTCGGATAATGTAGTGGCAGCTCTTCTAAAGGAAGACTCTCGACCATGTCGCACTACCAGTACCAGACCTGAGGATCCTACGGCGCTACTGACTAAACCGAAGAAGAAATTCTGTACATACTGTAAAAAGTTAGGTCATTTAGTGTCAGATTGTAGGAATAAGAACAAGAAAGCTTCGGCAAAGGTTTATTCTCACAATACATTAGAATTTACACTTTCATCTTGTTTAACTTATCCTTCATCCACAGGTTCACAAGATTGGTTCATAGATTCTGGTGCAAGCTCACATATGAGCAATCGGAAAGATTGGTTTGACTCCATGTCCTCCCACATCATTCCCATCCAAGTAGCCAACAAGAACCAAATTCTGAGTGAGGGTAAAGGTACTGTAAATATTAATATTTCCGACAATGTACATAAAATAAGCGATGTACTTTACGTTCCTCGTTTAGCCACTAGTCTTTTATCCGTAAGTAATTTAACCAAAAAAGGCTACGATGTTTTATTTACATCCAAAGGCGCGACAATCACTGAGCAAGTAATCACTACGTTATAAGAGACGGGACTCCGTAGTAAAAAAAAGAAAACGAATAAAACGATGCAATGTATCAAAGAATTGACCTCGGTCAGTGCCAACCTAGCAAACCTAACTGAAACTTTGACAAAACAATGTCGCCAACATGACCCAAAAAATAGGGATGGCTAGCTTCATCGATAAAATGATATCGATAGCTCCTGTAATTTTTTAGCTTTATCGATAAAATGATATCGATAGCTCCTGTAATTTTCTAGCTTTATCGATAAAATGATATCGATAGCTCCTGTAATTTTTTTAAGTAAAAAATGAAATTAAAAAAATATTTATTTTTTAAATTATAACATACATTATAAATATATAATACATTTTAAAATTATCTGACGCCGTTTCCTGGGTAGGTAGCACGTAGGTGTGTGTTAATGTTAAAGGTTCTGTAACAAACATAAAAATTAAGTTTTGTAAATGTCTGAAATATTAAGGTATTTAAATCAAAACTTAAGCAAGTCGAAGAACGTACTCGGGCTACACGATCTTGTTATTATTCAAATTATCTGACGCCGTTTTCTGAGTAGGTAATACGTAGGTGTGTGTCAGTGTTGAAGGTTCTGTAACAAACATAAAAAATATATTATGTAAATGCTCTCTCTCTACTCTTTCATAATTGTAACAGCTCGGTCGCTAAATAATTGATTTTTATGAAATTAGGTTTAAAGAGGGAATCACACATACAAAAAAAAATTATCGATAAGTAGGTAGTCGATAAAATATTACATTGCACTAGTGTTAAAGTAAAATTTATTCACACATTTTATATTTGAAAATATGTCCTGAAATACAATAAATTATCAATAAATGCACCTTTATTGATCCTTATTAATTCATAAAATGTACTAACCGAGCTTCATCCAGTGGAAATTGAGCCATAAATGCCCGTTTTTTGTTTCCCACCCGAATTGTTTTCAGTCCACATATCTTGCATGAAACCCTTGGCATCTTTATTTAAATGAAAAACACTGCAAAGGTTTACAGATAACGTTTGAAAATCAAGCAAATTATAATGTAATAAATGCAAATTATAATTATAATTTGAAATCAGACAATAAACCGCGAAGTAATTTGACTGACAGATTTTTTTTTTATAGTTTACGGCTTCGGATGTTAAAATGGCCGCTGTGACTGTATTAAACGGCTAAAATGAAAGAGTGAGAGATGTCATAGTAACTATTTAATGTGCACTTACTTTCCTACTTTGGCGGGTTCGGTTACCATTAAACCTGTCGTGAGTTTCATATTACCGGAGATGTTGTACCTAAGTTTCGTGAGACTGGCGACAATCACCTTGGCAGGTGGATGTCAACTGACGGGTCAAGTCATAGCGACAGGCTCAAATTATAAGGGCATGTACAAGCTAGATGTCGACAAATCTCATGCTTTGTACACACCTACGAAAGAGTCACCTTTGTTGTGGCATAGACGTCTTGGCCATCTCAATGCCAATACTATGCAGCTTTTAAAAAGTAAGTTAGTAGGCATAGATTTTAGCGGGAAATTTACGGAAAAGTGTGTTCCGTGCCTGCAAGGTAAGTTAGCTAAAAAACCTTTCAAAAGTTCTTGCAGCAAATCGAGTAAGGTTCTACAATTGATTCATTCGGACCTTTGCGGACCTATGAGTACGCACTCGTGGGGCGGTGCCCTATATTTGCTAACATTTACAGACGACTTTAGTCGCAAAACTTTTGGATATCTTTTAAAATCGAAATCAGAGGTTTTTACTAAATTTGTAGAATTTAAGCACTTAGTAGAGAATCAGACTGGTGAAAAGATAAAAGTTCTGCGTTCTGACAACGGGCGTGAGTATGTAAATAAGGATATGTCTACCTTCTTAAAAGAGAACGGTATCATACACCAGACAACGGTTCCGTACACTCCTCAGCAGAACGGCGTCTCCGAACGCGCGAACAGGACTATTATCGAAAAAGCCAGATCCATGCTCAAAGATTCCAACCTACCTCTAGCTTATTGGGGCGAAGCAGTAAACACTGCAATTTATCTTAAGAACCGGTTGCCTACACAAGCGTTAAAGAACAAAATTCCAGAGGAAGTGTGGAGTGGACGAAAAATCAACCTCTCTCACCTGAGGGTATTTGGTTGTGAAGCCCACACTTTAGTACCCAAAGAGAAACGTACTAAGCTGGAATCTAAGACGCAAACATGTATCTTCGTCGGTTACTCTACCGAAACCAAAGGTTATCGTCTTATAGACCCCCAATCGCCACGGAATATTATTATATCGAGAGATGTCGTCTTCTTAGAAGACAAAAGGCTGCACCAGCCTAACCTGCAACCCATTGACAGCGATTTACCATCTCCACCACTACCTCAACCTCAACAAGTTTTTATACCCATGGACGATGAACCAGTTTCACAACGAGAACGCCAACCGCAACCAGGTACTTCTGTGACGTCTGACGCGTCAACTTTAAATACAGATTCAGATGCACCTGTGGTCCCCGAGGTTTCGAGTTCGACTGAAGATCCTGATCCTTCTCAAGAGCCAGCACCTGAAGTTCAGAGAAGATACCCAACTCGGGACAGGCGCCCTCCTCAACGGTATGAGGAGCAGCTCCACATGACCTCAGATTGGGAACCAGAGACCTTCAAAGAAGTCCTCGATCACCCGGAGAAAGGCAAATGGCTGGAAGCCATGAAGGCTGAATTTGACTCTCTCAACAAACATGGAACATGGATTCTTGTCGACAGACCCGCAGGTAGAAAAACTACCAAATGTAAATGGGTGTATAAAATAAAAAGGATACTAGTGGTAATGTCACAAAGTACAAGGCCAGACTAGTAGCTAAAGGCTTCACTCAAGTAGCGGGAGTTGACTATGGCGAAACTTTTTCACCAGTTGCTAGACTGTCTTCTGTTAGACTTTTATTTGCATTTGCTGCTCATCATGGATTGACGGTAGACCACCTCGATGTAGAAACCGCCTTTCTAAATGGTGACTTAGAGGAGGAAATTTACATGGAGCAACCTGAAGGTTTCTCCACTAATCCTAAAGACAAGGTGTGCTTACTTAAGAAAGCACTGTATGGTCTCAAGCAAGCGCCACGTCAGTGGAACGCTAAAGTTTGCGACGCTATGCGCAAACTCTTGCTGAAACAATCGGCAAACGAGCATTGTCTGTACTACAGACGAGAGGGCAATGACCTGCTTCTCGTTGCTGTGTTTGTTGATGACTTCTTCGTTGTGTCAACTAATGAAAGAATGAAGAATCTGTTCAAAGACCAACTGAAAAATACTTTCACTGTCAAAGACCTTGGAGTATGCAAGGATTGTCTTGGCATGAGAGTACACCAGACTGCTGGTAATATTTATTTGGATCAAACCAAATATATCGAAAATCTATTAAATAAATTTGGCATGACAGATGCATTATCTGTCACCACCCCTTTTGAACCCGGTCTAAAACTGACTGTCCCTAACAAGGAAGAGGACAATCCAGAACTACCGTACCAGGAGCTTATCGGCTCACTAATGTACATTGCGATATGTACTAGACCCGACATTGCCCATGCGGTCTCATACCTCTCTCAGTTCAATGCACATTACGGGGGGGTACACTTCAGGGGCCGCTAAGCGAGTTCTTCGCTACCTGAAAGGGTCAAAAGCACTTGGGCTGCATTTTCACCGAACAGCCCAGTTCTGTCCAGTAGGATACGTGGATGCGGACTATGGAAACAATCTTGTGGACCGTAGGTCATTCACAGGGTTCGCTTTCCTGATGAGTGGCTCTCCAATCTCTTGGGAAGCACGCAAGCAGCGTACTGTCGCGCTTTCTACCACGGAAGCCGAGTACATGGCTTTGGCTGAAGCTTGTAAGGAGGCAATATACCTCCAGTCACTCATCAGTGAAATCTTCATCATCGCCCATCCCATCGTCATCCATACCGACAATCAAAGTGCACTGAAGCTCGCTCACATCATACATTCCATTCACGCACCAAACATATCGACATCAGGCACCACTTCATTCGTGAATCACTTTCACACCATAACATCAACCTTCTGTATATATCTACCCACGACATGATCGCCGACATCTTCACTAAACCTTTGCCGAAACTGAAGCATAATAAATGTACAGTAGGGTTAGGTTTATGTATAGTGTAAAGTCGCGTTCAGAATATTTTTTTTTGTAATCATGTTTTGGTGTAGATAGTTGATAGGTGTGTAAAGTAGGTTTAGGTGTTTTTATACAGGTTTTTTTTGTGTGCGTTTATATATAGGATGTATGTGTGTATTGTATATAGGGTGTGTTGTGTTTTTGTACGTGCTGTATTTTATTCGGTCTTCTTTTATACAGGGTGTTCGCTTTGCGGGGGGGTGTTAAACCTGCATGGTTATTAGACTGTCAAAGCCAACACGGCATTCAAATTTTAAATATAAAAAAGTAATAAAAACAACAGTGTGTCATAGATATCGTGTATGTCAAGAATAACAGCAAGTTATAACTAAAACTTAAATGTTTTCATTTCCTGCCTCCTATCCCTAAAACAGAAGTGAATTATCGTAATTGCGCCTAATATGCTATTGCTGTAATAAACCGATTTTTTGTTTTTGTTTTTTTTTTTTTAATGCGATAGGTAGCAGGCGAGCAGGCGGATCACCTGATGGTAAGCAGTTGCCGCCGCCCATGGAATTATTAATTCCTACAATCCACTTACCCCTGGCTACCCTATAAAAGAGATTTAGTGTCGTTGCGTGCGAGAACAATATGGGAATTTCCTTACCTTTTGTGGGGGGTTCCACAATGGATTCGACGGTGTATTGTGCAAATATTATCACTATGGTAATGCGTGCCTCTGAGCATTTGGAAACGTTGATGAGATAAGCAGAGAGCTGATGCGGTTTTGTCGTTGGAGTGAATTATTGTTGTTTTTGAAGAGTGACGATTATGGGGCGAGATACCTCAAATTGTACCAACGAAATTGGTACCTTAAAGAGCTTTCACAGTAAAGCTATTAAGGAATGTGACAAGTGCGCGATTGTTGTGCAGAAGACAGTCAGTAAATGAGAGGGGACCTTATGTGACTGTGGAAGAGCAACGCTTTGGCATGATTGAGCCGGCTCGACTGTACCAGGGCCTACGAAATAGGATAAAGTTGGCAACGCACTTGTGACTCTAGTGGTTTTGTGACACACCTAGCGACCTAGATTTTCAAGAAAAGAGATTATTCCTTCCTAAAGAGCCGGCAACGCATTTGTGATGCCTCAGGTGTTGCAGGTGTCCATGGGCGGCGGTGATCACTACCATCAGGTAAGCCGTCTGCTCGTTTGTCCGCTATAATAAAAAAACATTAGGTATTACATCTGCTCTCACGGCGACAGGTGATTGCCGTGCGCCGCCAGTCCGCTTGTGACCGCAGCTGCTGTACCGTAGCCGAAACGTCAAGCTAAGTACATAATTAATTTATGTACTTAAAAATGTATGTCGCGTTTATTTCTGTCTTTAATATGTATTAATAAGTAATTGTAATCCGACAGAAAACCAGAGTCACCGACATAGCCCACCGAATTAGCAAACTGAAGTGGCAGTGGGCTGTTCACATTAACCGCAGAACTGACAACCGTTGGAGCCGTAAAGTCCTTGAGTGGAGACCGTGGATTCGGTAAGCGTAGTGTTGGATGACCTGCGACAAGATGGGATGATGACGTTCGAAGGCTGGCTGGAGTGGGCTGGTTGAGAGTGGCCGAAAATTGAGAGCAGTGGCGGGCATTAGGGGAGACCTATGTCCAGCAGTGGACGAGTGTGGGCTGCTGATGATGAATAGGTACCTAGTTGATCTATCTGCTCGTCTGTCACTTATCACACAAAACTCAATATTTAGCTCTAAGCTGTCCTTTTCTCGTATCTTTCAACCTCTATTTATGATATTAATATCGTTAACGAAGGAATCTATCACTCCTACACGAGCCAATATATCGGAGCAAATTACATTTGCTTCACATGACGGCTTGCGGCGAAACCTTAATCTGTAGTTAGAACCTCTAGGTCAGTGATTCCCAAAGTGGGCGATAACGCCCCCCTGCTTCGCCTAAACTGTGAACTAGAAATATGATAAAACTGATTTTCATAAGCCATCCTTTTGGACATGTCATGTATTAGAGGTATAACCTTTAATTTACTTACTCCGATGGCTAAACGATCTAAAAGGAGTCTTGGCCTTCGATACGAGATGTCGCCGTGTCTTGGTCTTATGCAGCTGGTCGCCAATCTCATGTTTTCAATTCTTGCAGGTCTGCGATTACTGCACCCCCCCAGCACAGACACAGACTTTGTATGGAGTGAAGAAACTCACCGGGGAAAGAGCCCTTAGCAAGTGCCTGGTGAGCGTCTCCCAAGATTCGGTCCGTATGCCGAGACGGTAAGAAGGATCATGGGCTGGTGGAGGGACTTATGTCTACACCCCGCCAGCGATAGCGTGGCCGACGCGATGACAGTAGCTTGTCCAAGATAATGACCTCTTGGTGTCCCGATCTGAATCTGATACCATTTTTTCAATGAAGCGGAGCCATTGGACCATTAATGGTTGTCAAAAATACAACACTTATTCACCTTTACCGTGTCAAGTCGTGAAATTTATCGATGGCACCGTTTCCCGTTAAATGGGGGCGCTTTAAAATTATTGCGATAGGTAAGTAAGAAAAAAAATGGGGGCGCTATACAAAATAAGTTTGGAAACCTCAGCTCTAGGTGATGGGTAAGTATTACAGTAGTGACTGGCAGCAATTAGTTATAGTTGTACTGTAATATTGTAAATAGAAAACAAAGTTGCGTAAGCAGTATTGCTTACACAACTTTGTTTTCGATTTTAATTCTTCTCGGGAATTAAGTTACTAACTAACTACCTATACAAATTTTTATGTAGGTAATAGGTAGTGCAGACGATGAATCTTGCCCTTATTCTCATAAACAGCCACCATTCCAGAAGCAACTTACCAGCACATTCCGATCAGTCAAAACACTTTGTAGGAACTGCCTCATATCTCATCCTAGGTGTCCTAGATACTTACGTCAAAACAATCTCAAGTTGAAACAAGAAAAGCAAGCGTAATGTAGTGTAATGATAGAGAAAATATTCCATAAAACAAAAGATCATGGCCTCCTTTTACTAATGTTTCTCTGACGTTAAATAATGTTTCATTTCTGTTAGGTATCTTTGCTATTAATTCTGCATAGTCGGACATTAATATCAGTCGTGTTTATTAAAGATTCTATCGCTGTGTAAGTTTTTACCTGTGTTTTCGCACCTTTGTTTAGTCGAATAAATATTTTCATGAACGAACGTACCCATTAATGTCATATATTAATCCTACGTAGCAAATATGACGGGCGGGACAAAGTCAGCGAGGCCGTGTTGGCTCGGTCACGTTGAGAGAATGGAAGTCGGATCGAGGGCCAAGTGGCCTCACCTGGGTCGATCTTCCGGGAAGCGCCCACATGGGCGTCCTAGATATGGTTAGACTGACCAAGTCAAAAAGGACCTGGTCAATTTCAAAGGCCGGATTGGCAAGAGATGGCTGAGAATATAGCGGCCAAGATTCACTTCGGGTCGCTGAGCCAGCTTAGTAAGTAAGTAGGTAATTACATATTGATGCAGTATTTTTGTGGATGTAAATAGCAGCGTGTGAAGGTTAAAGTTCATGGTCCACAAAAGCCATGCGGTATAAAACATGCCATAAATTTTCAAAGAAATGTTTTCTGTATGCCAAATCTAATTATTTACGACTAATGGCTCGCCCTCACTTTGATTCAGGACTTTGCTTGTGACCTGTTTGTTCGTTTGCTGCCTCAAGTATAAAAAATAAGCCTGTAAAACAGCTACATTTCATCGAAATCAACAATTCCCTTCAACCGTCGAATAAAATTAAATCTACTTCAAATTTTTTGTCGAGCCTGCCACAAAGTCGTTTTCAAATTCAATAAAATTCAATATCAGTTTCAGCTGAAACGAATCAATATTGAAATTCAATTATTTCCTCCTTCTTACCTTGCTTCGGAAAAACCGGCAATTGGTAGCCGTTTTTAATTTGAGAATGGCAAAGCCGATTCATTATAAATACTCTTTCATGTTTTTTTTGTTATGAGATTTTGCTTACCATTTCCGTAAAAATATTTTGAAAACAACCGCTTTTATTTACTTTGTTTGTAATTAAAACGAAAAGGATTCTGCAGGAATCGATGGCCGGTTTGGTTATTTACGTAAATGGAAACGTAAAAATATAAATAAATTCACACAAGACCTCATATATTGACCTGAATCCGTATTAAATAGCTTAAGCACTTGTGTTACAGATATCAGACAACAGAGGAAACACAAATAGAATACTTTGTCACATATAATACCTAGACACTGAACAACTACAAGTGTTCATTACACGAACGTTTGTCCGGGGTGGGGATCGAACCCACGACATGGGGCAGGCTCACTACCAAATGCGCCATCTGGCCAGTCATAATATAACGGCGGGTGTCCATGGGCGACGGAAAACGCTTACCATCAGGTGATCCATTTACTACCTATACTTCGATACAGGATCACCTACTGTCTTTTGTATAGGTATATATTTTTTATTTGAATTTGAATGTACCCCTTATCACAAAAGCGTACATTGTAAATACTGCATAATTTAAACAACCGCATATCACTTTCTATGCGATAAAGTAGTGCCCCTAACCATGCATACAGAATCTCAGTCTTTTTCTAAGACCTCAACAAAACATTTTGCATAATATCTAAGTTCACAAGTCAGTAAATCTTCTCTATTCAAAGCCTTACCTACGATTTTCCAAGCACTTTAAAGGAATATTTCACTGAAAGGTTTAAACGGTGCCGAAGCCACAATGCATCAAATTTGATGTATCATCTTCCTTGAAAGGCTTTCTGATACCATCACCACAAAATAATAATACACAGAAGGATAACTCCTTACAATCGCGAGCCAAATTTGCTTTACATACATTTATGTACGCTTTCAGTTATCTTGCCACGTTTCGACGTGAATTATCATCATCATTCCATCCACTCTCTGCTGAGTCTATACTCCAACAGAAAAGCCCGTCTCTTCTTTATCACGCCAGTCCTTTTGGTCACGTGCCAGCCATATCCAAATCCATTGTTTCCCAACTACCATTACAATGTCGTCGGACCAACGGGCAGATGGTCTACCCACAGGACGTCGTCCTAATCTTGGCTGCCTTTCTGTAAGCTTTATTGTCCACCTATTATCGTTGCGCCTTGCCAGGTGTCCTGCTTAACTCCACTTTAGCTCACACACTCGTGTTCCTTGTTTTCCACCGTTGGGTACGAAACACGATACGATAGTATTACAAGATTACGATTAAGATTAAAATGTCTAGTTCTTAAGTTGTGATTTTCGTGCAATAAATCCGTCTTCTTGTCACCTACCTACTACATAAAAAATCGCGCTCTTCGTCAATCTTGTTACTAGCTTTACTTGTACTGTGATATCGTGCAGTACAAGCTGACAGTATATTATCTAATGTGTGATAAATTGTATCTTCCCTGTGGAGTATGGATGCATGTTCGAACTTTCGGTGTACTACCGCCGTTATTTAATTTATATTAATTTGGGTAATACTTACTGGACTAAAAACTGGCCACGCTATGTGCAGTTGGTGACGGATTTTGGCACCTTTTTATCACTCTTACAAAGTTAAATTTTAGTTTAGAATAGTGTAACAAAATAGAATTAAATACGACAGCTTACCTGTGTGGGTACCGGAGGCCCAATCCAGGGGACGCCCCCTTCCCAAAGAGTAAGCAGCGCACTTGTGACACCACTGGTGTTGCAGGTGTCCATGGGCGGCGGTATTCGCTTACCATCAGGTGATCCGTCGGCTCGTCTGCCACCAATATCATAAAACAAAAACTTATATAGATTTCAATATCTACTCACGTATGGAGTAGGTACTCTTTGTAATGACAATTTATTGTAGGGTTTAACACCCATTTAAACTTTTTAATTTTCAAATTACTGTTTTTTCAAGAATTGAATTTAAATGGGCTAGTAAACCGAGCAAGAACCCCTGACCGTTAATAGAAAGACTGAAGAAAGATGACTGTCACATAATGTCCTAAGGGATTGAAATAATCTTGGTGGTAACCTTTAGAGTCATCGTGATGGTGCGTATTTTGTAACGAAGGGCAGATACTGCACGTTTATTTACCAAATCGAGCGAATGAAAATTACTATTTTATAAAACAACTAGTGGCCGCCCGCAACTTCGTTTGCGTGAACTTTATGACTCTTGACTTAAAGATGATTATTTGAATAGTAGATTTTTTTCATGGCATCATAAAATGCTCATTAATCTGAACAACTTTTGTTAAGGTGCCATTGACCTACCTCTTATAGTTTCGCTGGGCTGTTGTGGTTCTACATCAAGGAGCCTGGTCTTCAAAATATAATATATCCTATAAGTTGCCCTGATATTACAGCTATACAATAAAAAAAGTTTCATTCGAATTGGTTCAGTAGTTTCCGAGATTAGCGCGAACAAACAGACAAACAGACAAACAGACAAACAGACAGACAAAAAATTTAAAAATCATTGATTCATGTTCTGTTACGGTTTTTTAGTCGTCCTAAGTTATTTTGAGATAAATATCTTCAATGTACAGACACAGCTTTTTTACATTTTTATTATATGTAATAATAATAATAGACTAGTGGCCCGCCCTCACTTCGCTTCGGGACCGTAATTCAGAAATGAACCAATAGATGGCGCTGTGTCCAATTACATCGCGCAAGCGTTTCGTGTTTTCGGTTTACCTATAAGCCTTGTCGTTGTCTATAGAAGTTATCTCATTTTAAATAGTAAAAAAAGTATGTAAAAGAAGATATAGACGATTGTGTTCGATCTTGTGCCAATACGGTATTTAACTGTCATTAAAATATCGACATTCTATACCTAGACTCGATAATTTACTGTATATGTAGGTATGTGATTTTATTGAAGAAACATTTTTAAAGTTTGAATACATACAAGAAAGTTATAAAGCACCAAACTTTTGATATACTTGTCTCTTTCTTAAACAAAATTATGTACGGCGCTTGTAGGAAGCACTAGCCTAGTGACGTCATTATTAACGCATCGCTCTCTTTTTCTGATTGGGAACTTTGCAACTTCATATCTTTGGAACTAATGATGTTGGATGAAAAATAAAAAGGGAGCTGTGGTTCATACTTCAAAAACTTTTCAAAAATAAATAAAATATACTTGTAAAATACCCTGTTGCGGCCAATAATGCACGTTTAGTGCATAGAGACTTCGCGGCTCCAGCGATATTAAACTAACAAACAAATAGGATAGAACAAAATGGCAAACTTTGACGTCGGAGGCCAAGACCCACCTTAGATTGGTGAGCCAGCGTAGTAAGTATATTAACCTAAATAAAATAAAAATGTCTGCCATGTTTCATCTTGGATGCAAAATGGTAGTGAGAAGAACAGCAAATATAACTTGGTAATCTCATATATTTCTATGGGACTACCAATTTATCTATGCAGTTGGTGCACCTAAAATCTGGAACATTGGAGAATAATTATTAAGTTTTAGTTTTGTAGGTACACTTGTAAACATGATGTAGGTATTCCAATTTTCACTCAATTTAAATTGACTTAAATACTGGCAGAGAAGATTTATTCAAGGATCTGATCCTTCTGATTCAGTAAAAACATACTGATTCAGTAAAAACATTATGGTATTACCGTATAAATAAATGAGTTTACCAAGTTATATTTGCTGTTCTGCTCACCACTGAGCAAGTAATCACTACGTCTGCTCACCACTACTGTTCCTTTAAGATGGTGCAAGGATTCCAAGGTAAGCAAGGTCTACTTTTCGTATAGAGTGGTATTTTCCATCGACTCAATGATTTAACTGCACTAGTACTCGTAGTAATAAGTGATTTATCTCTTATTGACAATCACAAGGTTTAATATGTAACGCAAAAAGACAAAACACATGCGCGATACCATTAAAATCCAGCGCCATCTATTACCAAATATTGGAACTAAGTCGAATAGAAGTGAGGGCGGACTAGTACACAGAAACGAAAAAGAATTTTAATATCCTGTTCTTTCAAAAATGTTTTTAAAAAAATGTTTCTTTATCCACGGTTTATTAAGTAAAAAGAACTTAAAGCTCCAAGTTAATTGTGAAGCTTTGACACCCTCATCTGCCCGAGCCTTCAGTTAATTACTAATTTGTCTGGAAAATAGTTTTCGTGCTTTGCTTTAGAATTCATGATGGCCTCATAATTTGCATAACGAAATTCCCTAGGAAGAAATCTTTTTCTCGTAAGTTATATTACTCGTTGTATAATAAATCCCTTCAAAAAATGTAAAATGGGAGCCACGTTATATTTCACAATAATTTTTGTCTGTTGAATTTATCGTCAAGTGAAACTACCTATCACTACCTGTAAATGGCATTAAATGGGTGCCGAGTTCAACAGTGAGAGCTACTTTTGGCTCTCTCATTCACGAATTATATTCATGCAATTCATAAATAAAAAAAAACATACATCAATTCAGTTTGCAACAAAAATGATTCGTTAAAAAATTTGTGGGCCTCTCTATTAACCCCTAGCGCTCGATGTTCGTTAGACTAATTGGTAAACAAAATAAAATTACTTGCGCGATGCAACTGACATGCAGTGCCACCTATTGGTTTGATTTCGAAACAAAGGCGTCACTTAGCTGTTCTGACTGAATGGAGTAGTTTGATCCAAGTGTTATCAGAGCTTGCGTGTGGTAACGTTAGGACCAGACCAGACCTTTGATGTCAGTTTGGAATTAAACCGATAGATGGCGCAGCGTGTCAGTTGCATCGCGCAAATTCCGCGTCGCGTCATTTCCAGAACGCCGCGCATCGTCATCGGACGCCTAAACGTTGTCTTGCACGCATTAATAACGCTCTAGTTCAGTTCGCAACAAAGATGATTCATTAATCATCCGCGGGCCGCCCTATTAATCTCTCGGTCTAGAACGGCTATCAATTCTCGACCGCTTCAATTACGAAGTTACTTTCGGGAGTTTGTTTGTCAAAGGCAGGCGAAGAACTCCTTTCGTTGGATGTCTTGGAATAAACTGTTTTTAAGCCTTTGAATTACAAAATATTTGTTATTATGAAGGCTTGTGTTAAGCCTTCCAAAGCTCGTTTAAAAGGCCGTTTAAATACTTCTGCTACTATGGAGTTAATTTTCAGCGAGAAATAGGTATAAATCCCACTAATATTAAAAACGTTAAGTATAGATAGATGGATGTTTGCTCCTCTTTGACGCAAAAAATACCGAATGGATTTTAATGAAGCTTATACATCAGAATAACAAATAGGCTACAATTTATAAAATTAAATTGTGTGTATTGTTCAAAATATGCAAATAACTAACTCCACGCGTACAAAGTCGCAGATGACCGCTAGTGTCATTATAAAACTTTTTTTTCCTAGCGGAAACCATCATGGGTGAAGGCCATGCCACATGTGGGGGACAAGGTGGTGTGTGGGACTCTAACCCTAACCAAAACCTCTGGGGTGTCCATCTCAGCGCAATCGCGGTCGGATACCCCACAGCCGGGACTGGACCGTACCGCTAATCGCAATCGCCACTTTGAGCAAAATTGTTTGGCGCAATACAGCCCTTCCAAATGCAAGACCTACTAGAACACCCAGTAGGATTTTTTTCCTCGCGGAGTCGTGATACTGAGCAAGCCACTCGCCAATAGTGGGTATGTTCACGTATTCCGAGGCCCATCCGAGATCCCTGCTCGTTTTCCACCTATCGCATTAAAAAAATTACGAACCGCTGGGACCGTAAATAATCTCTGCAAAAGTTAATTAATAACATCACAAAACCAGTATTTAAATTAGAAAAGTTTGATAGCCAAAGATTACATTAAAATTCACATCAAAACAGAAACTTTGGAGAATGTACAAAATTACTCGTACACCCTGGGCGGACGATCATGTTAATGTACTCAGAACAGATGCTTTCACAGATTTTACGTTTTAATTAAGCCCTTATGTAAACAGCGAAGGGATGTTAACTTACTACATAACGATAAACGTTTGGAAACATCATGAACCCTTCGGACCGTTTTAGAAGTTACAGTTTTAAATATTGATACAACGTCCTAAGTATGTCGTATTACATTACGGCTGGCTGTTATCAAAAACAGAGCCATTTTGAAATGCGGCGTATTAGAGTCCCCGCAGACTACTGACGATAGTTTAGTCGGGTTGGCCGGTTCGTACGCATCAAACTTTTTTATCGGCCGATACTGAATCACTGCAATGTGCGCACCAGCATACATCTTTACCTCTTTATAATAGTACTAGTAATAGTAGGTACAGGATTTTCCTAGTTCAGGCACCCAAACAATAAATAGTTTCCTTGGTATAAGTAGATAATACCTATCTACAAGTACATACCTACATACCTACGTGTTTGTGTGGGCTGGTCACATTAGCCGCATTAACTGACCAACGACGTGGAGACCGCGACTCGGTAAGCGTAGTGTTGGACGCCCTGCGACAAGATGGGATGATGACATTCGAAGGCTGGCAGAAGTTGGCTGGATGAGAGTGGTCGAAAATCGGGAGCAGTAACTTGCATAAGGGGAGACCTATGTCCAGCAGTGTACCAGTGTGGGTTGCTGCTGATGATGGCGGCATAACCTTGATTTAATTGGTATAGTTCCACTGTTAAAGAGTTGTGAAGGTAAGATGGCAGTCGCATGTAATAAGAGACCCCCTAAAACCTGAATCATGTTCTTTATAAGCATACTGCGGATTTTGAAGCAACTGTTTCAAACGCAGCTGAGATGAGTTTTAGCTACCTATTTTGAGCGTAAACTCGAAATTCATTTAAGTTTTACAAACATATGGTGCCTGAAGCGTAATACTTAAATTCAGTCTACAAAACTTTTAAAATAAAGTTTCGGACTCGTTTCTTTAAGGCTTGTTCTTATTAAACGAAATAACGCTGCGGGGTAAGTAATAACAAATATTTACTAGCAACAAAACATGAATATGCATCCCGCCTGCAATCCCGTCCAGTTTTTTTTAGTGTGGAGCAAGGTAAAAGCGAAATAGGTATCATCAAAAAATTGAGGTAATCCACTCTCAGCACCCAGAATTTCAGCACCTGGGATTTCAGCACCTGGCCTAGTCCACTCTCAGCACCTATTGATATTTTTGGCAGGTGCTGAAAATGGATACAAATTTATTTTTACGTTTTTGTCTACTTTCAGCACCTGCAGCAAAATAGTGCGGACAGCATTACAGTATTAAATGAAAGATATCGATAAAATTACTTGAACGTTAAGATATAATATTTGGTCTACGAATTATTTCTATAAAATTGCAATAAAATCTATTACTTGTGAGATAATAATATGTTGTTTTGACCGATGATCACCGGTTAGTATATTTATTTAAAACACCTGCAACTAAAAGTATTGTGGTACATACAATAAGTAGCATGACGTTATGTTAAATTGTATAGAACGCCTTTTAGGAGACTTAGGCCCGATTGGACCGAACTTCATTCCAGGATAAATATATTAATAACGCTACAATTTGTACAGAATGACAGGCTTATATCACCTTAAACCATAGATTTATTGTCACATGAAGATAAGATTAGAGCACCGTTGGTCTAGTGGTTTCATACCGGTCCGTGATTATGGGGTCCTGGGTACGATTCCCAAGTCCAGCAAAAGTGAGGTCAATTCCGTACATTAAATATATTTTCAAAATAACTTTCCGGGGATGATTAGTGATTGATACTGGTGCCAAAAATGCAATCAGTAAAAGCTTTGTCTGTCTGCCTGTATGTTCGTTATAGAAACAAAATCTACTCTATAGAATTTAAAGAAACTTGGCACAAAGTCAAAGTCAAAATATTCTTTATTTGCATAGGCTCGTACACATTTATTATTCATACTTGTGCGCTTATAGTATACTTCTCATCACGCTACAATCAATAGGAGCAGAGCAGTAAAGGGAAATGTTGTAAAAGCGAGAGAAGTTACTCCATTTTTTAAACTTCCGTCGCGTGTGTAGCCTTGATGGTTAAATCTGTTGAATGTTCTGTATAAAATTATTTAAAAAATATCCCACGACGGTATATATTTATCTTTTATGGTTGAGTCACAACAACACGTGTAACTATTCGAAACCCTGAATGAACCCTCTTCAAGTGCAATATTGTAAAGAATTACTGTACCAAAAAAAAAAAAAATTCGTTAAGCAGTTTCATTTTAACTATTAACCACCACTAGTTAAGATAAAACTGCTAAATGAATAATTTTTATATATTTGCAATAATGTTTCCACTGGATATTGTATATGTAATGTATATCTACAATATTGATGAGACTATCGTCAGCTCATGGCGAGTTAAGCACTTAAGAAATTCGTCGGCTTAGTAAGGGGTTCGGATAGTGTAAACTGGAAGCACATCTGCCTAGTCTGAGGGTAGGCCACTAGTATACAGGGTCATTCAAATCGGTCAGTATGGGAAAGTCTGAAACTATAACACATACGAGGATCTATTCTGAGGAACCATGTCATCGATTTTACGCAGAAATACGTGCCAAAACAGGATTTCATATCAGAATCACAAAGGACTCGCCGAAAAAAAAAATTGATGGCTTTATAAATGAGTACAAAAATGGTCGAATCTCATTAGGAATTTAGGACTCTGCATGGAAAAACTGCAGTTTTAATTTTTTTATTGTATTATTTTATTGTTATGTGTACGTTTAGATTATTTTTATCGATATATTTTATTTAACATCGACTGGTTTAGCTGTCAGCACTAGGCTGCTAATTGCAGGTGCTGAAAGTGGACAAAATTGTAAAAATAAATTTGTATCCATTTTCAGCACCTGCCAAAAATATCAATAGGTGCTGAGAGTGGACTAGGCCAGGTGCTGAAATCCCAGGTGCTGAAATTCTGGGTGCTGAGAGTGGATTACCTCAAAAAATTGGCTCGGTTAAAAATTCTAAATATTACTGACATCATAATGGTTTCAGTCATCAGACGCCCGCTGTTTGATTTTTTTTTGTAAATGTCTATATTTAAACAACATGGAAGTAGATACGTAGAGCCACACATCATAGTATACAGAACTGTCAAATTTCTACATTGGATTGTCATCTTATTGTCAAACACATTAAGTACAATATCTATTGAGAAAATTTTACAGTTTGAAGTAACTTGATGTGTGGCTAGCTATACGTACAGGTTGTATCAATAAAGTGTCCACAAGTGGCTCCAGATTAATAACTGTATTTGCTTTCTTCTTTTCTCTTTCTTTTCTAAAGTAGGTATAGTGACGTCATCGCCGTCACAAAACTCGCGGCTACACGTCACCCGCAACTTTCACTATTGCACGTTGTAAAATGACGTCACACTATTCACGCTCACCTATCAAATTCCAAATATTTGTATATTCATTAATACTTGTTATTTTTCAATGAAATAAAACTAGTGTATTTTATAGATACAAACTCTACGGAACACTAGTTTCAAACAATTTGGTGACCTTCCAACATTTTCCTATCAACCATTTCACTTAGGCCACACTCAGAAGCAAGATTTGCTAGTATAGAGTTACTTAGAGAGAATCTTTTACGATAGCTCGTTAATGGCCCGTTTATTTTGGGCCCGTGCCTGAACACACAGACGGAATCTCTTATTCAGACCGCAGATTGTTTTATAGTGGGTTTATTCGCAGCCTTTATGGAGCTGAAGGTAAGTGGTCAAAGTTTGGTAAGGAAACTGTGGGAGAGCCACGCTTCGGCATTAATGAGCCGGCCGAAAGGGAGTAAGTATACTCTGGTTCATAATCATGTGGAGTGACACATGTCCATGTGTCATCCCCATACATTATCACTCAATTTTACAGATGCAAAATGTTAAAATGTATAAAAACTTGACATTTGCATCTGTCAGTTTACTCCACATGATTAAAAACCAGAGTATGTAAGACAAAATAGATGCAACTACAATAGGTAGGACAGAGAATATAGGTAATAATGGACAATAAGTACCTACCTACACAATACATACGGTCTGTTAATAAAGTCCACCACAGAGTGATACCACGGCCTCAAGTTAATTGTATTTTTTAAGACGCAATAAGTACAATATTTTTAACAGAAATATTGTTTTGCATCTCGAAATATTCGATTTACTTGCTTCTAAGTTTGTAATGTTTCACTTTCTTAAAAAATATTTATACTTACCTACATACAGACGAATTGAGAACCTCCTCCTTTTTTTGAAGACGGTTAAAACTATCATAATAATATTGTCGCCACAATCAGCGTAAATAGGTTGGCGGCGCTAGTTTCGTCATTGTAGCCCCGTAAGGCTGAATATTCATACAGCATATATAAAAAAATTGCTATGTAGATATTTAAATCTACATAGCAATTCCGCATGTAGCCAGATGGACCCTGCTCACGCCTAACAGGCGCTCATCGCGGGCCTAATTGCAGTTTTCAGACTCCTTAATGGGTTTCTGACAGGCCATTCTAATGAGGCTGTTCTCTGAGTCCAATTAGCTAACAGTTTGCTATTCTACCGCAGGATTGAAAAATAATACCGTTATTATCGTGCTTAAAAAATTTGAAAACTAAAGTAATATACTGCGCTACCATAAAACCGTGGAAGAACTGTGGGAGAACCACGCTTCGGCATGAAAGTGATACCACTGCCTCACAGAAAACCGGCGTGAAGCAGCCCCTGTGCTGTGTTTCGCCGAGTGAGTGAGGGTACCGAAGGCCCACCCGGGGGCGAAGGGATAAAAGGTTGCATCAGCGCCCTTTGTAACTCCCTAGTGTTGCAAGTGTCCATGAGCGGCGGCAATTGCTTACCATCAGGTGATCCGCCTGCTCGTCTGCTACTATCACATAAAAAAAGCGCCCGCTTGGCATGAATGGGCCAGCTCGACCGGAGTGATTCCACGTCCTCACTTAAGAACGGATCAAGTCGTTTTGACTTTTCGGTTTACCTATAAGCCTAGTCGTGTTGTCTAAAGAATTAACCTCTTTATTATGAAAGTACTTCTTAATTGAGCTCGCAGAACCAGTTCGTACTTTTATCTTCGATCTAAATTGGGGCTAAGCACACTGGTCCACTTCAATTAAGGTGAAACTGAAATTGTTAACGGCCTACGGAGTGAGTACGTAAACTGCACCGCGAAATTGCACGATATTATACGCTTTAATTCTCGTTTAGCATTATTTAGAGTGAGGATATAAGGCCCAATCAGGGGGGAAAGGGGGTTGGCAGCGCAATTGTGACTCCACTTACACACCTTTGTTGGATAGGCTATTATAGTCCGCGGCATGAAACTGTAGTTATGACCTTGAGTGTGCAGAAACCAATTTGAATAGAACGTCTTCTTTTTTACAAGTGCGCAAAATAACGGTCATCGCTTTTCTTTCGTGCCACCAGCAATATAATAAATTGTTTGAAAAAATGAGTTATTTAAGTAAGTGAGCGGTAATGGATCAAAACATGTAGCTCCATTTTTGCATACTCAACTCAATTTTATTTGTTCCACCATAAAGGTGCTTGTAGGTATTGCGGGTGCCAAGTGGTGGAGGCAATTGCTCATCATCAATTGACTCGTCTGTTTGTCTGCCGCCAATAACATAAGAAATATTTTTAAGAACCAGCGAAATAACATGTTGACATAGGCTAGGAGCCAGTAAACATGTTTTTGGCGGCATTAACGACTTCTATTGTGGTGCAATTTTGGTGCGATTAAAGTCTTTGTGAGCTTGCAATAGGGTTGATACTGGTTGAATAATATGTGTGACCTAGCTTAGGCTCCAGTCCCCCAAAATAATGCGCTTGCACTATCTAAGTAGTTTTCATTTTATTCTTATTTAGTTACTCTTTTGTTTCTTCTTGTTTTAAGCTCTAACCTTATAATTAATCTGCACCCTTTACCATAAATTGTGTAAGCTTGAATATTTTTATTTTTTATTTATTTTTATTTTAATATTTAAAAATTTTCAAAGGTTTTTACTTACAGATTAATAATTATCTATTGATATCACAGTGGATGGCCGTGGTTGCAGATATTAAGTTTTACCAATATGGTAATAATTTAAACGTAAATAAATGTACAATTTTTAATTCGGTGGATATTTTTAATCCCAACTATGTGCGCCAATTTCATTAAAGCAATAAAAATGTAGGTAGATGGTTTTCCACATCGCATAAAACTCATAGGTATGTAAGAAAAAAAGATACTTAACTTATCTTTTTTTAAGGAAATCTTCTTGCTCTTTGACTTTTTTAAAATGCTAAATTTAAAATTTTTGTAATTTTTTTTTTATGATTTAGGGGCAGACGAAAAGACGGATCACTTGATAGTAAGCGATCACCGCCGTCCAAAACCGGCAACACAAGAGTCACAAGTGTTCCGCCGACCTTTCAAAAAGGACTACACTCTCTTTTTGAAGGTTATCAGTCTCAAAATATCGCAGGCGAAAATGCCATAGTTCATCAATTCAAAATCTAGTTATTGTCATAGCAGTGAAACTAGTACATCGGTAAATTTCTTAATTGGGCATGTTTGTATTGCACGAGACTGGTCGCTTGGTTTATTTTATTTTGCTGGCCAGTGTAAATGTGCATTATTTTAAAGTAACTATGGCATGGGCATTGGGCAACCCTAGCTTAGACAGGCTCTGACGCTTCATAAGCTGTTAAAGTCTTAAGTTGAGGTCTAACCATTTTTCTTCTTCCGTGAAGCTATTAAAATGTCAACGTTATGAGCTAAGAAACACTCTCTGAAAGGACGACGTTGATTGCAACCTTAAGGCTTTCTGATTTTAAATTGTTGTTTAATACTTTAAACCTTTTGTATAGTATTTATAGGGCGGCCACCAGTGAAGAAATAAGTTCACACAACATCACATACATTGACTTGGTGGCTTATAATGAAATTATCCTGTAACGAAAATACCTGTCGCAACCAACTAAAAGTGACACTGAGTGCTTATGATAGGGTAGTTCAGGAGCTACGATGCCACAAACAGACAGACAGACACATTTCCAGGGTTGTCAAGGGTTTCGCTTATGAGGTAGGGTCAGTACCAAATGCGCCATCCAGCCAGGTAAAGCTAACTTTTGTTAGAAAAACATTTTTTCTCTACATTTGACCATAGGCATTAGGCAAGCGTGGTGATTAAGCCTAACCCCATCATAGTAGTGATAACTTGATTTCTATGATGGAGGCCTTTGCCCTGCAGTGGGACAGTATATAGGCTGATACTTTACTTAATTGTTTGACCATTGTACTTCTTAAGCCTAGTTTAGTTTGACTACGGATCAAGAAAACGACCCTACGTCACTAATTTTCGCGGCATTCCATTCCAGCTTGCAAACGTACAAAGAGAAAGTAATCCGCGCAAGTTTTTAAATTAAAAAATGTCTTTATGGAGTGCCGTTGCCGGTGCAATATTTTCAAAGCGACCAGACCCTGAGGGAAATCATGAGGCGGCCATTACTGCTGTCTTGCTGCCAGTTCTTCATTACGCGCGGTTTATACGCGTCGACTTCTGACAGAACGATATCCCACAAATATTATAAGAGCATTTCTACCAATATCGGTGTCAGATTTGAAATTCGAACTATTGAAGTAGGTAGGTAGTTAAAATAACAAAAAATAAATTTTATTTTATAAATAACCAAAAATAAAGTTTTTTTTTGATATTTAAACTACTTAAAAAATTGAAATTAAAATTTATGAGACACCGAATGTGACCGAATTGAGAAACAAAATAACCTTGGTGGAATCACCCATAAACGTGAAAGTTTGTAAGTATGGATGGATGGATGTTTGCTCCTCTTACACGCAAAAACTACCTAATTGATTTTAATGAAACATTACAATAATATAGATTGTATACCTACATCAGAGTAACACATATGCTACAATATTTAAAAATATATACACCAGTAGAGAGTACATGCTGCCATCCTTTAACCCCCTTTCCCCCATTTGGGCCTCCAGGATCCTCACTCACTCGACAAAATACAGCGCAGGTGCTGCTTCATGCCAGTCTTCTGTGAGGCCGCGGTATCACTTCGGTCGAGCCGCCCCAATCATGCCAAAGTGCCGCTCTCCCACTGTTTTTCTTTTATTTTAAATCGGCAGTTATAAACCTCAATTCGGAAACTGAGAAAGGGACTCGCGAAAAATAAGTTCATCGGCGTGATTACTCCGTCTTAATCCGGGGTTAATGATGTTCTGTCGGCAGTCATTATCGGGGCGACTTTTGAATTACAACGCACAGTTCAACTTTTGAATTATAACGCGAAAGTTCAACTTTTTTGTTGCTAATTAGCAGCTGGAAGTTTGGGCGTTATCCCAAAGTGAAGAAATGAATTATTAAAAAGAAATGCATGTTCTTAATTAATTCTTGACTAGTGGATGCCTGCTGCTCCGCTCGCATGAAGTTCAGTTTGCCACTAAGAGATTTCTCTAGGTTGCACAGTTTACAGCTTTACAATGAAAAAAGTTTTATTACAATCCATTCAGTAACATCAGCAGTCACAAGTGCGCTGCCAACCCTTACACCCCATTCCCCCCTATTGGGCGTCCAGTAGCCTCACTCCCCGACGAAACACAACGCAGTCGTTGCTTTACGCGGGTCTTCTGTGTGGCCGTGGATAGCTAGGGAACATCAAAGGTCTGTAGAAGGGAATCATGAGACATACATCGCTTGCGCGATGCAATAATGCATAGTGCCATCTGTCGGAATAATGACAATCCGCCTGCTTGTTTGCTTTGTACAAATTATACAACGCAAACTTCAAGTTTTTCTGTTCCTAATTAGCAGCTCTGAAAGTTTTCGGCAGTCTTGTTTCGTCAGAACAGGGTGGTATTTATCTGGAATGGAAAAAAATAAAAGCATTAAGCGTTTTTAATTGGTTGGGTTGGCAGTATCGGTAGTTGGCATTCTGCCTGGGAGGTTGTGGAGCCAAGGGTAGGCTAGATAATAAACAACAATAGTAATAAATATCAAAAAGAGCTATGGCGGCTGAGTGGATATATGAATGCGCCTTCCATGCTGGGGGTTCGAGCCGAGCTAGCATTTACATTGATACCATTAGCTCAGCGGTGAACCAAGCTAGCATTGATACCATTAGCTCAGTGGTGAGGTAAAATATCGCGTTTTCCTTTCGACGTTGGGTTTTCTGTGGGGATGTGACTTTCCCATAAATAACCTATGAATCCACTGTTGTTGCGGGTGTCTTTGGGCGGCGGCAATCGCTTACCATCAGGTCTGCCACCTAAAATAATACAATTTATTACTGTCTACGTACCTACTAGCTCAGTATAGAATAGAATAGAAAGTGTTTATTTAGCATACAATAATACACTCAGTGACCCTAAGTGGATCTGGTCGGAGGACCAGGATGGTCGAAGGACAAGAGCCATTGACCTTCGCGATTCTGCCAAGCCATTGACCTTCGCCATTCTGTACTGTTTTTAGCCACGTTGCGCCAGCCCAGCTGCTGTAGGTAGGGAAGATCTTTTTGGATTTGGTCTGTCTAGCGATACTCTGGACGTGCAGTCAGCCAAAAATGTGGTCTACCATTCTAAGGTTGAGATTAGTTTGAACGTCGTGAAATGACAAGGTCACTTTTCCCTGGCAACAAGATTGTGTCAGTGACTATTGATCTCTTTGTTATTATAACATGCCAAGTGTCAAGTTTGATTAGAAAAATCAACCTTAGCAATCGTTACATCTCGCAGAAAACTTTGTCAAAAGTGGACCACTTTCTTGGCTGACTGTACCACCGAACCTTACCTGATTTATCCTTCTGTTGAGGACATCAGTCCAAAGGCGGTGATTAATTACCTTCAAGTGACCCGCTTGCTCGTTTCTGTATCATAAAAAAGTCCTACATAATATTTATCACGCAAAGTCTCTTACTGAATCCAAATATCGCGTTAAACCTTTCCCCTCGTACCCGAATTCGAAACTGCCTAGTGCTCCGAATAACCGTTCATTTAGAAATACAATACATCAAGTTCTTAATTGTTCGCGAGCGGCTACTATACTATGTGAACGAGCCTCGCTGGACCAATTGTTTTTCGTACTGCAATAGCCATTCAATTTTTACGAACATTTTGTTCTGGTATCAAATCAACAGTGTTTTTGTGTAGGATCCAATTTCCCAAAAATCCAACTGTTGGGACATTAACATTCTTTGGTATGGCTATGTTTGTGGAAAGAGAGGAGCTAGTAACCAAAGGAGTGATGGGTATGAATGTGAGCTAGTGGAGGACAAATGACAGCTGAAAAAGAGATGGATGGATTATGTGAAGAATGAGGTGTCTGATAGTTTTTGAACCGTGAAACCAAGATACAGTCGATTTTCCCATGGCTAAGGGTCGCGATGTTCAGACAGCAGTCGCTTCATTGTTATTAACAGATCCCCAAATCCTGAATCATGGTCACGGGCTCTGAAGCGACATCTTTGAACGCAGTTAGGTAAGATGAGAGAAATCTCAGTTTTGTAGAATCGTTTGGCTGTAGTAGTATTTCCCAAATTCTTCGTCCTGGGGCTCTTCAAGAGAAAAACACACCTTTCTAAAAGGCATCAACCAACTGTCTGATCTCGCAGATGCGAACTTAACATCAGGCAGTTCTCTCTTACCGATTGTTGCTTCTGGCAAAAAAAATACACTTCATTCTTCATTTAATTCAAAGAACAATAATGTGCTGGCGCATTGCAGCTAATTTCGTTCAGCAAAAAAAGTTGAACACATTTCTATACTAGGTACCACGGATTAAGAAGTTGCTGTAAGTACCAATCATTGCCGAAATCTTTTCATTTACCTGTTTAAATACCTTCCTTCAAATACCTCAATGAATTAGTAAACAATTTTAAAAATTTCAACGACCTCGTACATTTAGGGATACCATTCAAGCATCCAAAGTGTGCGATTAAAAGCCCATTCCCCATTTTATCCTGATACCACTGAGCGTTAAAATGTTAACCTCCTCTAAATTTGCAATAGAACAGAAAATTTACGCCCGATCTTGCCCTTGATTGTATTAATGGCTTTCCTTTCGAATGAAAAAAGTTTTACTGAAAACCAGGCAAGCGAGAAATTAACTCTTATCGGAGTTCCGTATCGGGAAATATCGTTGGGGAATACTTTAATGACCTTCTAATGTGTGAAAGCTTAGAGCGTTTATCTGCTGTCCTACGTGAGTGACGTCAAGCCACAAATCGTGGTGCAATACGACGCGACGCAATGCGAGATGTCTCAAGTAAATGTAGGAAAAATCCAGTTGTGCATTCTTGGATTGTTTCTCCGGTAAATAACACGATAGTAAATAGATAAGCGGCTGTGAGGGAAACCATTTTGAGGAAACCTGCAAATTATGGATATACTCTGAAACATGTCAACCATGATTCGGTGATAAGAGTCCCACACAACGGTATAGGTGGCTTCACGAAAATAAAACTCACCCGTTACCATTCTAACCTAACCAATAAATAAAATAAACAAATAAATATTTTCTCGTTTATGAGAATTTAGTCAGTATTATCATCACAAAAATATTGGTTAAGTTAGGTTAGACAAGTAACCAAAAAAAAAATCTTGAAATTTTTGGGTTAGTTCAGTGAGTTGCTACCTAAGCTCACACATTACCTTTTTCCCCCACATGTGACAAGGTAAAAGGAGTGCTGATTTTTCCTGTGAAAAAAGTTCCACGTCAGTTGTTTCTTTGTACTTTGTACTTACTAGATTCTCTATAATTTTAATCAAAGTCTAGGCGTGCCTTCGGTTGCGAAATGACAGATTTGGACGCAACCAGGATATACTGAAGTACTCATGAAATTTGTGATATATATATTATTTTTTTTTATATTATAGGAAGGCAAACGAGCAAGCAGGTCACCTGATGGTAAGTGATCACCGCCGCCCATGGACATCAGCTACACCAGAAGGAGTGCAGATGCGTTGCCGGCCTTTTAGGAAGGTATAGGCTCATTTCTTGAAGATTTGAATGTCGTAATGTGATCAAAATCATTAAAATTAATCAAGGATCTCCAAAAAAGAGTAAAGCCCAGATACCGTGCAAAATGAATATTAATCCAAAAGCAATTAGCAGGCTGGTCACGTCTTTGGTACAACGTGTTAATCTTTTTAGGGAAATGAGAAAACTTCGGCCTGCTCACGCGGACTGGACGTTTTTCTAATTTTGGCGAAGCACCAATAATGGATTTGGTTGTGGACGTAATTTTAATGGCTTCGTTGTCCGTGGACGTCAAATTTTGTGCAACGAATTGATGTTTTTCTTTTGCAAATATTGTAGATGGAACGTTATTTTGGAATAACACTGAAGAGGATTTGGAAATTTCAATGGATTAATAAATTGGAAAGTAATAAGGTAACTAAGGAAACAGAATCTTCTTGATAGCGGGGGGTGTTACCAGCGGGGCGGCGACACTGAAGGATGATGGGCAACTCATCGTAACTTTGGTTTAGCACGTTTTTATATAGTATCTGGGTGATATATGCGTATATCGCATACGATACAATACTTATATTGTATTAGTTAGTGAGTGATACAATACTTAGATTGTATTAGTGTTTCCTCTGTTGTATGATATCTGTAACACAAGTGCTTAAACTACTTCATATATTATGTATGAAATGTTATGTGATTATTTTATCTATCATATATATATATCTATATCTTCTATATCTATACTATTTATAAAGAGATAACTTCTATAGACAGCGACAAGGCTTATAGGTAAACCGAAAACACGAAACGCTCGGGCGATTTAATTGAGCACAGCGCCATCTATTGGTTCACCGAAGCGAAGTGAGGGCGGGTCACTAGTTTTTATGATAAAGGGGGTAGAGGAACCGGCAGATCACCTGAAAAATTTCGTATCGATTTGAAAATACCGCTGGGGAAAGTTGATTCCACTATGAGAAGGTGCGTAGCAAAATTTGACGAGCAAATCGCGCAGTTGACCGCCACCCATCCAGATGTGTGTTTATTTATTTTGTTATTTCGTCGTGTACCATTATTTTTTGAACTATCTCGGCAAAAACCGCTGTGCTAGTGCCTATTAATTCTAGATTTCTCATTGCCGCACTGAGGAAGTGCGTGGCAGAAAACGACGAGTAAAACGCGCCGTGGACCGTTACCCATCTAGAGTTGTGTCTATTTATTTTGTAATTTCGTCGTGTGCCATTATTTGTTGAACTCACCCGTGTTGCGGAGCAAGTAATGAAGACACCAAATAGAGTGTCTCCGCGACAAACCGCTGTGCTAGTGCTTATTAAACCTAGATTTGTCATTGTCGCGCGCCCTACGGATATCGGTCTTCCGAAAGACTTGAGAATCATTAGATACGGCTTAAAATTTATTTAACTGTGTTGCTTTGCCGAGTAAGTGAGTGTACTTGAGGCCCCATCGACGATCAAAAGCTATCTGCATGATAGTTAAGATATGTTTGTTAAATTCAAAGTCACTCAGAGGGCAATGGAGAGGTCTGTGCTCGGGATTTCTTTGCGCCATCGTGTCAGGAATGATCGTGTCGTGTAGGTACCGAAGGAGATCTAAGGTCGCAGAGCCAAAAGAATTGCGTGGTTCAATGGATGATGTGTTTCAGTGCTTCAGTGGATGGACACCCACACCATTTGTGAAGTCACTAGTGTGCTCTGGGCTTTAGACTTTCCTTTCCCCTAATTGGGCCTCTGGTTCCATCACTCATTCGGCAGAACACAGAGGTTTCACGCTTATTTTCTGTAAGGCTGTGTTCTACCGAACTAGTCTTCATTCATTCCGAAATTTGGTTCTGTCACGTGCAATTCGACGTCTTGAAAACGTTCAAATAATTATAATAATAATAATAATGTGCTTCTTAAAACCCCTCCTCGAGGAGAGAAACAAATAGTTTACAGAATAATAATAATAAAATACATACATCCAACTTCAAAAAGCATGCATATTAAACACCTGCAGATTGACAAGAAAGTCCGTGGATAATCCCGAATAAATATTTTAATGATATGATATCCACTTGGCTTCGGCCCGTGAATATCATTACTACCGGTGTTTGCAGCATCGAGACTTTTGAAAAAGTATACTTTAAATAATAATAATAATAATTCTTTATTTCAGACTATCGTCCATAAAGGTAGTAACAAATGACTTAGGGACTATGGTTAGTATTTATAAAAATTGGTAAAATAATCAAAACACTAATTTAATAAATATTCAATTTCTAGGCTCAGGGATCACTCTTTGGATGAGACACCTCCAAAGTGGTGAGGTGAACCTGTCTGCAAGTATCTGCAGAATACCGTTGCGACTGCCACGCACTCTGTTTATCAGGGATACCGTTTTTTTGCGTAACACAGCATTGAAACCATCTGTTTGGTATTCAGCAAACATTCCTGATGCACTGCAAAAACGCGGCAGTCCCAACAGTACTCTAAAGATATTATTATATTGGATTCGAAGGGCTTCAAGGGATCGTTTGGTGTAGTTGACCCATAGGCTCGCCGTGTACATACTTTGGCAGTAGGCTTTAAAAAGTGTAACCTTTACTTCTTCAGTACAACGCCAGAACCTGCGAGCCAGCATGTTACCCTTAACGGCCAGAGCCCTCCGCTCCCTTTCAATGTCAGCATCGTCTTTGAGGTCGCTAGTAAGTATATGGCCCAGGTATTTAAACCTAGTAACCCGTTTAATGCTCACTCCGTTAAGGGTAACTCCAACTGAGCTTTCAGAAGCTTTACTAGAGACCTCAAAGACCATGTATTCCGTTTCTTTACATTATATGCAAGCCCATGCTTAATTGCATACCTTTCGCAGACTCTTAACATTTCCGGCGAGTCCCCTGGCCGTGGGCTGAGCAGCACCATGTCATCAGCCATAGCTTATGTTATTGATACTAATGCCGTCTATGCTACAACCGACACGCATGCTGCTCAGCTCCCCGATCAGTTCATCCATGTAGATGTTAAAAAGTTTAGGCGAGGTCAAGCCACCCTGCCTCACCCCGCATTCCAACATATACTCGTCGGAGATAGTATCTGCCCATGCCCATCTAACAAAATTTGCCTGATTGGCATACCAGTACTTAAAAATACTAAGCACTCCGTTCGGTACCCCCCTGTCCCCCAGCTTTCTCCAAAGCACATCATACGATACAAGAAAAAATTATGAAAGAAAGAATTATGTGAGAACAGTACAAATAATTCATTGTAAAAGTTTTTTCTTAAATAAATCATTTTCATTTTTTTCATTTTCAAATCATTGTTCAAAAAAGAAACAGAAATAAAACTACATACTAGACTAGCGGCATGATGTTAATAAAACGTATAAGCAATTCTATAGTAGTCTTTAATATACCGGGGGGGAAGGGGATAAAAGGTTGGCAGCGCACTTGTCACTCCCTGGTGTGTCCATGAGCGGCGGCAATTGCTTACCATCAGGTGATCCGCTTGCTCATCTACTACCTATCACATAAAAAAAATCCTCTATTAAAGACTACCTATAGAATTGTTTATACTATCAGGTAATTTAACGGAGCATTATTTTAAAACCATATTTATAGTACAAGTGGCCGCTCCATATTTCATTGACAAGCAATGAATACGAAAATGTCAACCATATCTGACGGTTTAAATTACCAATTAACCCCGCGCATATTGTGATGGATGCCGGCGAATTAACAGGCATTTCGTAATGTGGTGTAAATCGACAGATGAATGCTACCTGGAGAATTAGAGGGTAATTAATGTTTGATAAATCTGACTAAACTCGGCAATCATGCTCCCATGATTGCCGAGTGACAAGTTAGTGATATTATAACTGTGGTACCTATTGGACGATAGATGGATCTCAAATTGGAACTAGTGTTGTTTATAGTGTACCTAGGTACCTAGTCTTTTTGTTAACCGGAACATAACTTTAAATTGACATTTAAGCTATTCAAATACAAAAATAAATGACTTACTGCTACGGAACCCTTCATCGGCAAGCTCAACTCACATTTGGACGATGTTTTAAATCTTATAATATTGACCCGGCTTCGTACTGTTAGTCGGACCAAATCGTTTACATAGTAAAAACAACATGCATACTTATATACAAATAAATACAAGTTATTCATCTTGTTCTTATTCAATAATACTAGTGGCCCGCCCTTACTACGTTTTGGACCTTTATTAGACCGTAGATAATGACACCAATAGATGTCGCTGAGTGTCGATTACACAGCGCAAGAGTTTCGTCTTTTCTGTTTCGCCGTAAGACTCGGTCTTGTGAATAGAATTTACATCTTTACAAATAGCTTTGTTTAATGATACAGGGGTAAGACGATCAAACGGATCAACTGAAAGTAAGCACACCAGAGGAGTCACAAATCTTGGTTGTCGTATCGGTCCGGTAATACCGCAGACAACAATAAAATTTATTCCATAGTTTTGTTGTACGAGGCAGAGAGTTTCTTAAGAAAAATGTACAATTGAGCACTGCCAACCAGTATAGATAAATATACCAACCTACTTGACATAAACGGGACTAAACGCTAGGATACTTAAAAATAGTACAGACAGCCGCATATCAAGTTGCTACAATCTGTCAAATTTCTTCAATCGAACCTCACCTTTATGTCAAACGTGTTTGGTTCAATATCAACTGAGGAAATTTGACAGATTGTAGTAACCTGATGTGCGGCTGTCCGTACATTATTTAGAGTATTTTTATATTGCAACGCGAAAGTTTATAAACATTATAGTACTTATAGATAGATTTCTGCTAGAATAAGCGAATGTTTCACAGCGCGCATGAATGAATCTATCTATCTATCTAGGCCATACATTTAACAGGTGATTTACTTTAACAATACGGTATAGAGCAAGAATAATAGGTACTTACCCAAACGTGACTGTCTGTACCGTTCCCACTTCTATCGCCTATCTTTCCACAAGCATTAATCTAAGTAAGTGTCAATTAAGTAGAAATACGGAGGTAGGGCCCTCTAAATACGCTTGCCCAAACGTTTCGAAAACTTCTTTGGCTATGAAACTTTGCGTCTTATGAATACCTAATAGAGTAACATCTTGTGTATCAAATAGTCAGATATTGGCTACACTTAGTAACTCTTTGTCAAATTTAAAATGTTTTTTTTTTATTTGACAGGTGTCAAACAAGTAGACGGATCACCTGAAGGTAAGCTTCTGCCCAGTGCCCATAGACACCTGCAATACCAGTGGAGTCACGTGCACTGCCAACTTTTTAACGCCTTTTCCCCTCCGATTGGGCCTCCGTTACCCTCACTCGATGAAACACAGCGCCGGCGCTGCTTTTTGCTAGGCTTCTGTGAGGCAGTGGTATCACTCGGTCGAGCCAACCCATTCATACTGAAGCGAGGCGCGCCTCCTACCCTCACTCACTCGACGAAACACAACGTAGGCACTTCTTCGCGCTAGGCTTCTGTGAGGAGGTGGTAACACTCTTATCGAGCCCGCCCATTCATACCGAAGCATGGCTCTTCCACGAATGATTTTTGTAAAGTCCATGGGTGAATGCTCGGAATCGGACCTAACCTTCCGTATGGAAAACGCGTTCTTATCAAAGTGAAGTAGCTCAGTAGCTACAATGGTGTTGCCATTAGAAAGAACACACTAAGGTAGTATGTTCAAAGTTAACGTACCATTAAAAACCTGCTTAGCAAACAAATGTATCCAGAAGGCGTTAGATCGTAATCTATACGTTTCTCATTCACGCAGGTTTAGCTGAATACATCTGAAGACCTACAAGCGAAACTTTTTTGTAACGGGAATATACCTGTCGCATTTAAATAAAGGAGACGCACAGCACGGTGCGTGTAGTAGGGACGTGGATAAAAATTCGGTCGTTTGTAGAATTTTCTATTACCAGTACATTCGAGTAAAAAAAAAAGCTAAATAGGGAAGTAATTAGGTACCAAAAGCATAAGTTTTAAAAAAATAAAACGGGAATTAACGCGACGTATATCATATGCATTGTATTGCAATAAGTACATATAATGTAGGCTTATATTATATACGATTTGTACCAACTTCAATTTATAAACATATATAAACGTGATATAACGATATACTTAGCTATGTAACAAGATTCAAAGGATATGCATAAAAAATACTGGTCTTGTGACGTCAATAATGTGTAATAATTTGTAAGCGTTTTGGGCTATCCCGAAAAATTAGATTTCAAGGTTGTGATATCTTAAGTACTTAGTTCAAATGAGAAAAAAAAATCGAATAATTATACAGTAAAATACCGTCTCCGTTTCGTTGTAGGACCTCTTAAGAGGCAACAACGCGTGAAGCCGTGTATTTCAATGGTGATCGTTTTAGATTTAACTATTGCGAACATGATGTTTGGTTACGTAGTCATTTTCCCAATATAAGGTTTATTTGTAAGCTTTGTAACAACATAGACACACATATTACTTGCAAACACACAAAAAATTTAAACTATACACGAATTCACAAGAGATTAGCATGAGTCACAGCGACACAAAAGAGAAATAGCTCAGCAATTTTATTTGCTGAGAACAAAATGCTGATAATGATAATGATAATGATTTATTTGTCAAACATAGGTGAAATACAATAAGATCTTAACAGTAGTCATTTGTCCTCTATGTTTTGCCTGTTACAGCACACAAATAATAAAATTTCAAGTTTCCAGCATGCACATTAATAAATATTTAAATTGTCATTAATTCAGTAAATTTATTTATAATAAAAATGTAAGTCATAGATTATCCGATAAAAAGTCATTAATACAATAATAGCAATTCGATTTCGATTCTTAAATAAAGTCAATTTCATTGCTTTGATTTCCGTTGGTAGTTTATTATATATTTTAACTGACATACCCATCATGCTTTTCAGTATATAAACAGATAAATAAGGCAGTTTTACAACTTACTGTACAAAGATTGTGCACATGTTGAGATCGCGACTTATTACCTACGTCGTGTATCGCGCAATTTCGCAAACAAGTCAGGATTTCTTTTTACAAACAACGCCGTTTCAAGTATGTACATGGAAGGCAAAGTAAGTATTTTTAACGATTTAAAAACTGGCACACAGCTGTCATCATTTTTTAGACCGCACATAGATCTTATGCATCTTTTTTGGGCTTTGAAAACAGTGTCCCTGTTTGTGGAGTTCTCCCAAAATATGATGCCGTACCTTATCAGAGATGCCACCAGACCATGGTATGCCTATTACAACGGTACGGGACCTTGGTATGCTATTGCTGATGATCGATTGAATAGATAGTAGTTAACTCTGACCTTTGCAATCCTTAAATAATAGGGGAACCAGACTAACTAAATCTTGGTTGTTACAGAAACTATCAGAAAATACTAATGGTAGAAATAATCATCATCAACATAATTTCAGCCAATAGACGTCCACTGCTGGACATAGGCCTCCCCCAATGTTCTCCACACAGAACGGCCCTGTGCTACGCGCATCTAAGGAACTCCCACGAAGCTCACTAGATCGTCGGTCCACCTTGTGGGGGGCCAGCCACGACTGCGACTTCCTTTACGGCCTCCACTCAAGGATCTTTCCGCCCCAACGGCCGTCTGTTCTCCTGGCAATGTGCCCTGCCCATGGTAGAAAAACCCATTGATTTGAAAATCCAGAAGTCAATGCTAAAATTCGAACCCAGACCAACCGTAATGGCAAACAACCATACCACTGGGCTATCAAAGTTCTACACCGCACGGAAATAGGTGACGCCGACAATGGGAGAGCCGTAAATTTTCCATACGAACGACTCTCGCAGTAAGAGCTACTAGCGCCGGTGTAGTTGTGACCTGATAAGGAAAGCCCCTTTACACTCTCCGATGTTTTATTTCAAGGGAATATATTAAACACTGTGGCCCGCCCTCACTTTGTTTTGGAACTTAGTATCAAACATTACCAATAGATGGCACTGATTCTTGGCTCACAGAAGACCGACGTGAAGCAGCGTCTGCGCTATGGTTTGCTGAGTGAATGAGGATACCGGAGGAAGGCCCAATAGGGGGGAAGTTATTAGCATGTGATAGTCTTCAGACAGTGAGAAAGACTAGAGGCTCGTCCTCACTTTGTTTCGGGACCCGGTTCCTTTCTGTATTAGTTCCAAACTGTACTCAATAGATAGCGCTGGGTGTAGATTGCATCACACAGGGTTTTGTGTTTTCTGTTTCCTATAAGGATGTCTTGAGAAATTGCTGCTTTATAAATAGTATAGAAGAAGATAAGTAGCGGTCAAGCAGATGGAACATTTGATGGTAAGCGATTGCCGTCGCCCAATACTACATACATAATATAGATACACACACTACATACACATACATATACATATAGATACTTGCAACACCGCTAGAGTCACAAGCGCGCTGCTCCCCTAAATTGGTCCTCCGATGCCCTCACTCATTCACTCGCCGAAACACAGCGCAGGCGCTACTTTACGCTGGTCTTCTGTGAGACCATGGTATGAGTCCGCCGGCTCATTCATGCCGAAACTTGAACGTTGCGGATAAATGAGTAAATAAGTAACCTTAATACCTATACTTTTTTTTTCTAACGTAAATCGTATCGTGGCCACTAAACGCCTACAGATGGAGTGAATTTCCCGGAGACATTAGGCCAAATCGCACATCTCGAGGGCAGGCAGATAAAGCGGCATAAAATATTATGTCAACTGAACATTCTTGCGACTCGCCTTATCAGATTCACCGACATTTGCGCGTAAATGTTTTATTATCGCGCAGTTTTCTTTGGTGTTATGCGCTGGTGGCTTACTGATATATTTGGAGATAACTATTTTTTTGCGCTAACATACAGGCGTATCTGTACATAATATGTACCCTTTAACAATTCTTCTATTAACCATTCTAAACATAGTTAGTTCTATGACTTTTGGAAAATGGTCGAAAAATTTTTCAACTCCCCATAAAAATGTTCAAGTCATGCTACTGACTTTATATGAAAAGTAACTTAATTTACAGTGACAAGGAAATTTATTTAAGAAAAATTTAATAACCTATTTAAAAATAAATAAAAAACATTACTTATATTATACAAAGATGGAAGATTTTTCATACAAAGTTTGTATGAAAAGTTTTCGTTTTGCAAATTTCCAAAAGAATAAAACATTCTTTTCTAAAATGGTTGGCAGAGCAGGATATATTTTAACAACCGATCAACTTTGATTAAACACTTACTCTGTCCTTGCTTACCTAAGTACAATCATTATTTAATTGCTATTATGCTGAACTACACCACTGTCATATGACTCTAATACAAAGTCACTAAAACAAAATCCTTATTCCACCTCTTACAAGCTACAATAAACCAATAACCCAAATCAAAACGCAATCCACCAAAACAGCTTCATACGTGTACAGTAGTGTTGACCTAAAAACTATTAGGATATCGATATTATTGCTGAATGAAATATTGTCAACATATCAACACTGTCAATAGGAGATAATTGCTACAACATAATTCAAGATGCTATTGAAAGGTCAACGTTCGATACTATTCGATAATTGCTATTGCAATTTCTAACAGTATCGATTACTATCAAGACATAGCCTAATTATCGATAGACCCGATTATTTTTGCTTGATTCTGTTAGAAGTTAAATACTTTCGATACGTATAAACGATAGTATTGGACTTTAATCTATCTGCAATGTCGATAGTATTGGAATTGTCAATAGTTTCTTTTATAGTTACGGCGATAAACGAGCAAGCGGGTCACCTTCTGGAAAGTAATCACAGCAGCTCATGAACATCTACGTAATCAGAGTGGTCGCTCACGTGTTTCCGGCCTTTTAAGAAGGAGTACGTTCTTCTCTTGAAAGTCCTTAAGTCATAGCTCTCAGGAAATAATGCTGCAGCTAAAACGTTCCAAAAACTAGGTATCTATATAACTTAGGTCAATTATCTCAATAGCATTGTTCAAATTGACCGCCACGATGGCGCAGTGGTTAAGGTATTCGCCCGGAGCGCGAAAGGTCCCGGGTTCGATTTCCGGACATTTTCTAAATTTTCTTGGGTCTGGGTGGTCTGGGTTGACGCTCCTAGTAAATAAACGTCACCTGGTAAGTACTCATAGTATAGGAGTTTCCCTAGTTTGAGACCAGGTTGATTGACTGGCGCAAATATTAAAAAAAAATGTCCTATCGATACGACTACTGTTGACATGTGGCAATACTATCGATATTGATTTTCCTTTTACCATCGATACCCAACACTACAGACCCGGCCATTAACAAACACAATAACAGGAAAAACGTTCCTTCTCAGCATTTCCATTTGCCAAGGGTTGTTCCAAACCCTTCACAACTGGTTCATTGGTAATTGTTCCCAAAACGCTCATAAGGACGAAACCGTATAAACATTTTAATAACTACCTTACCGGTGTAAATCAAAAATTTCGGCCCGATTATGCCGGAGGCTCTCAAAGTGTTGTGAATAGAGATTAATTTTTGAAAAAAAAAACCGACTTCAAGACTACAGCCACAATAAATTTTAATTATTTGTGTTTTTATTTCAATAACCCCTGAGTCAGTTTTGATAAAATTTATATGAGACCACCGCTGAATTATGGCCTACCAAACAAAACAGACATAAAATGTAAAAATCATTAAGTTCTGTTATCATTCATATCATCGTTCATATATTCATCGTTTTAGTCATCATTCATAATTTTAGCCAATAGACGTCCACTGCTGGATATAGGCCTCCCCCAAAGTTCTCCATACAGATCGGTCCTGTGCCACACGCATCCAAAAGACTCCCACGACCTTCACCAGATCGTCGGTCCACCTGGTGGGAGGCCTGCTAACGGCTGCGGCCTCCTGGACGTGGCCTCCACTCAAGGACCTTTCCACCCCAACGTCCGTTTTAGTCGCCCCAAGTTATTTTGACATAATTATATTAAATTCACAGACACAGTTAATAATGTATAGAAAAAGACTTTCGACAACTGAAAGTTTGTATGTCCATGATTCCTATACAGGTAAGGACTACCAAAGATTACAGAAATTGTGTTGTGGTTACTTTTGAAGATACATATTGATTTATTTAAAATCGATTCTATAAAACTATAAACATAAGGTTTATTATATACCTATGTATCAGTTTGAGCTTTTTTTTACAGTTTGAGCATCAATGGCAGGTACTAATGCTTTAATTTGGGGCAGCCGTTGTGGGCTAGGTAATGGGTTATATGATTTTCTCGGGGCAGTTTAAATAAAAGTGTATGGAAATTGTGGGAATCTGATTACATTCGTGGGTGTTGCAATAGTGTAAAGTTAGTTGAAAATAGTATGAATTGTACGTATGAACATCTTATAATAAGACACAGAAAGTTGACTCTAGCTGATTGTCAAAAAGTTTGTTTCGTTAGCAGTATGTTCCGTGACGTTTGTCTCTGTCAGGCACAAAATTGAAGTGGCAGTGAGCTGGTCACATTAGCCGCAGAACTGACAACCGTTGGAGCCGTAAAGTCCTTGAGTGGAGACCGCGACTCGGTAAGCGTGTTGGACGCCCTGCGACAAGATGGGATGATGACATTCGAAGGCTGGCTGTTGTGGGCTGGATTGGAGTGGCTGAAAATCGGGAGCAGTAGCGTACATTAAGGGGACCTATGTCCAGCAGTGGACGAGTGTGGGTTGCTGATGATAATGATGAAGCACAAAATTCAAAAGCCACTTTTTTCAAATTCGCGGCTTTCAAAAGTGTTTAGAAACGGTTCCTATTTAAGTATTGCCGACATCATTCCAATTTCTGAAAGTGTATCAAAAGGGATCTGGATTTCCTTATAATAAGGTCTAAAAGCAAAAAGCAAACCTTTTCGAAGCAAACAGTTTACAAACAGCCAATGAATAGGTCGACATTTGAAAGATCTCCCTCATTTTAATAATTCCTAGAACCCAAATAGGGATGTCAACAAAATCGATTAATGATTAATCGATATTTTTTCACAAAAATCGATTTGTTTTAATCAATACCTCTGACATAGATGTATGTACGGATAACCATACATAAAGTTAATAGAAATCTATTCGATTTCTTTAATCGGTTCACACTTTAATGTCAGACACAGTTGAATTGAGAATATTGGACAGATGTCAAAATTCAGAATTAGGTACTTGTACCTATTTCAAACAGGCTGCATACTAAATTCGTCGTAGTTTTTTTACTTCCTGTTAGTTGAATAAGTACTAATCCTGTTAGTTCAAACATAATATATTACTAACACAATACACATATAGCACTAAGCAAAATATCCCACCTCCTACGTCCTTTAACTATTTCCTATTCAAAGCAAACAAACTTAGTAGACCAAAAAGTTGTAAAACAAATTCAGGTCAGAATGGTTGGTAGCACACGTAGTCAAAGATATAATGTTCATAGTGTTCACAGATACACTGGTGTACAACTAGACACTGAAAAAATACAATCGATAAAATTGATGACAGATTTAATCGATATTCAAGTAAATTGTTACATCTCTATTCAAGAAACTTGTAAACAGTTTATTTAACAAATTGTAAATCAACTTTGCGAATTTGAATTAACTAGGTATTTAGTTGAAACATATTGTAGATGGCAGATTTAATTAACTTCGTTTTGAGTTCGAGGTTCCGGTTTATTGGTTGGAATATTTTAGCTTATTTCAATATATTTTTCACGGTTTCGGGTGGAAATTCATTCCCTTAAACAAGTTTCAAGGGTGGAATAAAATTGTGTTAATCTTGTTTTGTATAAAAATATTTTAACGTCTTTTGCTATAAGGTTGATATACTTTGATTCCAATTAGGCACGATATTCGTTAAACATATCTTTTGTCAAAATATACGAATTTATTTTTTTAATATTCATTCAAAAAATACATCTTTCACACAATGTTTTAATAAGTAGCTTAGGACACGATGATAATTTCAAACTCACTGAAATCTGTCAATCGGCCTCAATGTTTCAAATTACAAATTCACATAATGATATACATCATTAAGTGCACCTACTCAGCTAACACTGAGAATAAGAATTCTCCATAACCACAAGGTCAACCTCTTCCATACAATCTCTAACACCTCCCATACATTTCACACATCATTTACCCCCCATACATCACTGAAGCTGCGAATACAGCAATAACCCAGTCTTGAGCAATTGCCGCCATGAAATAATGTGGCGACATGTTTTAATAATAGCCCATAAAACTGGGACAAGAGCCGTTTACGATGAATGAGACGCGAATTATTTGAGCTTTCGACGTGTCAACCAATTTAGGCAAGTGATTTATGATATAAGTTTAAATATTCCTCTCCCACTATGGGTGGCTGTTTTTGACTGCTTAATAGTGTCTGGATGAGGGGCTTGCTCGCTTAATTAGCGCCGCCATTTTGAATTTTAATTAATTGCGAAGTGACTTTTAAAAATACTTATTGAGAGTCATGGAATCAAGTCATGGAGTGCCCTTCCTGTTCATATCATAAGCATTTTATTTTCCCATTACAAAATAAATCTCACTACCACCCACACGAAGCAAATCCATAAAACCATGTGACGTCATCACAATCACTCCATTCTAAAACTGCCAAAAGCCATCACTCCTACCCATTTCAAACGTCACGGAATGAGTTAGATTTCCATATAAAGCCCACAGAAACATGGGGTGCAATTTATTTTTCAAAGGATCCCTAAAGCCACTTTAACTTGCCGTCCTTTTAGTATATTTTCAATTTCCTTCACCCAACATGTCTAATAGTGTTGACCATAGAGTATCGATAGGTAATTCATATTAAGTCAAATTACTTTAGTAAGGTAGAAGGAGAAAGCTGCCAAGCTGAAATGGAACTGGGCTGGCCACACTATGAGAATGCACCCGGAGAGATGGACTCAGGTTGTCACGAAATGGCAGCCTGTAGACGGTCGCCGTCAAAGAGGTAGGCCCAGAAAGAGATGGCGTGACGATCTGGACCAACACATAACTGTCAGGAGCTGGCAGGGAATAGGGAGCAGTGGAGGCTATTAGGGGAGGCCTTTGCCCTGCAGTGGGACAATACGTGCAAAAAAAAAGGTAGAAGGAAAATATATTATCAACCTAATTACTATTCCACTGCAGGACAAAGGCCTCCATCATAGAAATCAAGTCATCGCTACTACGAGTATGATAGAATAGGCTTAATCACCACGCTTGCCTAATGCGGATTAGTGATCAAACGCGACCCATGTTCAAAAGATTCGATACATGATACTTTTTTTTCGATCCGGGAATCCAATCCAGGACCCCGAGATCACGACCCGGTACTTTATGGTGACGGGCTTACTTCTGTCCTTACATTGAACAATATGGTCAAAGAAAAGACTATGGTGGAGAGGGTTTTGCTTAGCTCTTTGAAGAAAAAGAAGCTTTAACCCTTAATAAAGCAATGACAAAATAGTTGCCACTGATTATGAATCTTATCTATCAAAACATAAGAGCGTAAACTAATGAAATTTTTTGCTGACTTATGCCCTATTAACGGTTAAAATGTTTGAAGTTATCTCAGAATTGCTTTTTGAAGTTTGACATTTGTCTGTGGGATAAAGTAGTTCTCAAGTTCTGTCGATACAAGCACACCAGTGCACAACACTAATGTCAGTTAAAGGGTTGTATAAGGGTTAAATTGTTTTGTCCAGCGTTTTTATGTCAATTTGCAAATAATAATATAAAGAAAATAAAGGTTTTGTTTTCGTGCCTATTTAAAGGCACGAAAAGATTCTTAGTAATCGATATTAGTTTTAAGTTTGGTATTTTCAGAATAAAATATGCCTCTAAATGTCCTTTGTCAATTTTAAAAGTCATAGAACAAATGTTGATCAGAATGATTGGTAGAAGACGTGGTTTAAGGAATGTAAATGTTCACAGATACACCCTGTAAACATTATGTTCCCAAACTGACATAGTATGATGCATAATTCAGTTAACTCAAACCTGATCAGATATTCCGTCGGACCGAAAGAAAATATTATCGGAGACCTCTCCAATACGTTGCAATAACAAACAAGCTAATTGCCTAATGGTCTAAGATACGGTTCACACGATAACAGAAATATAATTTCCTATCAGTTTTTTTTTTATTATATAGGTGGCAGACGAGCCGACGGATCACTTGATCGTAGCGATTACCGCCGCCCATGGACACCTGTAACACCAGTGGTGTCACAAGTGCGCTGCTTACCTTTTAACCCCCCTTCCCCAGGGTTGGGGCATGAACTGCTTTATAGCTACTATAAATTATGGGACTAGGCTTAATCAAAACGCTTGCTTAATACGGATTTCTCATAAGAGAGATAAAAATAAATAATACGCTCATAGGTCAACAAACGGGCAGAAATGCAATCAGGGTAACGTCCAAGATAAAAATTATCATTCAATTATCATCAGCTGATTTCATTCGTTACCCAATATCAGTGAGGCACTGCAATAAGCTGTTAGGTATATATATCTATAATTATGTATATCTTACTACTATTATAAAGGCGAAAGTTTGTAAGGATCAGAGATGTGAAAATAATTTAGTAAAAGTATTTAAATACAAAATGCAAATGCATATTGCTAGCACTATTTCAAATAGAAATACAAAATAGTTTTGAATAAAAGTATTTAAATACAAAATGCAAATACGTATTTTTAAAATAGGTTTTGAAAATAAATACATTGTAAGCATAACCTTTATTTATTGAACTGATTTAAACTAGTATTTGTTCAAAAGGTTCATCTTTCATGTTTCGCCTAGGGGCCTCATAATCATTCCACCAAATGAAATAGTCGTTCTACAGGGGCAGAACTCGGTAAGCAGGTATTATATTTGAAATGATTGGATGGATTTAAGAATGAAAATTGTTAAAATGAATTAAAAATGCAACGAAACTATTTTGTATTTTATAAATACTAAATACTCACATAGAGTATTTCAAATAACTACAAAATACATTTAGAAAAAAAGTATTTCAAATATAAAAAAAAATGGGTATTTTGCATTTTGTATTGCATTGAAATATTTGTATTTCAAATAATTCACATCTCTGGTAAGGATGGATGTATGGATGTTTGTTACTCTTTCACGTAAAAATTACTGAATGGATTTGAATGAAACTTTACCACAATATAGCTTATACATCAGAATAACACATAGGCTACCATTTTTGAAGTTTCTACGAACCTGAAGTCCACGCGAACGAAGTCGCGGGCAAAAGCTAGTTAACTATAAAAATAAAGAAAATATAAATAAATCGAAGTATCTTAGATCTTCTATATCTATAGGTACTATTTATAAAGAAGTGACATCCCTGGACAACGACAAGGCTTATAGGTAAACCGAAAAAGCAAAACAGTTGCCCATCAACGTCCAGCGCCATCTATTGGCAAAGAATTAATAGCAAAAATAAGTCCCAAAACGAAGTGAGAGCGGGCCTCTAGTCAAACATAAAGACAAACAAACTATAATTTACTGGCCTGTGCAAATTGCCCGTAGTGTGAACCTGGTTTTAGGCCGAATATTGAGGCAATCCATCTTTATTACATCTGCTGTAATGGTTGCGAAATTGATAGGGGAGCAGCGTCTTCCGGCAGTATGTTTGTTTGGCTTGCAACGACCTATTTATACGAGTAAAGTTACTGATGGATTGATACGCAAATTAAATTAGGCGGTGTCGTGATAGTCCAATGAATATGAACTTGTAACTTCTTAAGGTATAGTACTAACTTTTCAAAGAAATAGTAAGCGTAGACGAATCGTAAATTTGTATGAAAATGGAAGAGCTCCTCCTATCGTAAGTAAAGTACAGCCTTTAGACTGTCCCAATGCACAGCAAAGGCATAGAAATTAAATCTATGCTACTATAATGGGATAAGGCTTAATCACCACTGCCTAATGCGGAATGCTGATGATCACAAACCCGAGTAGTGTTTGAAAAATTTGAAACGTACTTTTTGCTCGAGAATCGAACTCAGGACCCTAAGATCACGGCCCGCTACTTAAACCACTAGACCAACGGGGCGTATTTTGTACGAAAGCATATTAAAATTGACAGCATAATACCTACGAGGACGTCTGAAAAGATAGTAATGATGAGCGGCGCAGGATCTTCGCTAATGTACCCAATACATTTTATTGAAGGAAATGGTGCGATACGCTAAGTCGACGAAGGTACTTTGTACAAGTACGCGTGGGTACGATATTAACGTTACAATCTCTTTGACAAGTTCCTGCTAGGCCCTTAGAATGGAGGTTTGTAGGTTCTTCTAATAATTTGGCTTCTGAAAATTTAAGAAGTAAGTTTTAGAGTAACATCACGAAGAACTATGACTATTCAATATATTTAAAAAAATGGAAAAATCAGTAAATAGAAGAACAAGAAATGAATAAATTGCTTTTGAATTCACACAAAGTGTTTTTTTAGATCTATGTACAAAATGACGATCTATTTACAAAACTTTAAATATGTATGAGTATTACTTGACGGAAACATTGTTCCCAATTTCTACGAGTTATTTCCAACCTCAAGCGTATTAAGAACATATTTTATTCTAAGTTCAGCCCACGATATTTAATCGACGCCCTTTATCTGCCACATAACGATTTACGACTACATACCCATAATAAATTGTAAGGAAAAAATCCCCTTTGAAAAAAGGTCAAGCATGTTTTTTCCCTTTTCTAAATCTTTCCCCTTAGGATACTTTCAAAGAACCCCCACCACGCATGAAAAAATATTCCCATGAAAAACTAATTATTTGCCTACAAACGTATTCGTCACTGCCGTGACAAATGTGGGAATTCTCAAAGGGTCCCCAATCGAGCGATCAATCAGAGGGCCGTCCCTTATCGATCTTCACAATTCGATTCCAAATACTCATATATCATTCCGATTAATTTTTCCCTCTTCTCGATATGAGTGACAATCCGCCAAAGGGTTGGACGCGGCGATGCGTAAAATGAATTTTGATCGATGTCAAGTTAGATTTTTCAGCTCTTTCAAGTAAAGTAAAGCCAAAAAGAAAAGGTGGATGGTAGATGTATACTCATACTGTATTTTAGTTGTATTATTCTCAAAGACGTTAGATATTCTTAAAATGATTTTGATGAATGTGAAGAGCAGATCACAGAGTGTTAAGCAGCAACTGAAACCTTTTTTTGAGCTTGATGCACGGTTTCTATCAAATTCAAATAAACGTTCCCACAAGACTTATTAGAAAAAATATCCCTTCTGGTTACGGATATTTTTTCATACACCAATATATTGGGTGCAGTTGTATGCCCCGGCAAATAACATATCGGTGATATAACATTTTGTGTCGTCGGGCGAAACCACAACAGTTGTAATTGGATGATGGTGCAAAGTGTAAGTTGAAAGCGTTTTTTCCATTGTCCTTGATTGTATGAGAGTTAAACATATTGAAAACAGTAAAAAAACTTGTCAATTACTTATAAGAGGAATTTAATCAGCCTAATTACGAATGACGGTCCAAAGATAGTCTTAATTTAAAACTGATAGTGTAACTTTTACAAAAGTTACAAATAAAAGTGACAGCATCAGTTTCACTCAACAGTAACTTTAGACCAAGGTTTGTAATAAGGGGTTATACGTCTCTGTGTGTGTAATAATGTGTAAAACGCCGTAGCTAATAATTCTAAATTCGTTATATTCCATATCAATTATTTGTAATACCAGATCAGACCAGACCAGATGCGTGCACAAACCAAAATGCACTTTCTCTCTCTTTCTACTCATTTTGTAGAAACTTGAATTATTTTCCCGAACACTGATATAATGTAACGTACTACTCACACTTTACTGCTTTCTAGTTGTGATTGCTTTTTTCTAAGACTTATTTGTTTATTTATTTCTTTTTCTGATTTTTCTTCACTTTTCCTTTTCGTTTCTTCCTTATTCCTTTTCCTTTTTAGTTTTTTATTTTTTCTCAACAAGGAAACCACTTCAACTGAGCCGCTCTAAAAACTTTTTTACAGTTGAAAGAGAAGCATACGAAGTCGTACAGCTTTAATGACAGCACTTAAAAAAGAAAAAAAGATCCGCTCCAATCTTAACCCGCTCGTTCCTCCGAAAGTGGCCGTAAACCGTCAAGGTCGTTTCGGATTTATACCCCGTCCCTCGCTTTACGTCGCGTAACGTGGTCACTTCGCGCTCCTAATTAGACTGTTACAGGCGCTTGCACACATCACTGAACTCTAGCTTGACAGCGTTTTATGCTCTCCCTTTCTTTGGTTGTGTTTGAATCTAGAGAAAAGAGTTTCTATTGAATAAATCAAGGTTTATCATTAAATAACTTTAGGTTACAGATGATTATATGAAAACCATCGTAGTGCTAAAGTTTCAAATAATTTTGGAAACCATGATTTAGTTGGTCTAGTTCCAGTGTTAAAAGGTTGCAAAACTCAGACAGCAGACTCCCCAAATTCTGAATCATTGCATACCCCAGGCTTCAAAACGACAGCTTTTGACTCAACTGGGAATTACAAGCTAAGATGAGAGAGTAGTTTTTTTAGATAGATAGATAATTGCCGTTTAATTTGCTTAGCATTCATTATAGAGGTTATTTTAATCTGTAAGATCGTAGATATTTTTAGTCCTCTTCTTAGGGCTACGATTAGTAGGCTTCTCAGTGATTGACAACGCTCCACGTTGCACAAAATTTGGTTTTATGGGAAAATCACAATCAACACTGACACTTGTAAGGGAAACAGTACTAGTTCCAACTTTTGTCGGGAGCCAAATGCGTAGTGCGTCACGTAGGCAAATGGATCTTTAGATTTCATCTGACAATACGTCTGCTGGCATTCAGGGGGGGTTGTTTGTGCGTCTGTTGTAGGAAATAGACGTCTGCAGTCGCATCCGCCTCGAATGGTATTGTTGTCGGTCTTTTGACTCTGATCAAAAGGTTTAGCAATCGGCCCACGTTTATATCCACATGTTGTGTAGCTAGCTCATTAATATGATTCTTCTGCAAATGCAATCTGGAGACCCTACGGTCGACGCTAAGAATACTTTTGATTTCGTTAATTCTATCATGCGACATGGAAAAAACCATTTATTGACATCTTCAACTCGTTTGAATAATCAAAAGTAAGTTACCTTGCTTTGAATTGGCCGTGTGAAAAGCCGGATAACGAATAAATCGTGTACTTTCAGTCGTACAGCCGTTTTTTTGTAAGGCCTCGGACTCAATCAACATACAGTAGCCTGAGTACTCGTATCGTTAACAATTTGTATGACAATCTAAAAGCTCCTTCAATAGTACATAAACATAACTAAAGCTGATCGAGCAAAAATTAGAAACGGTAACGTGAGCGCTCGTCCACAGATTACATAACTAACGTATCTAATACGATAAGCGTAAACTTAGCGTAGGCACGATACATTAACGGTACCAACCAATTCTTAATACTGAGTCAGATACTAAAATCAAGCACCAAACCAACAAGAACACTTAAGTAAGTAATGAAGTTTAATGAAGATTCAATTTACTTAACAACGCAAACAAGTAAATAAAGAACCCCCTAACTGCTGTATACAAAATCATTAACACTAAAAACACACCAAAATGCAATATGAATTGTTAAAGAACCAACCCAATTACAACCAGTAACTTTATTTGTCCAGAATAATTCAACTGTTCATTATTTACGTTAAACAGCTACTAACAACGACAACAGAATTGGCTGTAGTGAGATACACATCTGTAGTTCTTGTAGTTAAGTGAACAGTTCAACTGTTATAGTTCACTTAATTTAAGAATTGGTTGGCTCAAGTAGCAATGAGCAGTGCCCTGTGGCTAGGGGCGTTAAGAATACTGCCAAGGTATTCCCGGCCTGTCGAAAGAGGCGACTAAACGGGCTTCGGAGTACGTGAGCATGCCACTACTGGGGGGGAGTGGCTTGCTCAGTATCACGACTCCGCGAGGGAAAAAATCCTACTGGGTGTCCTGGTAGGTCGCGCATTTGGGAAAAGCTGCATTGCGCTAAACAATTTGGCTCAAAATGGCGAGTTGTTTTTTTTTTTGATGTGATAGGTGTCAGACAAGCTGACAAATTGTCTGATGGTAACCAATACCTCCCGTAGACACCTGCAACATCAGTAAATCTTGCTGCTAGTTCCAATATTTGCCAATAGATGGCGCTGGGTGTCGATTACATCGCACAAGTATTTTGTCAATAAAATGGTATAGAATATAGATTTTGTATAATAAAACGTGAAAACTAACAGAGTGAACTGAATGAACTACTGACTAGACGTGTAACATTACATTAGATTCGGTTCAGTGAACGGTTTTGCTCAAGTCTAAATTGGACGAAACATTTTAATTTGAAGCTCCCAGGGCGGTTTTAATAAACGTTATTGAATGATCAAAAGGTAATAAAAATTAAGTAAGAATCTTAATTTTGCGGACCTTTATTAAGACTTTGTGACTGTGTTAAATTAAAAGACAATTTTGTCTCAAATATAAGTAAAGTAAAAAAAAAGTAAAGTATCAGCCTATATTATACCTACTTCCCCACTACAGGGCAAAGGCTTCCATCATTGAAATCAAGTCATCACTACTATGATGGGTCTAGGCCTACTCACCACGCTTGCCTAATAAGGATTGGTGATCACAAACCCGAGATATGTTCGACAAATTCGAAACTTTTTGACTTAAAAATATAGGTGTACATACAGCCCAAATCACTAACTAGGCACAGAAAGTCTAATTTGGATGACATCAATATTACAAATACAAATAACGTTTATTGCCTACTAGCGGCCGCCCGCGACTTCGTCCGCGTGGAAAAGTAACTTTTTATCCCACTTATAACCCCTTACAACCCATTTTTCGCAATAAAAAGTAGCCTATGTCCTTTCTCAGGGTCTAGATCATCTCGACGGGTGCAAAGTTAATAAAGTCAACTACAAATTCACGATTTTCTTTTTATTGCATTTTCGTACTAACAAAATCACATTACACAACCTAGCATAATTTGTTTTGCAGGTTTCGCTTTATTTTAATTAATTTTTAAACGTATAAAAAACCATCTACGCATGTTTTAGCAAATAATACGACGCCGATGCGACCAAGTAACGTTGGCCGTTTCCGCGTGGGACGCGGGGAGCGCCCCGCGCGTTCACAAAATGTCAACAGACAGTTGGCTCGCATTTCGCTGGCGCGCAGTCGTTTTAGGTTATTTTTCAAAGTACCTTAGTTGATTCAATACGTTTTTGTTAAAATGTTGTTAAATTGTCGGAGAGGTTATTTTCGGGAGGTTAGGGCGCTTAAACGACCATCTGGCAGTTGACTCTTTCTACTTCGCGCTCAATGTAGATGTTATGATTTACGTTGATTTACTTTCAATTTTTTTTTCATTTAGTAGTATAGTTTTTAGTTTGAACTAACTTGATAAAAAACGGGATATGAAATACAGCATGAGTGGTGGTGAATGTACTACAACTGCAATATATTAGCATGTTATTATGATTAATTTTCTTTTTAACGTTAATGTACTCGTAGGTGTGACATGTACCCGCCATTAATATTGATTCCGCGCTCTTTCCAGTTTAGCGTTTTGAACATGTCCTGCAGCACAGCGGAGAAGAGTTTCCGAGATATAACATCTCCTTGTCTCACACCACGACGCAGCAGGACAGGCTCGGTTTGGTCATTTTGGATAAGATACTACGGACATATTAGCGACGTCATACAGACACCTCAACACCTCGATATAGCGCCAATCGACTTGGCACCTCTGCAAGGCCTTGAGAACAGGCACCAGGTCTCGACGGAGTCAAAAGCTTTTTCATAGTCCACAAACGCCATGCACAGGGGCTGGTTATATTCTTTGGTCTTCTGTATAACCTGTCCCAATATGGTCTGTCTGTGTGCATATGGTCTATGGTGCTATAACTCCGTCGGAACCCGGCTTGCTCTGCAGGTTGAGCTTCGTCAAGTCTTCGTGTAAGGCGATTCGAAATGACTCTTGAGAACAACTTATAGACGTGACTTTGGTCGAAAGTTCTTCAGTTGGGTTTTGTCGCTTTTCTTGAAGAACAATACGACCAAGCTCCGCGGTCACGCCCTAGGAGTTCTCCCGGAGAAAATAACCGATTTAGATATACGCCAAAGTTCCTTCAGCACCGGCTTGGCGGCAGCTTTTAGAAGCTCGGTGTGACTCCGTCTTCTCCCGGGGCTTTTCCATTTTTATGTTAACCAAAAGCTGCCTCGATCTCCTCCAAGCTGATGTCGGGTAGATCCTCCGTCGCATGGCGGGTTAATGTAGCTCTTGAATCCTTCTCACCCGGCGTAGGGTGGGGTGAGTGCGACGCGTATAACTGGCTATAGAAGGTGTAAACTTCCGAAAGAATCTCTGGCTTTGACGTGACGACTTCTCCATTTGTTTCGGTCAACTTCGACAGGTGGCTCCTGTCAAGATGTTGTACGAAGACTTTGGACCCCCCTGGTTCTGCTCAATTGCTATCTGTATTGAGAGTGTATTAGAGCTTCGGAGGTCACGTTTTAACAGCTTGGAGATGGATGGATGGATATTTTGAGCCCGAGCTGAAATGACTGATGGATTTTTTCGCCTCATGTCCATTAAGTCCAGAGTATCTTTCGAAAGTTTAGACCGCTTGCGCAACTCACAGAACTTTGCACCCTCGTCCCGAAGGATTTCCACCACTTGGTCGAATTCTTCGTCGATATCTACGTCAATTGCGGTTTCCAAGGCAGTGAATCGATTTTCCAATTTTAGTTGGAAGGCGTCGGAACCAGCGAGTAATTGGAGCAGATTTGGCCGGAGCGTGGACTTCATCAACCGAGAACGTTCAAGCTTAAAATTGATATTCAGAGTGCCTCTGAGAAGTCGGTGAACACTTCCGGTTTTAAACCTATTGATCACTATGACATCTCTGAATATACGCTTAATGTCCGATATATATTATGAAGTCGATCTCATTTTCAGTCATAGTATCTGGGCTCTGCCTCGTCCATTTCCTCTGGGGCTGTTTCTTAAAGATTTTTTTTTTTTTAAATTCACACAACATCTCATACATTGACCTGACTCCGTACTAAGTAGCTTATGCACTTAATTGATCTTAGAAAGAGCCAATCAATGCAATTAAGGGTTTGCAACTGTTTTATAATGTATAAAAGCAACTGTTTTATAATGTATAATGTTATTTTATATTAAATGATTTACTAAACATAACATGATATTTTAAAGTATTTAATTGCCTACCTGTCCTAAGTAAAAAAGGTAGGTATCTAAATTATATTACCTATTTTTAAATTTCTCTTAAATCAATAAATCAACGTTGGATTTAACTTGCAATTTAATTTTACAACAATACAGTCATTTACTTTGCTATAAAGCGAAAGGATCTAAGTTAGTCAGTCTAACTATAAAGAAAACGTACGCGGCAACTCTATGCAAACAGTAACGCATGCTTATGTGTGAGTGAAATTTGCAAATCAAAACCGATACATGACATTTCACACTAACCGTAAACGCTCTTAATGTGCAATTGATCAGTAAATGAGTAGTTCTTCATATGTTTTTTTATACGTCAAAGAAGGTTGTTCATGACTACGTAATAATTTTATCATTGATTGTAATAAAAAAAATAAGATCTATTTAAAAGTATTTCATTTGGCTTCCTTATCCATTAATGATTGTAATGAGATACGAAGCATAAAAAGTTATCGCCATAATTTTACTTTCTGCAGTAGATGTTTTATTAAAACATACAATAAGATTGTTTATCTTATGATTAAGTGTTTCAATTAAGATTATGTTAAAAAAATTAAAGAATATACATTTTAAACATAAAACTTAAGTTCCGAGTATATGCGACCAAGTGGTAGTTGGCTCAGTTAGCATTTTATAAAGTGCGAAAGTAGAAACGACTAACTGCAAAATCTCGTAAATTATCAACAAATTAGCTATTACTAACATTATGTACAAATAAATAAGAATATAAATAGATACTGATAAAAAAATCAGAAATATTGGCCTACTCGTTAAGAAAATAAACACACTTTTTTCGATTATTCCGCTCTCCTGTAAAGTTGTTATTTTGTAGATGACTCTTTTTACTTTGCACCCGTCGATCTGTATACCAAATTTCATTTAAATCCGTTCAGTAGTCTTGGCGTGAAAGAGTAACAGACAGACAGACAGAGTTACTTTCGCATTTATAATATTAGTATGGATTAATGATACCTACATATTACATGAAATAAGGTAGATTGAAGATTTCGTAGACTTATGGCGTCAGTTTAGCATGGCTAACTCGTGATGTAACGAGCAGTCGTTTTGTGTCTAATATTTTTTCTGTCTACATATAGGTAGGTCATTGAACTCTTCAATACCTATGTCGGCAAGAGTAGGCTTTTATACACAATCTATCGTTGAATTAGGCCAGTATCAGGTAAAACAACCTTTTTGCCTAAGCGAATGGCCGATAGCCCTTCACTTTTTGCTCTGGTTTTTGGTTATTCCAACTTTCTCATCCACTGAACGATATTGATAACCCTGTGGTCTGTTTTCCTACAATCTCGCGTAGAAATCCTCAGAATATCCTCCCAATAGGGCGACCTTGATCTGATCATATCAACCCTTTTACCTGAAAATCGAATATTCAATATCAGAATAGTGTTGTCAATCGATAGTTTAATATCGATAGTTTGATATCATCAATAATTTATAAAATTATAATACTATTTATTATACCTAATCATTTTATTATAATATAGTATCGATAGCTCAAAACCAGGCAATACTATCGAAAGTAAGTACCTACTATTGAGATTATCGATAGATAATGTCATATCAATTAACGATAGTATATCTATAATTCCCATTGATAATTCAGAACCAGGCAATATCTACAATATAATACTGATTATTTATCTAATTACAAATTAGAAAAAACAAAACAAGAGACAAAAAAACTAAAATAATAATAGTATAAGCAGTAATTTAGGAGTACCTAAGCTTAGGAGATAATATGAGCGAGCAACGATAGTAGCGAAACTATTGGTAGATTTTACTACCAACACCATCGTAACTATCGATATCGACAGTATTGTCTGGGTCCAACCTATTGATAGCCCAATCTGTTGGCTTTTTATTTATCCATTCATTTCATTTATTGCAAGTCACATTACATAAAAATAGACGATATAACATAAAATACTTTTCTAAAAACCGCATCATCATCATTCAACAAACAATCGAACTGAGAACCTCCTTTTTTTATGACGGTTAAAAATTGGTTTATATGTAACGCCCTTTAAGGACATTGCATGAAAATTATTAACATATTTCACAATAACAATTATTATTAATTAGTATGCATAAGAACTACGGAATAAAAACTATCGATAGTTTGACATCACTTTATCAGAACTCCGCATGGGGCACTTAAATCCCGGCACGAATATCGCCATAACAGATCCGTTACGTTTTAATTTACCGTCGTTCCTGAATTTCAGCATTAAAACTTAATTGACTGCTTTCAGCAGTAATTAAAAATGACACTGCAATGAGAATCGGACGCTGGGCCGGAAAATGCGATGTAAACAACGGCCAAGTTTGATTTTCTGGCGTGAATTTTATTAAGTGACTTTAAGGTATTACGTTTTTACAGCTAGCTTTGGTGTTAAACTTGAACTACACGGTTTATTTTATTTTTAAATACCTATTAAATAACTGATGGTTAGACAAAAAGCCATAAATAACCAGGTTTACCATGGTAAATGGTTGGTATGGACAAGTCCAAGACCCAAAGCAAAATGGAGAAGTCGTTGCAACAAAGCGGCCCGCGGACTCCAAAGCAAGAGTTTGGGACGCAACCGAGACTAATAACTAAGATGACGGTGATAAAACCATGGGTCACTATTTTTTTTGTGCAAAATTGATAAATAGAAATTTGCTACCGAACACTTACAAAAAAGAACCTGTAATTCTGCGGATCTTGGCTCAATTTTTACCCTTACATGAAAACGTTGTCCGCACAATATGCGTTAAAACCGTTTTTCACTTTTAACAAGCCATGCATCTTCTATAGTGATGCGGGTATAAATTTACAGCTCTATTGACACTGCCATAGTATAATGAGTACCTACTGCACAGTCATACATACAGTAAGGTCTCCTTCAGCTGAATGCTCCCTTTCTCAATTTATCTTTCTTTTTATGAAATAGGTGGCAGATAAGTAGAAGGATCACCCGATGGTAAGCGATTGCCGCCGCCCATAGACACCTGAAACACTAGTAGAGTCAGTTGTCTGGGTGTTCTGGGTTGACGCCTTCGGTTAATTATCGTCAGCTGGTACTCATACTTAGTACAGGGGTTGCCCTAGTTTGAGACCAGGTTGATAGGTGTGATTGTCTGGCGCATTTATTTATTAATAAATAATAAGACCTGATAAACGTATGAAGTAACACTTCAACCACGATGTCATCAAGGTTGTCAAACGACCAAAGATTGCAAATCTTCGACTACAATCCAATCCAATATTTAACTCAACAGTAAACCTTCGTATAACTTACTGCTCCATTCCAACTGTGACTAAAGTGAGCCATCCAATATTCCCACCAACTTAATTCTCTCCCTTTCACCGCACTATCGGAAGAAAGAGACGGGGCGTGACACACAATTATTGCTGGGTCGTATACAAGATTCATCGTCGTTATTTATATGCGAAACGTGTCGGCAGTGCACAGGGTGATGTAATTTCTCGGTTTCAGTCTAGCTGAAAATTGTTACAGGGTTTGTTGAAAATTTTCAGTAGGTTTGATTCAAATTTTAGGGTAAATAATGTTAAACTATCATACTCAACGTAAAATAATCCGAACCGTAAATTGGTTTAATACGCCATCATTTAAACTGGTCGCTGCCACAGACAGACACACAAACTAATAAAACCCCGTAGTTTTTTGTTTTTTTTACAAATGGTAATTATGGTATGGTAATGGTAATTTATGGTAATAGTATTTTAAATATTTTTTTTTGCCACGGGGGCTAAATAACTTTTTTGTAACTTTGCTGTATTTTTACAGCAATATAAAAAAGATACTAACAAATAATCCCATCATAGTAGCGAAGACTTGATCTCTATGATGGAGGCAGCTTTGCCCTGTAGTGGGACCTACACTATTTCTAACAAAAAGTCTTATTCGAATGAATACCTATATTGCCAGGAATTTTGGAAAGTTTCTACTAATGGAACTCCATTCAGATAAGCATTAGAGATGGATGGATATCGTGAGCTTTACCTAATGGAAACCGATTTAGCTAGTTTTAGTTCATTCAATCAATTTTATTCAAGAAACTTTTTGTAGTTGCAGAAGGCCACAGCCGTGGCAGGTGATGGACCGACAATCTAGTGAAGGTCGCGGGAGTCTCTTGGATGCGGGTGGCACAGGATCGATATGTGTGTAGAACTTTGGGAGAGGCCTATGTCCATCAGTGAACGTCTATTGGTTGTAATGATGAAGATGATGACGAGTTGCAGAAAGTTACTTAATATCACTTTTTGAGTGAGAGGTTGCAGATGAGCATACGGATCACCTGGTGTTAAACGATTGCCGCCACCCATACACACCTGCAACACCAATGGAGTCACAAGCGTTGTCAACCTTTTAAACCCTTTCCCCTCGATTGGGCCTTTAGTATCCTCTCTCATTTGGCAAAACACGGCGCAGAAGCTGTTTACGCCTGTCTCCAGTGAGGCCGTTGTATCACTCTGGTAAAATAAGCCCATTTACGCAGAATCTATAAGGTTTCCGTTTTTTGCCATTTGGTTACAGAACCCTAATAAGAATAAATCATTTTGTACAGTGAATGCTATCTAAACATCTAAATTTCAAGCTTCCCACGAAAACATATTCCACATATTCACAGCATTCTCCATGCCAACCGTTAAAATGCTTTTCCTAACAGATTGGGGTATCCAATGGAGCTACTGGCTAGAAAGTACGCTTCGTAAATTGCCAGTGTCCGAAAACACTATAGTGCTACAAGGAATCTCTGTACAACAACCCATCATATTACAGGTGCAATATTAAACCTTACGCTGTAAGACTTAAGATCGGTCATTTTAGACCAGATTAGGCGTCGGATGTACGAACGGAATTGCGTGAAGGTAATGGAGATGGGAAACCTTGTGAGCACTAATAGTGCTAAGTATTTGGGAATTGGGTGCACAGGAAATAGGACTGTAAGTGAGGGCGAAGGGGTTGATTTTAGATTCAAATTTTAATGTGGGCGTAAGCTGTGGTTTGAGGCAAGCGGACAATTGTTAGAAAAAATCTGATTAGAAGAAAGAAAGAAAAACCATTTATTAATATGTTAGGAAACGCATTTGAATATAAGATATACCTTGTCAATAATTGTCAAACCAGGTATTGTTACTCTGTAAATATGTACAAGTACTTACATGAAATATAATTGGTATTCTATGTAGATAACAATTTATATTTCACCACGTATGCTGCGTATGCTGCTGAATCTTGGCCCTTACATAAAATTACATAAAACATACATAATCGATACTCACACCAACACAAATTTCTGTCCTTCGTTGTTCTTAGTTAGTAGTACAAAGAAAAGCCTAAGTCTTGGACCAGGATACATGACAAGGAAAGAGACAAAATACGGGATTTCCACTAATTTTATTTTTTATTCATAAAGGAATTATGAAGTGTAAGTTACTACAGAGTAACAATGACGTGGGATAGCTAGCAAACTGGGACATTGATATACTACAAGTGATAAAAAACTAACGTTTTAAAGTATAGATACTCTACTCTGATATAAAACCACAGCTTTACCCCAACAGATATAGGAAAATAGACATTAAGTGTACCAGTCTAGGTTCAAATTAGATAGCAGCTTAGCCAGTATGCGTAGCAGCTAGGAAATTCAAGTGCTAATAGTTCTGCAGCAGCAACTATGTGGAAGAAAGAATAATGACGTGAAATGGGCAGTGGTTTCTAGGGATTAAAACAAAAGTATCGATAAAAAGCAAGTTTACAAAAGTCAAACAATTCATCAAATTGTTACTTAAAAAAAATACATAAAATTTAATTTAAATCAGGTATGTTTCGGCAAAATTACTAGTGTTACGCCCTCACTACGCTTTAGGACATTAGTTCCACTATGTACATGCACCATCATAGTAGCGATGACTTAATTTCTATGCTGGAGCCCTTTTCCCTTCAGTGGTCCAATCGCTATAGTTTACTTATTTTTTAAGCAGAAATGGTGTGTCAACTGATCACTTCTGAATATATAAAGAACCTTTTAAAAAAATAAGGTAGTTTGTCTAAACAATAAAAACGCAAATATTCGCAGATTTGTTGGTAATCGTGACCGATTTAATGGTAAAGAATTAATTTAAAAACAATTTGAATTATTTTTACTTACCTTACGTTTGATCCCAAGATGATACCAACATTTTTTTTTTTTTTTATGTGATAGGTAGCAGACGAGCAGGCGGATCACCTGCTGGTAAGCAATTGCCGCCGCCCATGGACACATGCAACACCAGTGGAGTCACAAGTGCGCTGCTAACCTTTTATCCCCTTCCCCCCCGATGGGCCTCCGGTACCCTCACTCACTCGGCAAAACACAGCACAGGAGCTGCTTTACGCCGGTTTTCTGTGAGGCAGTGGTATCACTCCGGTCGGTTTTAACTACAAAATAATCGATACCTTAAAAAAAGCTGGCCACATCTCTAGTAGTTTCGCAAGGAATGCCATGTAATTGCATTCCTAGTTTTTCTCCGGACATTTTCACGAGAAAATTTCACTAATAGAAGTGAATAATTACTTTATTATACTTTCAAGAAATGCTGTTTTTGCCGACTGTAGAGGGTTTTCCGAGTAAACCCCGCATAGGCGAATCCAACTCGTAGGTACTTGGACTTTTATTTTATTTTCTTTAAAATTATCTTCTATACTATTTAAAATGTGATAACTTCAATAGACAACGACAAAGCTTATAGGTAAACCGAAAACACGAAACGCTTGCGCGATGCAATTGGACACAGCGCCATCTATTGGTTCATTTCTGAATTACGGTCCCGAAGCGAAGTGAGGGCGGGCCACTAGTTGTATAGTATAAAGCTTGTCATACCGTGGGAGAGCCACGCTTCGGCATGGGCTGGCTTGACCGGAGTGATGCCACTGCCTCACATAAGATCGTGTAGCACCGCTTAAGCTGTGTTTCGTCGAGGAAGTAAGGGAGCCGGAGGCTGAATTGGGGAAAAAGGGGTTAAAAGCACTTAGTGACTTTACTGGTATTGCGGGTGTCTATGGGCGGCGGCAATCGCGTACCAAACTCAAGTGATCCTTCTGCTCGTCTGCCACCGATCACATAAAAAAGTGTATATGTATGTCTGTGTTCTTAAACTATTGCGTTGCATTATACAAATACTGTATCACGTCAAATAATAGTTAAGTACATACTTATACTTCAATATCCTTGTGTTTAGTTCTGTTTAGGTAAAAAGTACTTCTGTGTTCTTAATTTCAAGATTCTTTTTTTTTTTTTGCTGAAGTAGGCAGTCGAGCCATTTACCATACCATTACATACCATTTACCACCACCGCCCACCAACGCCTCGTTGGTCTAGTGGTTTACGTACCGGGCCGTGACCTCGGGGTCCCGGGTTCGATTCCCGGGTCGAGCAAAAGTATAATTCGAATTTTTCAAACATAGCTCGGGTTTGTGATCACCAATCCGCATTAGTTAAGCGTGGTGATTAAGCCTAATCCCATCATAGTAGCGATAACTTGATTTCTATGATGGAGGCCTTTGCCCTGCAGTTGGACAGTATATAGGCTGATACTTTACCACCACCATACCATACTATCAGATGGGCCACATGCCCATTATGGTAAATGGTAACCGCCACTCATAGACAACAATGATGACTGTAGATAAAATATTATCAGTAGGACTACATACCTACACAATAAGGAAAACGTTGAATTTTATTCCCAACGTGTCTAGTTTGTTTACCAACAAAGACACACACGCCCACATCCACACATACATTAGTAAATCGGCTTCGATTAGTCAAGAAATATGAGGAAAACGGCAACTCCGGCGCAGACCGAGGACGATAAACATAGTTATCGGGAAATCCCCAGCGACAATTTTACTAGTTTTATCAGGATTAAAGATAGTCTTGTGAACTAGTTTGTAGTGCTGCCGGATTGTCGATGTTTTAATAAGTGGTAGTGACAGACGAGCAGATTTTTCGCCTGATGGTAAACGATTCCCTCGTCTATAGGCACCAGCCACATCAGGGGAGTCATAAGAGCGCTGTCAACCTTTAACCGGCTTTTCCCCAAATTGGGCCTCCGTTACCCTCACTCACTCGACGAAACAAAATGCAAGCACTGCTTTACGCAGCTCTTCTGTGAGGCCGTGATATCACTCCGGTCGAGCCGGCCCATTCATGTCGAAACGTGGCTCACCCAAGCGTTTGTAGACTGCTGACGTACTGTGGTGAAATTATTCTGTGGCATCGTTTAGAATAAGATGCTGCATTAGGAATCGCTGAGTAAAAAGCAATATATAAAAACTAGTATTAAGTACCTTTATTATTATAATTAATGTTATATTTGTTTTATACTCGTATATAACACTTTGTTTTAAAATTTGGAATATAAAAACAAATATAATTAGAATCTACATAACCCGCTTTTACCGGACATGCAAACTCTAGCTACAACAGCTTTAGCCTTCATGAAAACAAACGTCTGGTCTTTATAATAAGTCCTGGTACTAATTGCAAGTGCACCAGGCATTCTTAGCTTTGGCTAAGTGCCACTTAGCCGTGTAAGTGCAGCCGTTGTTGCAGTACTCTTCGCTTTCCAGTTAGTGCTTTTGTCGGAAGAATATTTTCTATACTATTTATAAAGAGATAACTTCTATATAGACAACGACAAGGCTTATAGGTAAACCGAAAACACGAAATGCGTGCGCGATTTAATTGGACACAGCGCCATCTATTGGTTCATTTCTGAATTACGGTCCCGAAGCGAAGTGAGGGCGGGTCACTAGTACAATAATAAGAAGGGATTATAGTATAAGTAATATTTATAACCGTTGGAGAGCCACGCTTCGACTTGAAATGACCACAGCCTCACAAAAGACCGGCGTAAAGCAGCGCTTGCGCTGTATTTAGACAAGTGAGTGAGGGCACCGGAGAGGCCCAACTGGGGGGTTAAACGTTGGCAGCGCACTTCTGACTCTCCTGCTCATAGACATCCGCTTACCATCAGGTGATCCGTCTGCTCGTCTGCCACCTATCACATAAAAAAAATGTACAAAGATCACTAATTTGCATTAGGCAAGCATGGGAATCAAGCCTAATTATAGTAGCGATCACTTGATTTCTATGATGGAGGCCTTTGTCCTGCAGTGGGACAATATTAGGCGGATATTTAACTTTTTTTCTTGTAACCTGCTAAAGTTTAACTTTATTGTTTATTTTTTATTGCTGAAGTAGGCAGACGAGCATGCGGCCCATCTGATGGTAAATGGTAACCGCCGCTCATAGACAACAACAATGCCGAGGCACAGTCATGCCGCTGCCTACCGTGAAAGAAGTACTCTTTTCAAACCTGTGTAGGTAGGTATTTCCAAGATATTTCCAAGCTGACACATGAGCCCTTGCCTGGTGTTTTTTAACAGTAATTATATACAACTAGCGGCCGCCCGCGACTTCGTCCGTTTTGAAAAGTAACTTTTTACCCCACTTTTAACCCTTACAATCCCTTTTTCGCAATTAAAAGTAGCCTTTGTCCTTTCTCAGGGTCTAGACCATCTGTATACCAAATTTCATTTAAATCCGTTGAGTAGTTTTGGCGTGAAAGAGTAACAGACAGACAGACAGACACAGTTACTTTCGCATTTATAATATTAGTATGGATGAAGCGACTGTCTTACCTTTGGAACCCTTTTTGCATAAAAACCTACCAGTAATCGTTTGCAAAACGTTTTCCTTATCCTCATATCATACACGCGACAATAACATAATCTCTATCAATAAAGTGCCGGTATAAGGAAACCCGATTCTAAAGTTATTTTTAATTGAGAAAAATTAACATAACTTTACATAAAATAACAGATATTCACTATCTGATTAGCAACGTTATAGTGATCCTTTCATAAGATACAATCTTTTTGGAAAATATTTTATTAACTACTAGTGGCCCTCACTTTGCTTCGGAACACAGTTTGAATCTTAGCCAGTAGATGGCGCTAGGTGTCGATTACATCGCAACAGTTTTTTGTCTTTTCGGATTGTGGTTTTATAAGAAGTTTGTAAATAGTACCTTCACCACTAGGCAAATTACACTCTGGGAGGAGCTGTTTTTGGTACAGCCCATGGTTCAATCCAGTCAAGACGGCCCATTCATGCCAAAGCTTGACTTTCCCAAGACTGACTTAAATCATAGGAAATGACCAACCTAAATCGTAAGAAGGATTATGTTGTATTTTTTTTCATTAAATGACGTGTTTATATTATACAACTCCAATTGCACTTAACAGTACCTAATACCAGAAATCCGGAACCGCATAACACATTCATCTACGAATAAATAAAGGTGCAACACCAACCATATTTCTTAATCCCGTATCTCTGAGTGCTGCGACACATTCCTGGGTAATAAATCTCGACAATCCAAGGACGCGGTAACACATCGCGCTACGGGAAAGGTGTTAAGTGCAAATGTACCGAATAGTGTTCATACAATAGAGAGTAGCTACTGCTGTTGAAAAACGTTGTAAAAATACACTATAAATAATGAGTTCTTCTATGACGTATAATAGTTCAGTAGATACCTAGCGCCGTCTAGCGACAGCTACACTTAGTATACGGGATTCGATTTCCAGGACGGGCCCAAAACTAATACTGCCTATATGAGTCGAAGAACGACCTGAACTGAATCATGGTTACACGTTTTAGAAACTGTCCGTAACGTGCAGGTTTCCTCACAATGTTTTTTCTCACCGCCAAGCTGACGGTAAAATGATGCACATAGTTTTGATAAAACTATGTGTGCATGCTCGGATTTGAACCAGTATTCCCCGTATGGAAGGCCCGTTCTTATCTTCTGAGCTACCCTTAGAGTTTAGAGATTTCGTACATTCGTCCACACAAATTTATAATTCGACTTTAATGTCGAGTGCACGAGAATTGCTCCCCAGAAGAACTCAGGTACCTACAATTTTAACCCCTTGAATCGAACCTCAAGCGCAGCCGTCACACAGTTAGCTACTGCGCCACCGAGGCAGTCAAAAGGGTGGTATCTACGTACCCTCGCCGCCCTGACCCCTGTCACATCCACAAAGGGGAGATAATTTGGCGCAGGACGCGTTGGGCCCTCGAATTATAGGATTTTGTTTGCTTTCACTTCATAATCCTGCGAATCCTTTTTAATTTTATCCGCTAATCCGTTTTCTGTGATGTTTTTAAGGCAGTCATGATTGTGAGGATCGTATTTTGAAAGTGCGGTTTTATTGGTCAACCGGTGCAATGTGTTAAGGGGCTATACGAATGAAACTAGCGCCGCCAACCTCTTTACACTGATTGTGGCGAAAATATGATATTTTTGAAGAAAATAAAGCCAAAGGTTAAAGCTATATCGATGGAAAAGTGGCATAGACATGAAAATGTGTAAACGAACATATATTCAAGTATTGTATTTGTTGCCTGAATTATTTGTAACACAAATGCTTAAGTTACTTAATAAGAAGTATGAAATATTTAACCAAACGTCGCACTAAGCCGTCATATTTTGTAAGATCATGAAAAAACAAGCACATAAGTACAAAATTCTTCAATCTGGTACAGGGTTCGATTAGTTTAATTGCTAGAACTGCCACCAGGTATAGGTATGACAATACGTTCTTAGCAATATCATAAAGAAAGTAAGAAGAGGACATTATTTATTGAGTTACCAAAAATATAAAATAAAAAATCAACAGCAAAATCCAAAATAACAATAAGTATCAGCCTATATAATATTCCCCTGCAAGGCAAAGTCCTCCATCATAGAAATCAAGTCATCGCTATTACGATGGGATTAGGCTAAATCACCACGCTTACATACCTAATGCGAATTGGACATCACCAAGCCAAGCTATATTCGAAAAATTCGAAATATACTTTTCCCGAGATCATGGCTCGGTACATATGACCTGGACGTTAAATAACAATATTAACTACGTTAAACATTCCTAGCTGTTCGGTTCGGAGCTAAATTGAATAAACTTTTTCCATTTAATTTTACTAACCTTAGTGTAATTAATTCGCATAATATTTCGCACTACCATTGCTTCCAGGGATTAGAGTGCTGAACGATGCTGCAGATATTCTCAGAACACGCAGTTAATCTCGCAGATAGCTTGCGTGAATATTACAGAGCCCGGAAACTAGGTACGGCGTACTCCACTCCACTGGAATCACTTACAGGATTAGGCGATTTGCTGGGATTGTTGCATTAGTGTTTACGAGTTGGTTTGCACTGCAGTTATTATAACTGGAACCTCTAATATTCAGTTATAATTGAAATGTTTGAAACCTCCGAAGAAATACGGCGTGGTTTTACATGTGTGCCATGTGTATGTGTGTATTATATGAGTGACTGTAACTAACTCTAACTCCCGATTGAAAAAAACGTCAAAGTGTTGTCACAAGTTTGCCATGTCTTCTCTGTCTCTTTCTCTCTCTATCTACTTATAGATGTGATGTGTGTTGTCGACAACAACTTACTTACGCGACATTATTTGTTTGGCTTAGCTTCTCTATACGTAGTTACACTGGGTTACATACATATTCACTGGGTTGTTACCTACAGCTTCACAGAGTCATAATCTACAGATAGTTTCACGGAATATTAATTTAGTTTAATTAATCTGCCTGCAGACGGCACCGTGAATATTTAAAGTGATACGGAAGGAGTGTTCATACGTTACCTGATCTAAATTAGTTTTGTCCTTTTCTTACCTTGATTTGGGGACAACATTATCCTGTTTGTTTATTTACGCTAAAGATTATTCAGCACAACCACATTACATGATACGTGTGTATTCTACCTTCCTCTCGGAATTACAGAATAATCTCTCTAAGCTGATGCACTATGTACAACAAACAGTGGGAGAACCACGCTTCGGCATGAATGGGTCGGCTTGACCGGAGTAATATACCACGTCCTCACAGAAAACCAGCGTAAAGCAGTGCATGCGCTGTGTTTCGCTGCGTGAGTGAGGATACCGGAGGCTCAATCCAAGGGTTAAAAGGCAAGCAGCGCACTTGAGACACCACTGGTGTTGCAGGTGTCTATAGGCGGCGGTAATCGCTTACCATCAGGTGATCCGTCGGCTCGTCTGCTACCTATATCATAAAAAACATCGCCCAAAACCTTAAAAATACAATGAACAATAAAGGATGATTTTCCTGGATATGTACGCCTTTTCTTGTGGGACTTGCTATCTTCAGGGATAACCCAGACCTAAGAAAATAGGCCTTTAAACTTGTTTTATTATAGGTACGTACGTACAACCACTCATCAAAGTATACAAAACTGTTGAATTTCTTCAATAGACTGTCAAACACATTAGGTTGAATATGAATGAAATTTGACAGGTTGTGGTAACCTGTTGTGTGAATCAAGGAATGAATCAAGGAAAAACTAAAATATTTTTAAAGTTTGATCCAGTTTGCTAATTATATATGAACTTCAAAATAACTTTGTAATCCTATATAAATATCATACCGATGTATAGGATTACCACGTTATATTTGCTGTTCAATAAGTTTTAAGAATTTTCTACAAAAAGGAATGAGTTTTTTGAATTGCCAAGTCAATAAATGAATACCAATCGACTGACTGATGATGAGCAAAACATGGATCTCACCAATTTTTACGGTAGTTGCGACTTGGTTTTTTTTGACAATTGTTTTTGATGGGATCACTTTTTCAATTGCCTCTGTATGGAATGTGCATCAACAGAATATGACAGAAGTGTAGAAGAAAAAAACAAAAGCCGCTTCCGTATTCCGATTAAAAACAAAAGCTAGACTACTATCACTCAAAAAAGAACTATTTCCAATTTACCACGAATTACCAATCTGAATATCCAATAGGAATCTATTCTCTGGGGGCGAAGATGTCATTTCATTCACAATTTAGTTCGGCGATGTAGAACACTCGGAGAATTATAATTTAAATTCAGGTCTATTTACTTTGGGCGGGCCCGAGGTTCGGTGTATGGGGAAAGCTGTTTTAGGCTTAGGTACATAAATATAGATACTACATAATAGAACAGTGTAGTTTGTAAGTGAGTAGTAGGGCATTCGATTTGGGATTTTATAATAAGAGAAAACTAGATTTTCGGGTTTTACATAATAGAAGCATTAGGCAAGCGTGGTGATTAAGCCTAGTCCAATCATAGTAGCGATGACTTGATTTCTATGATGGAGGCCTTTGCCCTGCAGTATGAAAGATCCCGTTGGTGTAGTGGTTTTATTACCGGCCCGTGATTTCAGTGTCTAGAAAAAAATACTTGTTTTTTTTTTACTTTTTGCCTTAGTATATCAGCGTTATACACATACCGCATGGCCCCCAAAAGCACAAAATTGTTGTACACAGAAAGATGGCAGCAACTATTGCGATAAAGAAGGCTACACACACATTCATGTGCGTTTACCGTGAATATGCGTTTCGCCGCAGTTTCAGTACGTTTGACAGAGACAAATGCACAAATGAGACACGATACGATATATTGCTACCTACTATTACCATAGTACAATCTCTTCAATTTTATGGTCATGGAGGCAATTTTCGTGCACTCGACATTGAAGTTGAATTAGAATTATGTATGGACGAATATATAAAATCTCTAAATTCGACTTCAATGACGAGTGCACGAGAATTGCGCCCCAGCTCGAGCCACCATCCTTGTGTGACAACCATGATGGTTTCCCCAGGGGCACCAAAAAAGCTCACAAACAGATTAATAACCCGCTCCATCCCAGTCTGAAATACCCTCCCGTATCAACCCTATACCCGGGGGCATATTCCATTCGCGCCGAACTTTGACGTGTTAGCAAAAAAACCTCTGTACTGGGATCCGCCATAAATAAGCCGCGGCTTTTAACCTAAAACCGAATTTGTGTTGGTACAAATAAGGGCAAGGTCTCGTTTTTGGGTTGAGAAATATGTTTCCCATTCGCGGAGAAGATTTGTGGGCAGTTTAAGTACCTTTGCAACATGGGAAGGGTTATGCGTTGTAGGTCTACTTTTGACTTAAAGCATACAAACAAAAATGATATACATGACTTTTTATTTAACCTCCTAAGACCCTTTGTACAAAGTGTTATACAAGATCAAGTTCATTGGTCAGTCATATTGGTTATGTTGAATCTGGGGACACAGCAGTGCTCCCGCCAAGCCGAGTAAAAAAGCGCCACAGCTATCATCATCATAATTTCAACCAATAGACGCCCACTGCTAGACAAGGGCCTCCCCCAAAGTTCTCCACACAGATCGGTCCTGTGCCACCCGCATCTAAAGAGCTCTCGTGACCTTCACTAAATCGTCGGTCCACCTAGTGGAAGACCAGCCACGGCTGCGGCCTCCTTCAAGCGGCCCACAATTACAGCACAGCTATACTTTTTTCGAAACTAAGAAATTTATTAATAGTAATACCACAGCCTCATATAAACCGAAGTTAAGCAGCTCCATCATAGGTTAGTGAGGATTATATTTAAGTATTATAATTTGTGATTATCGTTTGAATGATATCTGTAACACAAGTGCTTAAGCTACTTAGTACGGAGTCAAGTCAATGTATGAGATGTTACAGAGGGAATCCATCATTCTATTTCTAACGCTAGTGGAACCGCGGGGGACAGTTAGTCTATTTCATAAAAAATGTTATAAGTTAAAATTGTCCTTGTCAAATAATTACTTGAACTTGGCATCCAAAAGTCCACCAAAAGGGATTATGTTACTTTTGTCACTGTAATAAATAAGACCACAAATTAATTATGTTGATTCAATAATAATATTCCGCTTCCAAAGACCGAGAACTTTGTCGCCAAGTTTAAATTTATTATTTTAATGTTTTGAAATTTTCATGGACTGAGGCGAAGTTTTTAAGCGACAAAGAATCATTTAAGCCACGCTAAGTCCGATTTAAGGGGCAGACAGGTTAAATTAATTTTAATATGACTACAATCAGATGGTATGCATTTATGATTGGTGGCAGATGAGCAGACGGCTCAGCTGATCAGAATCCGCACGTTTCGTATAGAAATGTATACCTACTTATAGTTTGTCTGGTTCCTTTTAAAAAGTTGTGATAGTCAGATAACTTTATTTTAATTACCAGAGTCCCAAGCTTTGAAGTTAGTTTGCTTTCACCCCAGTTCTTTCTTTTATAGGACAGGTGGCAGACAAGCAGATGAATCACCCGATGGTATGCGATCGCCGCCGCTCTTAGACACTCGCAACACTAGTGGAGTAACGAGTGTGATGCCTACCTTTACCCTCTTTCCCCGCGATTGGACCTCCGTTGTACTATGTTTTGTAAACTGTGTTTCTGGCAAGTAAAAAGTAAATTTATTTAAAAAAAAAAGTATTTTTAAGAAGAGAATCTTGGCAGCAAAAAAAACCCTCATCCGTAGTAATTGTTTGTTCCTACTTTGCCTACTAGGTACTAAAATATTAATTCACTAGTATCCCCAGATCTTCGCCTTAAAGAGCGCCATTTATTTACAAGCCTAAAACCGTTGACAAAGGCATCGCATATTCATGACCCAATCCATTGTAGCCTTTATGAATAAAAGTGTACGGAAATTCATGTCCAATACGAACTGTCGGATTTTGGCAGACGGATTAGATTTGCTTTGTATCATCAAAATGTACTTAGCAAGTATACTTAAGTATTAGCCTATGTGTTCCACTCCAGGGCAGAAGCCTCCATCACAGAAATCAAGTCATTGCTACTTTGATGGGATTAGGCTTAATAACTACGCTTGCTTAATGTGGATTGGTGATTACTCAGTCGAGCTATACTCGAAAAATTGCACATTAAACAGAATTCAAGTAATATGGTAATGTATCTATCTACTACTACATAAAGTCTAATAAATAATAATAAACACGTAAATAAGAATAAAAGAAAGTTTATTGAAGTTGGATTTAAAAGTATACATCAAAAACACAATTGCAATAACAATGGGTTGCGATTACACATCTCTTTTACCCCTACCCTTCCATGATGAGCTGAAGAAGGATAGCTATTGATTTGTCCTATCCGTTCTGATGCTTCAAAGATGCCGTCGTCGTTTATCCAATCGTGAGCAGGGAACGTTTTGGTTGAGTCCGAATTTGAGGAAAGTTAGCGGCAGTACCCAGCGACCCAGCCAGGTTCCTTGTGGCAGTATCCAGAGCAGCAGTTCCCTTGGCTTCCATCAGGCTGGCAGCCGTCTCTGTTCTTGATGCAGGCCAGGACTTGCGTCGGCATGAACATAGCCGCCACGAAGAAGATAGCAACGAGGATGATAAGGTTGAATCTCATTTTGATTTTTTATATTTTTTACTTGGGAGTAACACACGCGTTAGAAGCTGGTATCTCTCTGTACCCTTAGCAATGGCAGTGTGCCTTTTATACGAGCGATGCGTGGTTCATTGACTTCAAACTGATCTTTCCTTGTAGCTTGTGAAAACCAGACTTTGTATTGCTTAGCTAATGATATGCAGGTCGGGGACTCGGTTATCCTTATCGACTTTTATGTTTATTGCAAATATGGATAATATGTTAAGTTATTTGATTTGCGTGATTCTCTTGTCAGATTTAGATTTTTTTACATTATATGGGTGAGATTAAATCTGGTAAAGAATATTTATGAGTAGTTAAGAAAGATAATTATTATCAATGTAATTAGGTCACTAGTGCCGTCTGTCCGTATTGTTTTATTATTGACTAGTGGCCCGCCCTGACTTCGCTTCGGGACCGTAGTTCGTAAATGAACCAATAGATGGCGCTGGGCGTCGATTTCATCGCGCTAACGTTTCGTGTTTTCAGTTGACCTTTAAGCCTTGTCGTTTTCTTTAGAAGTTATCTCTTTATAAATAGTATAGTAGATAGAAGAACATGAAATTTAAAAAAAGAAAATAATGTTTATGAAATAAATAGGCTTGTTTGCTCCGTGGGGGAAAAAAAAACCCTACAATAAAAACAATGAATTTTCTTTCATTGGCAGTACTCTTTAAGGAGGACGAAAGTGACTTGATACGGATATTTATTTATTTAAACCATCAAGCAAAAGAGCACAGACAACCAAATATACATCGATGTGATATCTTTCTTATAAGTTGCCACGGCATGCAATGTGGACTGTATGCGATTAACCTCGTAACACCCAGACAGCAGACACAACAAAAGTCAATAGGTTTTGCCTTTTAAAAGGCTTTTGGGTCTTACGACTTTAAAGTATACAAAACTATTTATTATAATCAAAAGCTTGTACCTAATAGATTATATTTTTATTGTTAAAAGCAAATTTAACTCAATCAATTTATTTCATTTATTGGTTGATGTAAAAAAGGTTTTTTTTTATGTGATAGGTAGCAGGCTAGCAGGCGGGTCACCTGATGGTAAGCAATTGCCGCCGCCCATGGACACTTGCAATACCAGTGGAGTTTCAAGTGCGCTGCCAACCTTTTATCCCCTTCCCCCCCGAGTGGGCCTCCGGTACCCTCACTCACTCAGCGAAACACAGCACAGGGGCTGCTTCACGCCGGTTTTCTGTGAGGCAGTGTAAGGTTGTAAGAATTTTGTTTCTTTTCTCTGTTACCTACTATCTACCTTCCTAGTTATAAGATAATAATGCCTTTTTAATAGTTATTAATTTAATTAATTAATTTTGTTGTTTAAAATAAAACATTTTAAGTTTACTGTTTTGAGCTACTTTGTAGGCTGTTGTAATAGTCGTAGTAGCAATATCATAGGGGGCAACGGCATAAGGAAAACATATTGTAAAATAATAAAATGCTTATTTATTGCGTATATACAACAGGTTATTGATTATTACAACATTGATAAATAGATTACAAATAAAACACAGTGATAATGTGAACAGTGGTTCGATATGAGCACTATCAAGGGGTTAACGCTTAGGTACAGTGGGGGCGAGGATGCTACGCCAATTCGCGCATACGCAGGATTCGAGACGAGTTGCGCGAGCCCAAGTTCACAAACTAAGTTTTTGACGCACTGTTTAAACAACCCTAAGTTTAAGATCACAGGAGTAGCGTTAGTCAAAATGACTAATGGGTCCCGTGAAAAAAGAAGGTCTTCCTCGTTCGTCTTTGACTTGGGGACCATGGTCCCTTGTACCGTCTTGGTTTATTTTTCTATAAGTATATAAGCGAATTTTGCTTTCGCGAAGTAGATTTTACGCAACAGTCAGATTAGTGTCATCTGTTGCCATTTGGCTGGTACTAGGGCCGACCTTTTTTTTGAGGCGATGTTAGGTGTCACCATACGGCCTATGTCTTGTTAAGTATAAACTGTGCAATGATCAAAGACGAACACAATTACTCTCTGTTGACCATATTTAGGTTTCCATCTGAAGGATAAGAATGGCAATAGGATTCCTTGTTCAGTCAATTCCAGGGTTGCTTTTTTGTGTCGGCCTCATCTTTATCAATGGTGTTTTTTGGTGGCTTAAAGTTGTTAGATCTACTTGCAGTATCCAGCGACCCAGCCAGGTTCTTTGTGGCAGAATCCAGAGCAGCAGTTCCCTTGGCTTCCATCAGGCTGGCAGCCGTCTCTGTTCTTGATGCAGGCCAGCACTTGGGATGGCATGAAGACGGCTACCACGACAAAGATGGCAACAATGAAGAATAGGTTGAAGTTCATTTTGATTTTGTAAGTTACAAACACTCGTGTTGAAGACTTGAAGATGATATGTCTTTCTAAGCTACGAATTTTAGCTTATATAGCAGAAAATGTGTCTAGCTATGACGATTTTGACCTTCTATATTACCTGTTTTGTAAGTAATAACTGTATGTTATACTTTACTTGACTTTATTTTATTTCCTTCTTCATACAGGTTTTCTTTGTAAGATCACCGAACACGTTTGTATCATACCTAGTAGGAACTGATGTTTTCCTCTCGGGACAAAATTGTACCTGCTCCGGCAATAACCAACTAACTGAGATTCAGTTAGTTGGAAGTGACTTGGGGCCTTGTACTATTAAGTATTCTGTGCTTGGGGGTACAAAATATCTACTTTCAGACTCGTAGGTCGTGAAAAGCCCATCACACGTTCAATTTTATCCGGTTTAAAAACGCACTGTCTGCTCATACACTTATCTTGTCATAATCTCGTTTGTCTTACTGATCAACGTAACTGATTTTTTAGGTGAAATTAATTCCAAAATATGGGAGCACGGAAGTGCCCCCGTCAAGTCTAAAAAAGAGCGGCAGAACTGTACCATACTTTTAGTAGTTTAGGTCATTTGGACCCCCTAATTAAAGAATATCCTGCGACTTATATGAAAACGCGCCATTTCTTTGTGAAATATGTTATGTAATAGGTGGCAGACGTGCAGACGGATCACTTGATGGTAAGCAATTGTTTTCGCCCATATACACCTGCAATACCAGCAGAATCACAAGTGCGTCCGCCAATGTTTAACCCCTTTCCTTCAATCATATCACAGCACAGCCAGCAGAGGCGTGCTATTGATTAGCAAGAGGAGCATAAAATCTGCTACACTAAGGCATCGGTAAGATAATTTATATGTGAAGGTCGCTGGCCTTATAAGATAACGAAAAAGCGAAATGCTTGAGCGATGTCCTTGATATGCAGCGCCATCTATTGGTTTAATTTGTTTCCAATATTTTTATACATTACAAACTGGGAATTTAATGTAAATAAAAATCATTATAATATGCCAAATCTAAACTTTCTAGGTCATCAGGTTTTTGGGTAATAATATCTCATAAACTATTAAAGGTATGTTATTAAAAATTTGGAACATGTAATTACAATATCTGGAAGTATTCGATACTTTTATTATAATAAAATATAAATTACAAATAACATAATAAGTTGAGTCCGAATTTGAAGAGGTTAGCGGCAGTGCCCAACAGCCCAGCCTGGTTCCCTGTGGCAGAATCCAGAGCAGCAGGTTCCTTGGCTACCATCAGGCTGGCAACCAAATTCATGATTTTTCATGCAGGCGAGGACTTGCGTCGGCATGAACATAGCCGCCACGAAGAAGATGGCCACGAGGATGATAAGGTTGAATCTCATTTTGAATTTTAATATTTTTTACTTGGGAGTGACACACGCGTTAGAAGCTGGTATTTCTTTGTACCCCTAACATGGGCTGCAGGCCTTTTATACGAACGATGCGCGGTTCATGCTTAGCTAATGATATGTAGATTGGGGATTTGGTTATTCTTATCGACTTTCATGTTTAATTATTGACAATTTAATAATATGTATTAATGTAAAGTTATCGCACTCTTAATAAGATAATGACTCAATTCAAAATTGCTAAGTTTTGGTAAATGGCAAAAAACGATTTGTATTTTTAGAGCATAAACATTAAATTGCTATAAAATTTGAACTAAGATGAGTAAGAAGAAAGTAAAATTACGGTTTTAAGCCTGTGAATATATTCTTTTAGATTTAACAATAAAATTAATGAATTTTATATACATAATAATAAAAAAACATTTTTGAAAAATATATTTCGAGATGCGATGCGTTTTATGAAATCCAACCAGTAAATTTATGACGAAATTAAAAATGGGTCAATATTTTACTGAAACATTGACAAAATATTCTGACCATCTTTTACTTAGGTCACTGTTTTATTAAGTTTTTAATACAAATATAAGACTCAATTCGGAAATAAGTGTAGGTACTTTTAACTTAATTAGAAAAACAACAGTTTTGTTTAAAATGTTTTATTAGAAAACGTTCACGTAAAAAGGAAAGTACAAATTAGCATAGGTGTTGATTCAACTAATAGTTATAATGTTAAATTTACTCTCAATAAGTTGTATCTTTTAAAAGTCTGAACTAAGTATTTATTTCTTAAAATGTAGCTCTAAAATGTATTAAAATCTAAAATAAATCTTTATAAAAACGCACTAAGTGCAACAACAATATTTTTTTATGATATAGGTGGTATACGAGCCGATGGATCACCTGATGGTAAGCGATGCAACACCAGTGGTGTCACAAGTGCGCTGCTAATTGTCCTAACTTATTAATATTATTCTAATATCGCCTTAATTGCACCAGAAGGTAGGCATATTTGTACTAGTCTTAGGGATTAAAAACAGAAAAATATTGAAAGTGTCATATTCGATTAAGAACCGGGACATTATTTTTAGGTATCGATACTATACTATAAATAATGAGCTAATAAACAGGTAGCAAACCAAACAAAAATAAAATAAAGATATTTTGCGATATTAACTGTACCAAAAGAAAGTAAGTAAACAATAGGCGAACTTAATGCCAAGAGGCATTCTCTACTAGTCAACCTTTGGGTCAGAAAAGAAGGTGCTGCAAAAGGAGAACTAAGTTAATATTTAAATGGTAACTTCTTTTTATCTGTAATTATTTTTCTTCAACATCTTTAATAATTATTGTAACCCGGTTATACTCTATAGCTCAGAAGTTACTGTTATTCCATCTTCGTATAAAGATTTTAATTTACCAGACCATGCGCTATCACTGTCTCCTCACCTCTGCACCTGATCAGCATGAGGCTCAACCAGAAGTAGGCAAGATTTAGATACAATCTCAGAGTCTCCTAGTATGGTCATACCAAGCGTCGCGTCTCTTATTACCATATCGGAATGTAATTTTTCACCTATGCCAGTATCCCAATCAGTTGTAAAAAAAGGGGAAATGTACCTTTTTTTAAATATACCTCTAAAATAAAATAAAATGATGTTGTGGAGTATGTACGGTAAGCATACTTGCGTGCCCAATTGGGTTGAGGTCTGGTTATTGTGCAGGCCACGGCAGAACGTTGATACGAGCTTTGGCAAGAATGCGTGTTATGACTCTAGCCGTGTGTGGACTTCCACACACCGCACTTGCGTTGTCATGCATTAGTTGAAAAGAATCACCCAAGTGGCCTCGCAAAGGGTTGATTACATCTGATACAATCCTTTTTGCGTAAACTTGAGCATTGAGGTTACCCCTGATCCAAATGAGATCGGTTCTTCCGCCGAGCCAAATACCGGCCCATATCGTTATTGTTCCCCCACTTTATATGGATGAACTTCCTGACAATATCTCAAACGTTCTTTACGTCCAAATGTTCTCCAAACTCGAGAACGTCTTTTATCCGGTCTCATACCGAAGCGGGACTCATCCGAAAAGCACACATAGCGCCAGTCTTCTTCCTCCCAGTTTGTGTGTTCGCGAGCGTATCGTAAACGGGTCCTGCGATTGCAGGGTGCAATAGATGGACCTCTCAGCGGTCTTCGGAATCGCAGATCCAGTTCTCGTAAACGATTTAGGATTGTTTGATCGCTTATTAGCAAACCTGAGGAGCTGTGGCGCCTCGTAAACAACATCATGGCGGTCATGATACGATAACGTTGAGCAGTATTTTGGATATACCGGTCCTATCTCCGAGTCGTGATGCGAGACCGCCCTTAATGTCGCCCGACCACGCTGCCCGTCATGCAATAGCGCCTCCAGAGGCGACTTATGACGCTCAATGTAGTGTTAAAAGCGAAAGCCACAGCACGTTGCCTGGAACCAGCTTCCAACATTCCGACGGCTCGCATCATCTCTTCTCGGGTTAAATGATGTCGTGTTTCCATAATAATGTAAACTGTATCGGTTCTGATGCAGATATTGTAATGATATTGTCAAACCGCTAGTACTTCACATTGACAATCGATTTTCTTCTTATTAACGAATTTTAAACAATGTTTCTTATTTTAATGTTAAAAGTCACTAAACAGCATTATTAGAGATACAAAAAAGTTAGTAAAATTAACCATAATAGCAGCAATACTCTTTAACGTACTTGATCCCTAGACACTTTTGATTTGTGTACTTACATTGACCAACTCATGTCGGTAAATCCTAAGACTTACAAGTAAATCTTATGATTTACCGTACTTCGAGCTTTTACAGTAACAGCTTTATTACCTATTTATATTTTATATTTTAGAATATTGTTTTTATTTGCTGGTTCTCCATTATGTCTGTTATCTGAAAAAAAGGAAAAAAATGTAATTAAGTATTAGTAAATGTTAGTTTAAATTAAATTACTAAGTTTATAATTAGCATTATAGAGTTGTCAGTTTAAATAATAGATAGTTTAAAACGTAAATAATAGGACTTGACTATTTAATTTAAGGAATACAGGCATGGGTGTTATTTTGCCACCATATTTTCAATAATAACACCACCAATTACGCACCTGCATACAACTACTGTGTGTCGACACAAATTATCACACTCATCACGCGTATGCGGTGATACGCACAGTAAGCAAATCAACGTAAATGGGCACTTTTGCATGGTTATATTAATAATCTAAAATTATTCCAACTTTATACGAACGGACGCGGGCGAGGTATACCTACGCGTTCAGATCTTTACATGAAACCGAGCGATTTCAAGGCCGTGTTCTTGAAATCCGTACGATAGTATTAGCGTAAATTTAAAATTCCAGCGAAAAGCTGAGATACGAAAGAATAAACTTAAACAACACAGTGACTTAAATTAAAAATTCCAACCTCATATTTACTACAACGAAGACCTATTTTTAATTGTAACTTCGATTTATTCAGTTTTTTTATGAAAAAAAGACCTAAAATCAAACATTACAAAACATTTTCGTATTTTTTTAACAAAACAGAGACCAAATTCGATTTGAGTTATATTTCGTGAACGATTTCAAATAAAACACAGACCTAAGTAATAATTTGTCATTGATCCTACAGTAGATTTTAATAAAATAAAGACTCAATTCAAGTTGAGCCTATATCAACTGAGAGAAAGTTACTGAAACAAAGACCTATTCCAAAACCAGTCAATATTATAATGATAAATATTTAACAAACTTACCGATTTGTTTAGTAAAACACTGACGCATCTCCAAATCTGCCAGCGTTTGACACAAACCTCGCGCGCAACCGCCGCCCCAAAACTGAATTGGTCGATATTCGATGAACGAACGAAGTGTGCGGGGCGGGAAAGATAGTGACTCATGTATTTTATACGTTATTATTTACAGAATAAAGTTGATTTTTAAAGAAGTATGCTGTGACCCTTGGTCTATAAGGTCGATTTTTCACCAAAACTCATTTTTCCGAAATTTTGAGTTAGGTCGTTATCTTATTAAGAGTGCGTTATTTCATTTGCGTCATTTGTCATTTCCATGATCGCGTCAAGTCGAACGCGAAGCAAACACTACCATCCTTTACTGGAACCATTTCGCCGCATTTCCAGGCCCCTATTTGAGAACCTCTGGATAATACCAGAACGCATAAATCTTAATCTAAAATTTTGTCACTTAGTTACCTATAATAACATACTTAAAATCTAAAATTTAAAGTCTGTAGATCATTTAGTTCCGAAGTTAAGCGAAAACAAAGTTTCGCATTTATGACATTCACTCACTCATGATCACCAAAATAGAACTACTACTTCCCATAAACTCAGAGAGCTAAATTAGGTACAGTGGCCAGCACATCAAGTTACTACAATCTGTCAAATTTCCTCAGTTGATATTGAACCAAACACGTTTGACATTAAAGTGAAGGAAGTTCGATTGAAGAAATTTGACAGATTGTAGTAACTTGATCTGCAGGCCACCGTACAAAGTTAGGGTATAATAGCCACATAATGGGAAACCTTTAAAGTTTTTAAAACTAGGATAATCGAAGATCTGGAGTACCTAGTGACCCTAATTAGAAAACACAAGAGCCCAACCAAACTATTAGAGATCGACATACCGCCTACACAAAAAATATTCAACTTGGTGGGCCGCTTCATTTGATGTCAAAAATCGAAGGTCTGAAATATCTTATGAAGAACCCTCAGCTGTACAGAACAGAACTTAAAATAGTTTTAAAATTTGTTAGAAATTGATTGTGCTTTCAAAACACACCGTATCTTGTGTGGAATATGTTTTTTTTTATGTAATAGGTGGCAAACGTGCAGACGGATCACCTGATGGTGAGCAATTGTGCCGCCCATAGACACCTGCAATACCAGTAGGGTCACAAGTGCGCCGCCAATGTCTAACCCCTTTCCTCTAAATAGGCCTCACTCACTCGACGAAACATAGTCCCATTCATACCGAAGCGTGCCTCTACTACGGTAGAAAAATATGTTACGTTGATTAGTACTTAGTTGAGATTCACATTGGGCTATAAACGGTGCAATTGTCCGCCATGGACCAGCTCAAGGATATTAATATGTATGTAGCAAGTGTAGAGGTCGATATAAAACCAAGTTTGAATTTGCCCCGACGTTTTCTTAGAACTGGATAGCAAATACCAATAATTACACCAAACAGTACAAAACAATACTGACTCACTTTTGTTCAACTTAAAAAGTTTATATTTTAATTTTGCTGTTTTATGTATCAAGTTATCATGGGAAATTTAAAGAGTCTTGAGAATTTGCAAATTTTTTTGTTGGATCTGTCAATTATTACAGACTTCAAAAAAAAACTAAAATAAGTAAAGCACTTTTATTTCTTTAATTAATTTTTTTAATATATTGTATTAATTATACATATCTCAAAGTTTATGCAATGTGCACAATTAAACAATACAATTAATTTCTTAACTAAAAAATACATGAACTTCCAAAAGTCAAGAACTAAAATATTATTCAGAATTGTTTGCAGAAAAGGTTATTGATGATACTATTTGTACAGACAGCCGCACATCAGGTTACTACAATCTGTCAAATTTCTTCAATCGAACCTCACCTTTATGTCAAACGTGTTTGGTTTAATATCAACTGAGGAAATTTGACAGATTGTAGTAACCTGATGAGCGGCTGTCCGTGTACATATGTAAGTATTTGTCTACTGGTCATCTGGAACTAGGAAGTAATTTTCGTCTATCTGAAGTTGAAGAAGTTGATAATGTCGATTTTTGGACAATAATATATCTAAATAATTATTAAAGGTGCGTTCATGAAATTTGGCACATGTAATCATCTTGCACATAATCTCATTATATACGTCCCACTTCATACGTTTAAGTGTAATAGTTTTCGAGTTATGAAAAGGTCAAAAGTCGCTCTAACTAAATGGATCGTGTTCTGTAATATTAACCTTGTTCGCTTAGTCGCCAATATTTTTTTACCTTGGCTTGACACGCTTCCCCGTGTCTAGATAAAAGAAACTTAAAATATAGTTTGTAATTAAAATTGCTATTAGTATTTGATACAGCAATTTTCAAGTGTATGTATTACTTAAGATTAAAGTGATACATTATGAGGAAAAACATGAAGACAATTACTCGGTTTTCCCTAATAATTTGCATCCTTACTTTGTTTAAAACGCTGTTTAACTCGTGGTTATGCGCAATTTTGACTTCTAGAAAATCTTTCAGTTACGTGTATTATTAGGTGGAGTAAATTGTAGAATTACTAAGAACCTTCAAACTTACTACAAGTACTAGGTAAAGTCAGCGTCATAATGTAGAGGCCAAGATGTCCAAATGCTTAGTGATATTCACGGTATGCAGTAATATCAACACAACCAAAAGTAGCCAAATTTAATAGGGTATTCCTATTCATCTTGGTTAAAAAATATCGGAACAGCTGAAAACTTTAATCACGAAATTTGTATTCTCTCGAGTCTTGGAGTCGTGGATTCGATTCCCGGATGGAGCTAAAAGTATGATTTGATTTTTTCGAACAAAACTCGGGTTTGTGATCACTAATCTATATAAGGCTAGCGGTAATTAACTGTTATCCTATCATAGTAGCGATGACTTCATTTCTATCATGGAGGCCTTTACCCTGCAGTGGGGTAACAGGTATATAAGCTGATACTTTATAATAACAGCTCTGTTGGGGTCCATTTTTAAACGTTTTCAGTATGGGCTTATGTATCTAAACTATGCTCGAATGGATATAAAGGAATATTTATTTAAGTGCTAACTTAAGGATTTAAGCTTTACCTTTACTTGACACGCTTCCCCGTGTCTAGATAAAAGAAACTTAAAATATAGTTCGTAATTAAAATTACGCAACAAATTGTTTTGACTAAGCACATGTCATTAATTTGTATTAACATAAATAATTATATAATCTCATTTTATTGAAAAAAAATATTTTTTATTTTTTTTACATTGAACGGCCTGGATGCACATTGGCTAAAGTGTTCGTCCAAAGCGCGAAAGGATAATAAAATATTTTTTTATGTGATAAGTGGCAGACGAGCAGACGGATCACCTGATGGTAAGCGATTACCGCCGCCCATGGACAACACTCGTGGCGGGACAAATGCGATGCAAAGTTTTTAAGTTCCCCTTCCCCTTGAGTTCCCCTTCTCTTCTCTTCTCCCTTACTCGGTGCAACACAACGCAGTCACTTCTACACACCAAATTTGAGTAGGGCCGATCACTTCTTACAGTAGTTCTATGTTCAGAATCCTAATGGTTGACTTGTAGGTTATGGTGTAAGAGCTCTGCTCTTCTTAAATAGTTTTGAATGAAAACATTTTTTTTATGAAAAAAATATTTATTTATCAAGAAAGTAACAGGGATATGATGTGATACAGACGCGACAGAGCTTCTGAAGGTGCAAGTGAAAATTTATTTTTTTAATTTATGTTCTGAGGCTGCGTTTATAATGTATACGCGTCATCTTCTATCAATGGTATTTTATAGACTGCCAAAAGCTAGAACTACTTGCAATACCCAGCAACCCATCCAGGTTGCTTGTGACAGTATCCAGAGCAGCAGTTCCCTTGGCTTCCATCAGGCTGGCAGCCATCTCTGTTCTTGATGCAGGCCAGCACTTGCGTCGGCATGAAGACGGCAGCCATGACGAAGATTGCCACGAGGATTATCAGGTTGAACTTCATTTTGATTTTGGTTTGAGTAAGTCTCTCGTCTGAAACTAGAACGAATGTGTCTTCTCCAGGTTTTGATCTCGCTTTTATATTGGTGAATTTACCTGTTAGTAATTCGTTAATGTAAAATTTCCTGGTAAGTACGTAAAACCCGAAGTGTGCATCATTTGAATAATAGGTACACGTGGAGTCACTTATTTGTTACTGCAGGTCACGTTAGTGTAGTACACAAATAGGCTAAAATGTTTACTCCATGGCAATGTGCCAATGGGAAACTTTGACCAGACCTGAGGAAGGGATTATTATGGCCAATCTATAGATTGTCGGTTGAGTTGAGGGTATTTATCGATGGTAGAAGAGTTAGCTTCTACCATCGATAAATACCATCAAACGAAACTACATTTTAGCTATGCAAGATTTTATAAAAATCTTACACAGCTAAAACGCATAGTTAATAAGATTATTAAAAAAAATGGGACCTTCAACCATCTCTTACCCCGCTTAAGAGTAGTGGCAAGGGCTTTTAGTATGTTGACTCTCTAAGCACCCTGAACAAATTCTTAAAGAAATGGCTTAGGTCCCAACTCAAGCACACACCTCTATTTGGATTATTCTTTATGAGGTAAAACTATTGAAAAAGTGAAGGTTACTTTCTAAGGTATACAAATGGTGCCGTTTGCAACCAGAAATAGTGCTTATTGCTAACGGATAAGTTACAATCCGTTATAATACGACGCATATAGGTACGCTAATCGGCTGAGTAAATACCTACTCGAGATAGTAATAGAAGTTTCTAGAAAGATCTAGTGTTCTGTAGAAGTCTCCCGATGCTCTAGTTGCAATATGCTTGGCGCTTGCGATCATTCTAGAACTTCCATACAGAGGATCCTGGCTCGACTCCGAGCATACAATTATGGATTTTCAAATCGATGTGCATATTTCCACCTTTAGCTTGGCAGTGAGGGAAAACTCTACACTATAATATGTCTATTAGTCCAAGAGCTAGTGAACCCTAGGTGTAACGGTCTCTTTATAAGGTTAGAAATTTGAATACTTACGATTTCTGGCATTCTAAGAGCATTAGCCATGACCTGGCAGGCGTCAGCCCTGCACGCTTAGAGAAAGTATCAAATAGAGAGGACACGCAAATAATTAATATTCGTGTAAATGGAACCACTATATACAGAAATCGCTAAAAGTAAAAGAGTCTTTATACTTGCACTTCATCAGCCTATTATTAATTGAGTTTCAAAACTTGTTTCTATAAATTTGAAAATTTAATAGGATTAAGGTAACATTCTAAAAAAATTTACAGGTGATATATATACTTGGGTCACTTCATAATGATATTTTGACAAAAGGTACATTTACTTACTTAGTATATAGTTTCAAACGTTCTTCATACATTATTCATATGTCATTGAAACTTCAACTTCCAATTTGGTTTTATGAGTAAGTAAACACTTTTGCGAATGAATATAGACAACCTTTCAGCTTGCTTTAGTCTGAAGACTTTTGTCTAAAAAAGAATTGGATGTTGTTCTTTATTTACTCTAACGCTTGTTGACTTTGAGAACTTTCCAAACATAATGGTATCCTTTTAAAGTCAGTTTAATTACAAAGACGTATGTTTCAGCAGAACTCAAAGTTGAAAGAAACATTGGGACAAGTGTTATGATGTTATAACTTTTTATGTGATAGGCAGAGAAGCAGATATATCTCCTGGTGGTAAAAGATTGCGGTCGCATATGTCACACTTTCAACACGAATTTGGCCTCTGGTACTCTCACTAACACAAAATTAAATTTAAAATATAAAAAAAAACCCCGGCACGAATAACTTAGGTAAGCTTTATTATTTTATACTTTTTAAAGGTAGCTTACCTAAGTAATTTGCGTCGGGGGTTTTTTAAATTTTTAATTTAATTTTTTATTTTATACTTTTTAAGGTAAACATAACTGTAACCCCCCATAACTTTTGAACGGCTTAATCGATTTTCATCAAACATATTTGAGAACACTCGTCCGTAAAAGATCTACAATACAAAAAAAAACGAAATTGAAATCGGTTGATTCGTTCGGGAGCTATGATGCCACAGACAGACAGACACGTCAAACTTATAACACCCCTCTTTTTTCGTTGGGGGTTAAAAAGCACATCGCATGCGCTGCTTGATGCTGGTTTTCTGTGAGGCCGTGTTATTACTCCTAATTATCACATTAGTAAAAAACCACACTACCACATTAAGTAAAAGCAGCCAACAGCCTATTAAAGTATAACGTGAAAAACCCGAAAAACAAGTAAGAATTTTCCTTAAAATGTTGAGTCTTAGGAAAAACCATTGCATACATAATTTTTCATTGTTTGATAACATTAATGACTGGTACTTAAATTGGGGAAAATGATTTTGTTAACCGCATAAAACACTCCGTACCTAATCTACCTAAGAGAATAGATAATAATAGTATTTCATCTTAGTTTTTCCTTATAACGTTAGAGCGATAATATCGCTCCTTTCATACAGGAGATTTTTGCTGTGGGAGAGCTAAGCTTTGGCATGAATGGGCCAGCTCCACCGGTGTGATACCACGGCCTCACAGAAGACCGGCGTAAAGCAGCGCCTGTGCTGTATTTCGCCGTTCACTGTTTAAGTTCTGAACCACATATTTTTTCTATGTCTTTTGGAAATCAACATTATTTTTTAAACTTTTCATACAAAGCTAGTCACGAGACTCACTTCGTATGGGGAGTTGGTAAAAATTTCGACGAATTTCAAAAAGTCGTTGATCAAAATGTTGTTCAAAATGGCTGGTAGTAAAAACACTTGATAAAGAGATGTTGTTAATGTCTACACCGTGTATGCACTGATGGCTCTTTCGTTATGTCCATTTGTAGTTTAGTCTGGAATTGTTTTTCATAATTATAACTACAGGTCCTTGAGTGGAGGCCGCGTGCAGGAGGCCGCAGCCGTGGCAGGCCTCCCACCATGTGGACCGACGATCTGGTGAAGGTCGCGGGAGTCCCTTGGATGCGGGTGGCACAGGACCAATCTGTGTGGAGAACTTTGGGGGAGGCCTATGTCCAGCTGTGGACGTCTATTGGCTAAAATGATGATAACTACAAGAGGCCCGCCCTTTGTTTTGGAATATTATTCGCTCCCATTAAGCCTCCAATTAAATAGATGGCGCTAATTTTCGATTACATCGCGCAAGTTTTTTGTCTTTTCAGATTACCTAATAAGCCATGTGATTTATGTTTTTATGTGATAGATTGACCATTTGATAGCTGGCAGATGAGCAGACTGATCACCAGATGGTAAGCGATTGCCGCCACCCAAATGATAGACTCCTGCAACACCAGTAGAGTCACAAGTGCACTGCCAACTTTAACCTCAATTGGGCCTCTTGTTACCCTCATTCACTTGACGAAACACAGCGGAGGCGCTTAAAGGCAGGTGATTTATAGAGTAGCAAAAAAAAATTATATAAGAATAAAAAGTTTATTTTTCAAAGTTTGATCACACGAAGTAAAAAAGATTAAAACAGCTACATAACAGAAATTCATAACATAAATACATTTCTATTAAGAAAAAATAATACAAGAAGGTCTTTCAAAAATCATTGTCAAGAGTCATTGAGTTCAATCCGGGTCATTTTGAGGTTCTCTACTTGCAGTACCCAGCGACCCAACCAGGCTCCTTGTGGCAGAATCCAGAGCAGCAGTTCCCTTGGCTACCATCAGGCTGGCAGCCGTCTCTGTTCTTGATACACGCCAGGACTTGTGATGGCATGAATACGGCCACCACGACAAAGATGGCAACAACGAAGAACAGGTTGAAATTCATTTTGGTTTTGTTACAACTCACTGTGATGACGGGGAGGTGTGTGGCTTCTTGGAGAGATAGGTACCTCAGCTTTTATAGTAGGAAGTATAGGTAAATACGTAGTTGCTAAGTTACCTACTGCTTGACCTTCCTCGTCAGCTAGGCATGCTAAATTAAGTCACTTGTAATAAGTCAGTACATTATAACTAGTATGGATATTACCTGTAAAGAACTGAGGAAGGAATTTACCTACTTGAGTGTTTTACCACAAAATACATATTGACACAGAAGGCTGACTGCCCACTAAGAGCTATAAATATGTCATGTACTCACGCATGCGCACTAACGGGCAAAAACGCCTTTTCGACCACATTAATCCTAACATATGACATGAGATTGTCAAACTGTCGAGGTCTATGGTAGAGGCCGCGCGCTTATGTAATCATGCCGGGCAACAACCCTAGCATATGTCAACAAACTCTTCTAAATTCAAAATCAGGTCAAAGTCTAACTTCTGTGTGTAATTATTTTGTGGTTTTACCCAGCATTTTTGCCACGTTAGATAGGTACTTTCTGCATTGTCGAATAAATGAACTGTCCTGAATACCTAATGAACGATTTAGAAAATACCTATATAAAAATAAGAAATAAGAGTAAAAAAATACTATGTATAAAAATAACGACTATTTAGGCATTTTTACTCCCACGAATGTTTGTCCAGAGTAGGGATCGAATTCACGACCTTTGGCGTATGAGGCAGGGTCACTACCAAATGCGCTATCCGACCAGTCAGTCAGTTGCTACAATTTTTATACATCAAGTTGTTCTAAGACCTGTTACAACTAAAAACAGCTGGTTAACATAATCCGATGTGTCAGCTATCTGACGCGATTACTTTTATAAAAGTAGTCATCAAATTTACGACTTGCCTAAGATTAATGATTACCGTAGCTCGAAGCCAGATTTTCAACGGGCCGTTTATCACAGTCGATAAAAGCTTCGGTTAAGGTAAGTCTAGTTCAAGAATTAAAGAAAAGACTGATGGTTGAGCTTAATCCATAAGTACGGGTACAATTATAAATTAATGACACTGTGTCATTAATTTATTAATTCATTCCTCTTTCTTACAATTCTAGGTTTTTTAGGCGGGTGTGAAACGACATCTCAGCAGGTCTTCAGGGTGAGGATGTCAGATTTAGTGGACACTTTGTCTGTTCTATTGTGCCTCTCAATCTTATATTTGGATCTCACGACCGCTTACTACCAGGCGGAGAGTGAGGTCATCTTAATTGGATAGCATTACTGAAATAACGTGGTTTTACAATTGCCTAAGAGGTACAGATAGACCGATATACGTGGCAAAATGTGGTCGGGGTGTGGCCGGAATGGGTGTGGACTGGCTGTCATGTTGACAGGAAGGTCGCAGATTTTACTTTTATTATTTTTTTTTCTTTCCCATGTTGATTAATTTAATACATTGTGAAGGTCGTGGATCTGATCGATGGCGCCACTGTCGCTCATGTCGTGGATAGTGTATAACTTTTATGTAATTTGGTGATGGGTAGGTTATTTTTATTTTTTTATAATTTGTGTATTGTGTGTTTATTATAAGTTGCTCGTCCTAGTTTTTTTAAACTTTTTTTTTGTCTTTCTTCTCTTAATTTTGTTTTTTTTTTATAATTGGCTTGTTGTGTTTTGGTTTTTCTGTTGTATTGTTTCATGTTCGTGTCATTCACTCGTTCATTTATATACGTCACTCAAGGTCCAAACTGAAAACCAGCGCTGCAGTGGCTTCAATGAAGCAGCTGCAGCATATGCTGAGTTTGGACCTTATTGACCACCTATCTGTCTATATATGTAAGCACGTAATGTTTCTCTCTGTTCTCGTATATGTACCTACTTCTTATTGTATCTTATTGTATTCTGTGTCTTACTGCTGTCGTGTTGTATCTCTTCTTGTGTGGTCAATAAATGTTTTACTTACTTACTTAAAAAATATTTTTCTATCACACAAATAGTACTATACGCCGTTAATATCAGATTTAGGCACCACTATAGATAGCCCACTTAAGGGTAAAAAAGTTCACTAACTACCTATTCGAAAAGCGAAAAAAGTCCATAAGTGAAAACGCACTATCATGCATGGGTCTGACAGTAAAAAATATATTAGAATGAAAGGTACTTTTATTTAGTAACGTATCAAGAATTTTATATAAAACATTATATAATAAAAAAATTTAGTCTTTGTTTTAACTAAAAAGCTTAAAGATTAATATATAGATTCGACCAATCTTTATCTGGTAATATATCTATTATGGTATAAGTTTTACGATTTATCCTCGGATGAAAATTGGTCGAATCGGGCCTAATACACATTAAGTATAGAAATCACTTTAGCTTACAATATTGCGTATTCTGTAAAATTACTTAACATCATATAAGTATCAGCCAACATGGACACAGGTCATCTTATAAATCAAGTCATCGCTACTATGATGGGATTAGGCTTAACCCTTATTTCGACAAGATTGTTTTTTATTAAATTTGTCAAATAGTAACTAACCACACTTGGAAATAAACTTGTGAAATGACTTGTTGATATAAATATAATCAGAATAAGTAACACTACAGAGTAACGCAAAGTCCATTATTATTAATACCAGTCCAGTTTTAATGACAACAGGTGCGGTCACCATCCAATCACTTTGGGGATGTCAGCATTGATTAAGGGCGTTCAATCAAGGTATTTGTTGGAGTGTTTGCAGGATACCTCAATTCCTGCCAACGAGTCGACTCACAAGATGCAGGGTCATCAATGCTTGAAAGAGGAGATCCATCCATATTTGTTCCACTTGATTGGATTTTCAGGCATCATTGGTTCCATTGGGCGTCTTTACTGCTGACTTTGGGGATCTATCAGCATTGATTAAGGGTGGTCGAAGTAGGTGTTGGAGCAGTTGCAAGATATCTGAAGCAATGCCAAAGAGTCGACTCATAAGATGCAGTGCGAAGAATCCTTAACGTCCAAGGACTAGCTGAAGAGAAGATCCATGTGTTCCACTTGAATGAAATTTCAGACATCATTAGTTCCATTGGGCGTCTTTTACTCTGAAGACTTTCTGAAGCTGACCTCTAAGACTTTAGGACCGCACCTCTACTTTCAAATTAGCGGCAGTACCCAGCGACCCATCCAGGTTCCTTGTGGCAGTATCCAGAGCAGCAGTTCCCTTGGCTTCCATCAGGCTGGCAGCCGTCTCTGTTCCTGATGCAGGCGAGGACTTGCGTCGGCATGAACATAGCCGCCACGAAGAAGATAGCCACGAGAATGATCAAGTTGAATTTCATTTTGGTTTATTTGACTTTTTTTTTCTGCGAGTAGGTACACACACGTTTAGCTCAAGTCGAGATATGCCTTCATTGAGAGATGGACAGCTTTTATATGTAAAAATATGCCTACGAAATTGATAACAAACCATTTTCTACGTGACCTTTCCTTGTTGTTGTTGTAAAATCTAAATCTTCGTCAATTGACCAGATTTTGATTAGAATAATAATGTGGATGTATCCTTATGTTAGCCACACATCAGGCTACTCATGTCTCTTTTAAAAATGTCAAAGTTTCGCCATTAATACACCAAAATGTTTACAAATGTAAAGTGAAAATTTATAGAAGAAATTTGACGGATTGTCGGAAGATTTATACTGGAAGTATCCATGAACGCAACAACGACTTTTGAAATTCGCCCGAAATTTTTTCGACTCCCTATACAAAAGGAAGATGACGAACTTTGTATGGAAAGACGAATATTAAAAAAAAATGGGTCGCCGTCAATAAAGACTCTATTTGCATAGAGCGCTTTCGCAAAAAAGAAGTAACATTTTCGAAAGAAGTATAATTTTAGAAACTATATTATCCAAAATAATATTTATCTGTAAATTATTACAGACATAGATACTTTCGAATGTAACTAAAGACCACAACTAAAGACATAGCTGTTGGGATTACTATTTTAAACGTTTTCGGTATATGGAATTGTGTTCACAGATTATTTCGATGTTTCAACAACAAAATCTTATCCATACTATTGACAGTGATCCGTCCGATCTCGTTAAGGTGCCCCCTCAATTAACATGTGAGTCGATAAAATATGTTAATAATAATATGTTTCTAATAACAAGGAAAATCTTATAGTAAACAAAGAATCGCGACACTTCGCAACAATTATCACTTGTTTTTCCTTAAATTACTAAAAATGTTTGTAAATATACGAATAGGTATCATGGGAGAGCCACGCTTCGGCCAAAATGGGCCGGTGCGAACGGTGTGATACTTTGGCTTCGTGATGCAGCGCCTGCGCTTATGTTGGGCTGAATGAGTGAGGGTACCGGAGGCCAAATCAGGAGGGAAAAAGGGGTTAAAAAAGTTTGCAGCATATTTTTACTCCATTGGTGTTTCGGGTTTCTAATGGGTGGAGATAATTTATAACCATCAAGTAATACGTTTGCTCCTCTGCCACCTCTAGCGTAAGTATAAAAAATGCTGCTGCTGGGCCTCTATCATAGACATCAAGTTATCGCTACTATGATGGAGTTAGGCTTAATTACCACGCTTAACCCGTAAGAAAAGAGCAGACAAATTTTATTTAAAATATACTTAAGTTTGTAATAGTTAGCTTCACAAACTAGTTTTAGCTTATACGAGATGAATATAAATGCGTATTATCAAACAATGCTTTGATTACAACTATGAACGTTATTTTTTAGGGTTCCGTACCTAAAAGTGAGAATAATGAAACATCTTATAGGATCACTACAGTGTCGATCTGTCCATCTTTTTCAGCGCATGTGATAAAGATAAAGATAAAAAAGCATTTATTTGTTTCGCACGCACGACACACATAGGACAAATAAACAGGCTGGACAATATAACTCAACATTAAAAATTAAATAAAGTATACCAAAAATAGGCGAAGAAAAATACAAAAAATATTTATTTAAATTAAACAACATTTAACATTACTGAAAAAAGAAAATGTTTGGGTTTATCGCACCAAACTTATAATAATTCAGATATAAATTGTATATCTTACGTACTGAACCCACGGTGTGCACGTCCAGTTTTTTTTATTTAAATAAGTACTAAACTGGACATTTTAATAGTTATGTTTTGAACAAAATGCTAATTTTACGACCTAAAAATTTTGAGTCTATTGAGGAAAACGTCTCAAAAACTGCCACGTGTAAATCAAAATAAAAGCCATGAGTGACCAATTTTAGATTCATTTTTTGCGTGGCAAGTGGCAGACGAACAGGTGGAGCACCTGATGGTAAGCAATTGTCGCCGGCTATGGTTCGAGTCGTACTTGTATGTAATGACATCGAAAGGGCTTTGTAAATTAAAATAATGTATAATTTTTGACTCACTATGCAAATTTAACAAGTCACGTGACCGACTTTGTATGAATAATTGCAAAAAAATTATGCGAATTTTCAAAAGTCCTATAATTACTGACTATAATTATTGGTAGAAGACGTGGTTAAAGGGATATAAATATTGACAAATACAACCGTATTATGTACGTACTAAGATGGTACTAAGTAAGCAAAACTGTCAATTTTTTTTTCAATCAACTCTCATCTTACTGCCAAACACATTAGGTTGAATAACAATTGCGGAAATTTGACAGTTTGTGGTAACCTATCTTGTGACTGTACCTATTTATTTTTTCAGGCCGTCGTATAAAAATTAACATATCCACATTCAAAAGTTTACTTTCTACTTAACAATTTCCTAAGTAAATATGCGAAATTCGCAAAATTTATTAAGTACCTTTATACTTCACCGCGCTCATGTAAAAAGCGTGGGTCTTGATGTATATTCTTTATGGGTCCCTGCTGAATAGTTTGAGTAAACTCTAATATCGTAAAAATATTTTGCGGCTTCTGGAGGTAGTAAAAAATCTATTAACACAAGAATGTTAGGAGACACCAACATAAATGATGTAAAACCTATTTTCCAAACCTTTTTAGATATAAGTGCTTACAATATTTTAGAAAAGCATTCTCATCTTTTTTTAAACATAGTTACACAAACAATTTCGCCAAAGCATAAAGTTAAGTAAAAGAAACGTATCAGCCTATAATACGATGCCCTACTTAAGAGCAAAGGCATCTATCATAGAATTCAAGTTGACCATGGGAGAGTCACTTCGAGAGGACCTTCGGCATGAATGAGCCGGCGCGACCAGAATGATACCATAGCCTTCACAAAAGACCGACGTGAAGCAGCGCCTGCGCTGTGTTTCGTCGAGTGAGTGAGGGGTACCGGAGGCCCAACGGGGGGGAAACGAGGTTAAAGGTTGACAGCACTCTTGTGACTCTAATTGTGTTGCAGGTAGGCGGTGGTAATCGCTTACCATCAGGTGATCCGTCTTCCATCAATCACATAAAAAACCATCGCTTAATCCAACAATAGTTTTCATTAAAAACGTAGCGTTTTCCAACAAAATATTAAACTGTTGCCGTAATTGATGTGTTCGGGGTGGCGTTATCTGTTAATTAATCTTTAGTAATACCACCTTAACTCCATTAAACATCATTAATCTTCACGTACAAGCAAGTTGACGGTTGACATGTGCCCATTATTTTCTTATTACATACATTTACATAAAGTATCAGCATAATTATACCTACTTTCCCACTGCAGGGCAAAGCTGCCTCGATCATAGAAATCAAGTCATCGCTACTATGATGGGATAAGGCTATCACCTCGCTTGTTTAATGCAGATTGGTGATCACAAACCCGAGCTATATTTCGATTCCCAGTCACGTCAATTAAGGAAACTATGCATTTTCTAAGTTTTCTTGGGTATGGGTGTTCAGGGTTGACGCCCCCAGTTAATTATCGTCATCTGGTACTCATAGTACAGGGGTTCTCTTAGTTTGAGACCAGGTTGATTGGTGTGATTGTTTTTTTTTTCTGAGATAGGGGGCAGACGAACAGACGGATCACCTGATGGTAAGCTGATTACCGCCGCCCATGGACACCCGCAAAACCAGAGGAGTCGCAAATGCGCTGCCGACCTTTTAAGAAGGAATACGCTCGCTTTTTGAAGGTTTGTAGGTCGTATCGGTTCATTTATTTATTTGATGTAAATAATCGCGGGTTCAATTGAAAGTTTTTTTATTTGTTCGTAAGATGTTCCCTCAAAAGCTACATTAGAGACTACGGCTTAAACTCTGACGTCACTTCACAGTCCACACGATGAGAAGATTTTATCAATAAGAAACCTCCCCATGAACTAACCCATTAAAAGACTGCAAACGGAACGACATAATACCAATAATGCCAGGATTATGACATCCTACGACATAAACCGCTCTATAAAGGACGTCATTAAGGCACAAGTGGACAGCGTTTTGACGGGGCGTCCGGTTAAGTTACCCATTGCGCAGAGCAAAAATAGCACTAGTGTCTTGGACATAAGGACTGTCGAAAGTGCTAAAATGTAATTTCACGTGACATTGTGTGTGTCTAAAATCTTTTGATTAATCTCTGAGGCGTTCCTAACAATTTAGACGTCTACTATGATAAAAATCTAAAGAAAAATAAATTTTATGATTTAGACTAGCCGGATGACGCATTTTTGGTAGTGACTCAGCCTCATTCGCTGAAGGTCGTACATTCGAACCCCACCCTGGATAAATATTTGTGTGATGAACACTTGTAATTCTTCAGTGTCTGGGTGAAATAATTATGATAAAAATACAAAAGTATTTATTCCAATACATAGTTAAGTCTGTTAAATACTGTATTTTGATAAAACACAAACAAGTGTAGGTATTATTAGTTTTACCCTTTATGAGTCGCCCTATTTGATTTTTTTTTATTGCGAAGACCCTCATTCACGATAATTTTTTTTATGTTACACCTAACTTCGAAGGAGCCATTCATGCCAAACTGTAAATCGGGTAAATTAAAAATCGCTTATAACTTGTACCACCGATTAATTCACCCACTTCTCTTTACGACCAATTTTTACTTTTATAACGTTACTCTCAGCGAAATTAAATTACTCGGGACGTGTCTGCGTGCGCGCCGTATATGTGTGTCTTGTTGTGCCATTATCACGACTATGCGAATGTCAGATTCAATTTTCTCACATATTACACTGCTTTGTTGTCATATAACGATGTTAGGTTTAAATGAGATCGTCCCAGCTGCTTTGAAATAAATTTGTGGAAGTGGAGGGTGAGAAATCGGGATTTTGGTAAACTTCCTGGGAAAAGGGTAAAATAAATAATCAATTTAAGGTTCTTTGGTAACGTTATGATTAATGGCTCTTTTTAATTTTTAAATTAATTGAATAATGTTATGGAACAATAAAGAAAACAGTCATGTTATAACTAAACTAAAACTTAATTAAATTAAGGGATATTGAAACAGCATAGTCCTAAGTAAATAACGAACTGAAATTCTCAAGGGTTCAGGTGGGATGAAGTCTTAAAGCGTTATTTACTTAAGAATAAATTTGCTATTAATTTCTTTAACCAAAATTATAACGTAAGTAAGTACTTCTGGCAGCTATGCATCGAAAGAAAAAAAATGCCAATTGAATTACATAATGCCAGCATTTCCTGTAGCATTTTTTTTTGATTTATAATTATTTAATAAATTCAAAATTATTACCTACTTAATGTATAAAAAATATCTATTTGATGAGTCATACATTTTTATTGTTGGTGGTTACACCAGTTTTGATTATTAGAATCAAAAAGTTACTAAATAGCTTTAATTTGCAAGTGCTTAGATTTTCCTCACACATTTCCTTGACGCGGCAAGGTCGCAGATAATTGTCATTTATTGGCTGTATATTTATTTACCTGCTTATGAGGAAAATCTTGTCTTGATAACATAAGAAGAATAATATCTATCTCTTAAAAAAATACTGCCTGCTGGACTACAAAGGCCACAAAATTAATCACCACGCATGCCTAACGCGGATTGGCGATCACAAACCCGAGCTATATTTAAAAAAATCGTAACATCCTTTGCTCGACCCAGGAATCGAATTCGGGACCCCAAGATCTTGGCCCGGTACTTAAACCACTAGAACAACGTTCGTTACACAAAAAGGTGTGTTACTGTGCCACTATAAAAATGTCTTTACGACTTGACGTGACGTCAAGCTGTTAACACTAAAATGTTTAAACAAAAATGTCCTTGATATTGAACCATTGGGTCAAGATCGCGACTATTATGTTATAATAATGACAGATAATAAAACCGGTTACGCTGCCACGCCTCCGAAGTCCGAACTATGGTTGATAAGTAACGCCAGAAAGGCTAGCACGAACATTCAAGGAATTCGTGATGAGAAAGTATTTACTATTCAGTGTTTGAGTGTAATATAATGTATTTATGTATTATATTTGTGTTTCCGCTGTTTTCTGATAATATCTGTAATACAAATGCTTAGGCTAATTAGTACGGAGTCAGGTCAATGTATGAGATGTTGTGAGAATTTATTATTTATTAATTTATTACGTATAGTTTAAGTATATTCACCACGAAGTGTCTTTGTCATTTAGACTTGTCGAACCATTTTTTTCATGTGATAATTGGCAAATGAACAGACGGATCACCTGATGGTAAGCAATTGCCACCACACCAACACTTGCAACACCAGTAGAGTCACAAGTGCGCTGCAAATTTTTGACCCCCTTTCCCCCCAATTGGGTCTCCAGTATCAATCACATAAAAATACAGTTTTTAGTCAAACCCAACTTTGTCTCATTACCATCACAACTACAACATGGGCTGAATTATGTATGATTCCATCCTACGTACTATTCTTAATCTGATTTGGAGACTTCAAAGTTCGTGATGACAAATACAAATAGTGTGCAAATAGTCTACATTTGTTGTTCTGTTCCATCGGCAACAAAGTTACGGAGAACGTAACTTATAAATTAAATATACATTGCATATATTGTAGACTGAAATTGAATTATTTTACTGTATCTTCGAGTTTGCAAATAAACTTGAATAAATAATAATATTCATCTAACGATTCGGTTTCGGATACGCAGGATAAACAGGTTGTAACTTTTTTATGTGATAGGTGGTAAACAAGGAGACGGATCACCTGATGGTAAGTGGTTGCCGCCGCCCTGCAAGTCACATTAGTAGAGTCGTCACAAGTGCGCTGCCAACGCTGTTCCATACAGGTCTTCTGTGAGGCCGGTCGACATGCTGAAGCGTGGCTCTCCTACGGTAAAATCTGTATCTCTTTAACCACTTCTTCTACTTACCAATTCTGAACCACATTTCTCCAAAAACCTACGTTTTGTATGGGGAGTAATTTTTTGACGAATTTTGAAAAGTCGTAGAACAAATTTTGTTGAGAAGGTAACTCTTCTCAACATTGGTTTAACGAAGTTTAACGTAGGTACGACTTCAAACGTAGAAGACATGGGTAAAGGGTATATGTCCCCGGATATACCCCGTATTTGGAAATAAAAAATATTTTGCCTTTTGTTTTCTGTGTCATCACCCTTATGCAGCATCTGAGGTCACACTAAAAATAGAAAAAAAAAAGTATGTAATGCATAGATAAAACCAGTACTGTATGTTCATGTATGCTAACATTACGCGCCTGGAATGCTAACGGCAGGTAATACGCGAGTGGTGTTGCCAGTAAAGATAACAAGTCCTTAGAAAATTACAAATATTCAGTAAAACGCAGACCCGGCCAAACTCGGACAACACAACCCTAGACCAATTTTTTTTAGGATAAAACTAGAAAGTACTCATTGCAATACTTGCTAATTATAAACGCTCTTATGATTTTGCTAGATGAATAAATTTAATCTTAAAAACATGACATTAAAAATAATTTACTGAAGTAAGAATTGTGCATAAGCTTTAAATATTAATAGATGCCTGTTTTGTCAATAAATAAATCATGATCATCATTTCAGCCAACAGACGTCCACAGCTGGACACAGGCTTCCCCCCACAGATCGGTCCTGTGCCACCCGCATCCAAGGTACTCCCGCGACCCTCACTAGATCGTCGGTCGACCTTGTGGGGGGCCGGCCGCGGCTGCGACTTCCTGTATATGGCCTCCATAAATCTATACTAATCATAAAGAGATAGCTTATAGACAACAATAAGGCTTATTATGTAACCCGCAAAAACAAACACTTGTGCGATGTAATCGACGCGCAGCGCCATCTCTTGACAAGTATTGGTACTAAATATAAATAAAGAACCATTATGCAAGTATCTAGCTGGCAACATAGTGTTTATTCCGCTGCAAAAGATAACATACGTTGACCCGCCATTATCTAATAGAGGAGGAAAATATAAGAGGTAAAACCCCACATCATCTCCAAAGGAAGGAAAATAGACAAAACTTAAACCGCGTTATCTTTAATTGTTTAATAATTATAGATAAACTGGTTATGTAACACATTGTGTCAAGTCAAGAGTTTATCGGAGCAGGAATAATTTATCATAATTAATATTATAAATGCAAAAGTAACTTTGTCTGTCTGTTACTCTTTCACGCCAAAACTACTGAACGAATTTGAATGAAATTTGGTACACAGAGGGTCTAGATCCTGAGAAAGAACAAAGCTACTTTTTATTGCGAAAAGAGGGTTGTAAGGGGTTAAAAGGGGATGAAAATTATTAAATAATTAAAAATGCTACCCAAAGATACTATTCCACGCGGATGAAGTCGCAGGCGGCCGCTAGTTTAGTTATAAATATTTTGTATTTGAGGTTGTTGAATTTATTTTAATAAATTTGAATTAATTTGATGCTACCGAACTGGTGTAGGTATAACATATCAGTAGAATATGTGTCAGTATTTTTTTTATGTAGGTACCTTTTTTTTTTCATTATTGGTCGCATAACAAGCAGACGGATTACATGCTGGTAAGCTATTCCTTGAGTGGAGACCGCGACTCGGTAAACGTAGTGTTGGACGCCCTGCTACAAGATGGGATGACGACATTCGAAGGCTGGCTGGAGTGAGCTGGATGAGAGTGGCCGAAAATCGGGAGCGGTGGCGTGCATTGGGGGGACCTATGTCCAGCAGTGGACGAGAGTGGGTTGCTCATGATGATGATGAAGCTATTACCGCCGCCCATAGATACCTGCAACACCAGTAGAGTCACAAGTGCGCTGCCAACCATTAATCCCCATTCTCCCCAATTGGGCCTCCGGAACTCTCACTCACTCGACGAAACAGTGCATGCTGCTTTACGCCGGTCCTCTGTGTTGCCGTAGTTTTCCAGTCGAGCCGGCCCATTTATGCCGAATCGTAGCTCTTTCAATTTTGACTTTAACCCTTAATAAAACATGAGGAAATTAGTTCCCAACTTATTTTGAACCTTGTCTATCTGTACATAAGAGGGAAAACCATTGAAATTTTTCGTTGACTTATGACCTATTTGGGGTTAAATCGGTATTAAATTATATCGAAACACCTAAAAACAATATTTATGTGATATATTCTTATCGCTTGCGCCTGCAGCGACAAGTGTATACTAATACAGCCTATTGGCTACTATCGGCAAATGCATTCAAAGAATAAAGTCCTATTTGCAATATGTTTAATATAGGAGTTTGGACTTTCTGCTCCAAAAATAAAGTCCGATTTGCAATATGTTTAATGTAGGAGATCGGACTTTCTTCTTCGGAAGAAGCGCATTGCTTATTCAAAATAATAACGACATTAGTTACGTAGTACGATTTTACCCCGGTATATGGTTTTAAGTGTCCACTATTTATGATAGGGTTAGGGGAAAACTCGCCCGCTAATTACAAGATTTTTTGACCGGTTACTGTTCAATCCTAACCTACCAATATTTTTGTGATGATAATACTGACTAAACTCTACTAAACGAAAAGATATTGGTGATGTTAGGTTAGAGCAGTGACGAGCAAAAAATCTTGAAATTCTCGAGCGAGTTTTTTTCGGGCGCATTTTCCCCTAACCTTTATTATTATCAGCTGAGGGTTATTAGTTTACAAGTTCAAAGCAGTCATCCTAAAACATTATTAGGCTTAATCACCACGCTTGTTATATATTGCCAATACATGGATATTGCCGATCAGCAATCACCTCATTATAGCTGCGCATGGAAACGACGGAATCTAGGTGCCGAGTCAGCGCAACGTACCGGACCGGAACCTCGCAATATTTCGTCACTCTTGATTCTTACATCGATCAGTTGTCATCCAAATTAGCCTTTAATTTACCTTTGTAATTTTCATACATTAAACTTATTTTAATTAAATTTTGTATTTTTTGCATCCTCCGGCTGTAGCCTTCGTGATTCGCTTACCTAGTGCGGATTGGTGATCACAATATTCGAAAAAATCAATACATACTTTTTGCTCGACCCCGAGAACCACTTGGCCTACGGGGCGTTTATAGAATTAGCGAGCTATAGGTAACTTCTACTTTCTTTGGTGCTTCTGGATTCTGTGGCAACTACGAGTGCCAATCCCATTACTGTATTATACACTTAATTTACGCTAAACCACCTTATTAGAGCGTTTCACTGCAACGCAACAAAACGTGTTCATTATAATTCTACACACGCACCAAACAAACTAAAGTCCAGTATATAAATTACCCCTTAACAAAGCAAATTATCGTTGCAACACAAAAGCGAACAACGTTTCACGTTGCGTCGCAATGTCATTAACCGTTAATTTTCACGTTGCGTCGCGTTATTAACCGTTAATTAATGTTATATTTAAGGGTCGTTTGCAAAAAGTTATTGAGTCATAATCGGGTGCTGGCTTTGAATGCTAGCCAGATGGCAGTGAGTTATTGGTGCTCAGGTTTTAATAAACGAATAAACTTCTACTTTGGCACAATGACTTCTATTTCTCTTTTAACCGGTTTTTTAAATGAAACAGACAGCAAACGAGCAGACGGGTCACCTGATGGTAAGCGCCGCCAACCAAAGACATCTCCAATACAAATGGTGTCACAAGTGCGCTGCTAATAACTTAACCCCCGTTCCCCCCCGATTGGGCTTCCGCCCCGGTCACTCACTGGGCGAATACAACGCAGGCCCTACTTCATGCTAGTTTTCTATGAGGCTGTGGAATCATTCCAGTCGTAGTTTTGAGAATAAAACCACCAAATTTGTTATAAAGCATCCGACACGCCGTATTTTAATTACTTAGCTTTATTTATTCGTACTTAACTGTATTCTTTCAACAACCTATTATTTAGAATATTAATGCAAAATGAATTGAGTCTATCTTCCAAAAACATTTTCGGTACTTATTACTTTTGCCATAAATATCCAATTGCAAAGTTATCGACCCATTTACGAAGTAAATAGCGGGGTAATACACTTAACCTCCCAAATGTCGTGTCACCCAAACGGCGGGTAAACGGGCAGATATAAATGTGGGGATATAAGAGGCATAACACGGCGAGATTAGGAGATAAAAATGACGCTTGCAGACGGGCAGCGATGGATCAGGATTAGCTGGAGACATACGGGTAGCGCGATTTTAAGATACCTATTTCTTTTATTTCGGTATGTTAGTTCAGTTTGTGCCAATAGATGGCGCTGGGTGTCCATTGCATCGCGATTGTATTTTGCCTTTTAGATTTGTACCGTAAAAAGTCCGTAAGTTGATTTAACTAATCGTAAGTTGAATCGAGAGTTGACTTTTTTATGTAATAGGTGGCAGACGAGCAGACGGACTCACCTGATGGTAAGCGATTGCCACCGCCCATAGACAGACACCTGCAACACTAGAGTCACAGTAGAGTGACTTCCTAAAAATAACTAAATAGTGGTGATTTTTATTCTATTATAATTTAATTTTAACAGCTGTAGTTTGTGTTATATCTCAGCGTTTTAAAGCCCAGGGTACGCTTTGACCATGATTCAGCATTTAAGCAGTCTAGAAATTGCAATAAAGCAACTACCGCTTGACTTTCGCAAATCTTCAACAATGTAACCAGATCAAATGAACCTAAAAAATCTGATGATTATTTAAAAAATCATCATTATGTTGGAAGGCTGCAGCGACTGTGTGTTTCTGTTAACAAGAGATTAAGAAGTCTAAGTGAAACACTTTTCAAGGCAGCTATTGTAAATATTCATGGTAATCCAACTGAAGCGGAAAAGCACACAAATTGTTAAGATTGCATAATCTCAACCATTAAAAAAATAGTGCAGAAAATGTTGCAAGAATCTTAGTGCTTGTCCAGACGAGCAAATTTGCCGAGAGTTAAGTCACTGTACTACACTGTAGTACACTGATACTGGTACATAAGTGACGACCCGTTTAGCGCAATGGTTTGAGCGCCGGTTGAGACGTAAGGGTCGCGGGTTCGATTCCCGTTGATGAAACAGATATTTGTGTTGGGTCTGGGTGTTTGTGATACCTTCGTTGTTTCTGGTTTCCATAGCACAAGGGAAAAACTTAGGTTGTGACTAGGACAATGTATGTGATGTTGTCTCAATATCAATATCATATTGCACGTATTTGTAAGATATTTCCTTTTGAACAAGCAGTGAATTAATGAATGAATATATTTTTATTCAGTAAGCCTGCTTTTTGACGCCCTGCGACAAGATGGGATGATGACATTCGAAGGCTGGCTGGTGTGGGCTGGATGAGAGTGGCTGAAAACGGGGAGCAGTGGCGTGCATTAGGGGAGACCTATGTCCAGCAGTGGACGTGTGTGGGTTGCTGATGATAATGATGACTTTTTATTGCACACAAAAGAGTGGTAATAAACCTAAAACTAATTATTACAGGAGTAATGTACAACAAAGGCGGCCTTATCACTATAAGTGATCTCTTCCGGGCAACCTTTGGGTAAAGGACACTTGAACAGGGTATAAGGCGGTGCAATGACGTAATACAATAGCTACTAAATACTTACATAATAATAATTCTAATATATAAATTTAATTTAAATATGGATACACTAATATTATTATTATCATACTAAGAAACATAAACAACATAGACATACTTATCTATCAATCTGTGAGGCCGTGGTCTCTACCACGGCTAGTATTGTTGAATTGATGTTTAATTATCTAACGCTACACCCCCGCACCCCCCTTGGCTACGCTTATGCTCACTGCACCACCGAAGTAGTCAATACAGATTTAGCGCACTAACCAATCATTAAGATGCAATAACTGTAATTCAATGCACTGCGACGTCAATCGGCACGTTAATTAAACGAAACTACGTGACCTAACTACTAGGCAGACCGAAATAACAGCGCCATTTGACTGTAATCATTTCCCAATAAGCAATAAGCATTTAACGTAACCGTTGACAATAACGATTACGATAACGGTGGCGTTTTGGTTCGTGATAACTGTTATAACAGGTAATTGTGGTTTAATTGATTGTGGTTACAGTCAGATTGGTTATTTTGGTAGCTTATTGGAATTGCAATCAGTAAATTGTTATTGCAGTTACAGGAATAAATATATACTCAATACTTAATGCTTTATGTGCGTTCAACAATGTGGTACAGAATAAGATCTTATATGTATTGGAAGTATATTATTATATTATTTATGTACATAGATCCCTAATATATACAGGAATAAGACATTATTGGGGTTCCTCGAGCTTAGAAAGAAACGTATAAAATTTGGCGTATTAATGACATTAGCTAGATGATTAAGTTCATGCTCCAAATTCTATACATACACACACCTCAAATATTTATAATATATTATTGTCCAAAAATCATTTTTCTCCACGATATATAGACAAAAATAATATAATTTCCCACTTCCAGGTGACTTAGAAAGTTGAAATTTGGCAAGCAGATATATATGTTTTAATGATATTATAATTAATCAGAAGTACTCGACACATCTTTCGGATGGAACTCAAACCCACGATCTTTTATCAAACCGGATGGCGGAGAGCCTTCGACAGAGTCTACACCAGAGTAAACAACTTATAATTTCCGCACGTGTCAATCAAGGTAATAATGCTTCCTTCCTACGTTATTAGCGTCACAAACCACGCTGTTTCGTCAAATTACTCCACGACGGAACTCGAACTGATCAACATTTCGTACATACAGGGAGTGTTAGGACGAAGAAGTTATATTCTTGTGTGTTATTAATGTCATTATTTTAACTGTTATTTTCCCTAATAAACGGATAACACGCAGGGGTTTTAAATAAAAATAAATCAATGAGTTAAAAAGCTATTAAATTTAACCTTATTTATTTTTCATTACCTGACGGCAATCGCTTCCAATCAGGTGACCCGTTTTTAACTCTGCCATCTATCACATAAAAAAGTGAACCCGAATTCACCGATAGGGTCAGCAAAACGTATGCAAGTCCTCTGGAATTACATACAGACGTCCATAGCACTCCATATGCTGCGGTAATTGCTTATCATCAGGCGAGCCTTATTTGCCTCGGTGGCAAAAATCTTTTTAAAAAAGGTACATCCTGTATATTTAGGTTGAAACAAAATTACATGGCAGTGAAACGTTTCAAAGGAGACCGTAAATCATTCTATTCTCATGTTACTGGCAATGTTATATTGTGACATCTTTGTTTGATGTAGGTACGTACAGCCGCTCATCAAAGTATACAAAACTGACAAATTTCTTTTACCGACTCTCGTCTTACTGTTACACACATTAGGTTGAATATCGATTGAGGAAAGCCAGGTTGTGGTTACCTGACGTGTGGCTGACTGTACATTCTCTTTTTGCGAAACGTGACGCATACTTGCCTATCAAGTCGTAAAGTAAAAGGTTTTTGCCTAATTGGCTAGGTAATAAAAGGGTTTGAATGTTTCGCTAAGGAAATAAGATAGAAAGGTGATTCCAAAGAGATATACACAAATATAAACATGGTTACAAAAATCAAAATATGTCAAGTACCGGAATTTGAAATATCACATGTGTTCATATCCGATCTGTGTGAAAAACATTCGGGAAGGCTTATGTCCAGCAGTGGACGTCTATTGGCTGAAATAATGGTGGCTTTCTAAGCAACGGAGGGTATCTTAATTTATTTTTACGAGTTATTTACACAATTTTGTTTTAGATGAAAGGTTTTTGATGAAAAAATAGACATTCTTAAATGTTAACTCCAAAATCTGAACTGCATTTAACTTGGCTAAAGAAGTTGTTAAAAATCATCGCAGTAGGGTTGCCGATAAATTTTGTTGGTCCAGTTTATCGTCAAAAGAAATTATAAATACCTACCTAAATTGGTGCCAAGTTCAATAATGAGACTTTATTAGCTAATTTCGTGTAATAGGTACTTGTCCGCTTATAGTCGCCAACTGTTTTAACATTAGCTGGACATGCTGATGCGTGTCTAGATTCCGAACCAGTGTTAAACATGTTTACAGTCATAAGTGTTCTGTATGGACCTAAAATATAATAAACTATTTTAAGACCCCGACGCAAAAATACCGGGATGTTATAAGTTTGACGTGTCTGTCTGTCTTTTTGGTGTGTGTCTGTCTGTGGCATCGTAGCTACCGAATGGATGAACCGATTTGGATTTTTTTTGCTTATAAGTTGTAATAATCGGGAGTGTTTTAGCAAGATTAGATGGCCGCCGCCACAAAATGGTGATTTTTATATTTTCAAATGATTACTGTAATATGTTCCATAGCGTTGACCGACGATCTAGTGAAGGTCGGACGAAGTCCGTTGGATGCGGGTGGCACAGGACTGGCCTGCGTGGAGAACAATGGGGGAGGCCTATGTCCAGTTGTGGACGTCTGTTGGCTGAAATGATGATGATGATGACTTAATATGGTTATCAAATGAAAGGGCTTGAGTAGATGAATGCATACATTATGACAACTTGTCAGGGATTTAAAAAAAATAACGTTGTATAAATAAATTGTGGGAGAGCCACGCTTCGGCATGAATGGGCTCGACCGAAGTGATACCACTGTCTCACAGAAAACCAGCGTGTGGTTGTTTCCCTAGTGAGTGAGGGTACCGGAGGCCCACTGGGGGAAGGGGATAAAAGGTTGGCAGCGCACTTGTGAACCCACTGATGTTGCAGGTGTCCATGGGCGGCGGCAATTGCTTACCATCAGGTGATCCGCCTGCTCGTCTGCTACCTATCACATAAAAAAAAGTAATATTTCAATATAGTTGGCTATGGCAACCCTGATAGTAAGCACGCCGCTGCATTCAGCCAGGACGTTAAAAGTTTCCGATTCTCGAAGTTGGAGCAAAACGTGACCCATTTAAAACCGGATTCGCTCTTGGCTATTTTTTTACTTACATTGACAGACAAATATTAATGAATCTTTTTGTTTATATTAGAGGCAATAAACGAGTAAGCGAGTCACCTGTTAGTAAAATCACCGCTGCCCAGGAACATCTGCGAGATCAAAAAGGTCGCTGCTACGTTGTCGGCCTTTTAATATACTGCTGCAGCTAAATCGTTCCACAAGATCGAGGTATTACCATAAAATAATTAGGTACACTGAAAGGAGGCAGCCCACTAAGAGCTAAAAACGTGTCATGTACTCACGCATGCGCACTAACGGGGAAAGACGCCTTTTCGACCACATTAATCCTAGCCTGTGACATAAGATTGTCAAACTGTCGAGGTCTGTGGTAGAGGCCGCGCGCTTATGTACTGATGCCGGGCAGCAACCTTAGCATATGTCAACGAACTCTTCTAAATTCAAAATCAGGCTGAGTCTACCTTCTGTGTGTAATTATTTTGTGATATTATTCGCCAGACATCATTTTTACTCTAAAGTCACAAAATTGCTACCTATATAATATTTTTCAGTGGGAGAGTTATGCTGCGGCATGACTGGGCTATAATGGCTCTATAAGAATGACACAAAACTAGCTTAAAACAGTGCCTGCGCTGTCTTTCGCCGAGCGAGAGGGTTTCGGAGGCCCAAACCGGGTTAGAGGGGTTTAAATGTTGGCAGCGCACTTCTAACTCCACTGGTGTAGCGCTCAATAAACATCAACTAATAAACATCAATAACGTGATTAAGTTGCGCTGCGGGTTATACACATCTATGCAATATGTGTATGTGAGTGTCTGTGTGTGTATGTGTACTTGTGACTGCGATAAATCAACCGTGTTATGACATCTTAAAAAATACTCTTTCAAATATTGAACAAATTCCTCAATAGCCCCAAATCGATACCCCAAAATTACATTCAAGAAAACCCCATAATATAATTTACCTTTCCCACCCTTATTCCAAATCAAATTCAGCCCAAGAAAACAAACGGGTAAAAATTTATTTCTGTCGTCATGGTAAATTACAATTTTGCAACCGGGTCGGGTGGGAGCTAAGGATGTCGAAGTATAGATAAATATTATCGATAATTTCTGGTACCGTCAACGCTCATTTCGTTTGACGCAGTGCGGATGAGTGGTACACTCGCGATTTGGCTTGTAGGCAGCCACGAGCGCAAATGCAGTGTCCTTATTCTAGCTGCTACTTAAACCATCTGACAAGATGCAAAGACCTATTTTTTTTTTTTTTTTTTTATAGGATAGGGGGCAGACGAGCATACGGATCACCTGATGTTAAGCGATTACCGTCGCCCATGAACACCTGCAACTCCAGGGGCTTCACAGGTGCGCTGCCGGCCTTTTAGAGCGAGATATGCCCTTTTCTTGAAGGTTTGTAGGTCGTAGTGGTCCGGAAATACCGCAGGTGGCAGTTCGTTCCATATTTTTGTCGTACGCGGCAGAAAGTTCCTGGCAAAGCGCACAGTAGTGGACTGCCAGCCATCCAGATGAAATGGATGGAACTGCTGCCGCGTGGAACGATGTCGAAACGAGGCGGCAGGAATCAAACCGAACAATTCCTCGGAGCACTCCCCATGGTATAAGCGATAGAGAATGCACAAAGACGCAACATCTCTCCGCAGCGCCAAGGGGTCAAGCCGACTAGTGATATCCCGGCAATCGACGATTCGAGACGCTCTCCGCTGGATCCGGTCTAGGGGAAGAAGCTGGTACGCAGGTGCTCCTGCCCAAAGATGAGAGCAGTACTCCATAATGCGGCCGGACTTGCGCCTTATATAGCTGAAGGCGATGAGCCGGAGTGAAGTACCGTCTCGATCTATTTAGCACGCCAAGCTTCTTTGAGGCTAATTTAGCCTTGCCCTCTAGATGGTCCCGGAATTGGACTTCGCTTGATATGTCGATACCAAGTATACCAATAGTGGCTGAGGCATTTAAGGGGGTGCTCTCAAAATTAGGAAATGCGACCCAAGGAATCTTTTTTGCGGTGAACGCACAAACTTGTGTTTTGCTGGGGTTGAATCGGACCAAGTTAAGTCTACCCCAATCTGAGATTTCGTTCAAACATGCTTCCATCTCAGACACAAGTTTGTTTCGGCTCTCGATGACGTTTTCCCGAGAAATGTTAGCGCAGCCGTTGTAAAACGTATCGCCCGTACTGTCATCCGCATAGCAATGAATATCGCGTTTATGCAAAATATCATTGATATGAAGAAGGAACAGTGTGGGCGATAGCACACAGCCTTGCGGGACTCCAGCATTTATGGACATAGTGTCGGAGCATTCACCGTCAACTAAGACCTTGATGCTTCTATGTTCCAAAAAGCTAGAGACCCATTCGCATAATTTCTCGGGAAGCCCATAGGAAGGAAGCTTCGCGAGAAGCGCCTTGTGCCAGACCCGATCAAAGGCCTTCGCAATGTCCAGACTAACCGCCAATGCCTCTCCCTTACTCTCAATCGCCTGTGCCCAACGGTGAGTCAGGAAAGTCAGCAAATCACCGGCTGACCGACCCTGGCGGAAGCCGTACTGTCGGTCGCTAAGCAACTCCCGACCCTCGAGATACCGAAGGAGCTGGCTGTTAATTATGGATTCCATAACTTTTGAGAAAAGGGAGGGTTATGGCTATCGGTCTATAATTGGACGGATCTGAGCGGTCGCCTTTCTTGGGGATCGGGTGGACTAAGGCCGTCTTCCAGGACGTCGGGACAACGCCAGAAGAGTAGGAAAGCCGAAAGAGTCGCGTGAGTACCGGTGCCAACTCCGGAGCGCACATCTTTAGCACAATGGGTGGGATTCTATCGGGCCCACTCGACTTGTGAACGTCTAGAGACATGAGGGCTAAACGCACCGAGCGTTGGTGGAAGCGGATGTCGGGCATACACCCATCGCACTGCGGTATGCTCGGTGGTACCTGGCCCCCATCATCTAAAGTCGAGTTGGACGCAAAGAGTTTGCCTAGAAAGTCGGCTTTCTCTTTTGCGCCATGGGCTAACGAATCATTTCCCGTGCGCAAAGGAGGAAAAGACGGCATGCAGAAATTACTATTTGATAATTATTCTTTGGACTGTTTACCTCGCTAGCTCTAAGTGCATCATTAAATTGAATGATGGCCGTTAGGGCCCTCACAATGATCCAACTTTCTATTTGTCAATTTGCGTGAAAACAACAAACGAGTAGATAGTGATTGGTTCTTAGAAGATTTTGAAGAAATTTTCTAAACATAAAGCACGATTTTCTTAAAATCATAAACTTTTGAGCTAAGCTAATTATATTAATATCACCTAAATTGTTCAATTTGTTATTTTTTTTTATAGGATAGGGGGCAGACGAGCAGACGGATCACCTGATGTTATGCGATTACCGTCGCCCATGAACACCTGCAACTCTAGGGGCTTCACAGGTGCGCTGCCGGCCTTTCAGAGCGAGATGTGCCCTTTTCTTGAAGGTTTGCTAATAATTTTAGTTCTTTGTAACCTTTTGTGCTTTGAAGAGCTCGATCTATCGATAACCATGCGACATCACTATTGAAGACCCAAAATTCGACGGGTACAGTACGTGACGCGCATCGCCATGTAAATGGGTGACGTCATAGATTTCCGATTCGTTATCGGGACTGGGAGTTGATTCTGGCACTTGATAACGCGTGTGACGATCCGAGAGGATATTTTTTTTTTTTTTTTTGGTATGGCTGCTAAGTGCTTTCACGAGCACATTTAACTCTGCCAACGTCGAGTGATTAAAGAGACACGTATAATACAAAATAAAATTGACCGGTGTGACGAGAATAGCTTTTCTTGATATTATTAATAATTGAGTCTTAACACCAACTAGAACAAAACAAAACAACAAATAAACAAACACATATAGACGACACAATGTTAAGAGGGAGATTCGCTTGAGAGGATATTTGTTAACGTCTTCTATTTGTCTTCTATACTGTCTACGAGTATGCTATCCATAAAGAGGTATTTTTTATGCACTATGACTATGATACTACGATTACGCTTTTGGGTAAACCGAAAAAACTAATCAGTTACGCGATGTAAACACGTCCCATTGCTGGACAAACGCCTTATATGAATCTTAGAGGATCATCATTCCAGCCAATAAACGTCCACTGCTGAATGCCTCCCTCAAAGTTTTATTTTATTTTATTAATTTTAAGAAAACATACAGCTTTTTATATTCCTTAAGAATAGTTGAACTTAAATATTACTTTAGCTAAAAACAGTTTCCAATGTTAATTATAACATGCTTTGCGAAGACTATAAGTACTTAGGTATATAAATAAAATATTGTTATATCCAAATGTTTAGTAAGTAAACACGAGGTATATATCTAACTCTTACATACTAGTCTGTTAGTGTCTGTTCCACACACAGATCGGCCCTATACCGCCCGCATCCAAGGAATAAGCTACTTAGTACAGAGTCAGATCAATATATTTATGAGGTGTTCTGTGAACTTATTCATTTATTTTTATTTTACTCATCATTATCATATTCATTTCAGCCAATAGACGTCTACTGCTAGATATCGACGACCCGTTTAGCGCAATGGTTTGAGCGCCGGTTGAGACGTAAGGTGGGTTCGATTCCCGCACCGACACAAATGTTTGTTGATGAAACAGATATTTGTGTTGGGTCTAGGTGTTTGTGATACCTTCGTTGTTTCTGGTTTCCATAGCACAAGGGAAAACCTTAGTTTGGGACCAGGACAATGTATGTGATGTTGTCTCAATTTATTCATTTATTTCTTTATATAGGCAACCCCCAAAATGTCCTCCACACAGATCGGTCCTTTGCCACCCGCATCCAAGGGCCTCCCGCGTACAGCAGATCGCAGCCGTGGCAGACCCCCTCAAGGTGGATTGACGATCTAGTACAGGTTATTTTACTACCTCCAATCATTCCCCTATGTTAACCCTTCACGTTCCGCTTTACGTAATCGCAACAGAATATCGGGACAGGTCTGATTGAAGCATGTCCCGCCACCTGCGACGCAATCAGACGTTTTTCCTCGTAGCGCAATCATTCAAGGAGTTAGTTTATGTTCGGTGCTTTAGCAGGAGTGGAATATTTGTTATATTAAAATAACTTGTGTGGAGACATTTGATTTTCTTTTCATTTTGTACGTTACTACTTCAGGGGTATGTTTTTTTGATTCCGTATTGTTGGCGACTTACATCGTCAGCACCTTTTAAGCCACAGATTATAAGGTTGATTTTAACCACGCCACGCTTTGGCATGTATGGTCTCGACCGGAGTTATAATACGGCCTCACAGAAGACCGGGGTGAAGCAGCGCCTGCGATGTGTTTCGTCGAGTGAGTGAGGGAGGTTACAGGAAACCCAATTAGGGAGAAGGGGGGTTAAAGGTTGTCAGCACTTGTGACTCTACTGGTGGTTCAGGTGTCTATGGGCGGGGGCAATGGCTTGCCATCATGTAATCCGTCGGCTACCTAACACATAAAAAAATAAAGGCACTTAAAAACATACCGATGGATGGATGTATGGGATGGATCGATGGAATGTTGGGATGGATGGATTGATGAATTCTTAAAAACTGTTCGTCAAGCTTGTGGATTTGAATCCCACCTAAACCCATCGATGAGTTTAACTGCATTACTTTAGATTTAATTGCAAAAAAATTGGCAAAACCAAAATAAAATTAGTTACATTACTTTGAAACCTTTTTGGTCCTACCCTTAACAATCACTAATGATCTTTGTAAACTACCAGCTCATTAGCAAATGCCGCAAAAAGAAACCGGCATGAAATCCCAGCTTCAACTTTTCAAATCTACAATTCAGATACATTAAAACTTTAAATAAACGAGGTTTTTCTGAATTTCAAACGGGAACAGTGAGAAAAGCTCGGTAATGTTACTTAAACTAAGGGAAAATTAACATCTGTAAAGTAGAGTATCATCGCTTATATACTGTCCCAATGCAGGGCAAAGGCCTCCATCAAAGAAATCAACTCATCGCTCTTATGATAGGATTAAGCTTAATCACCATGCTTGCCTAATGCGAATTGGTGATCACCAAACCTAGCAATTTTCGATAAATTCGAAATATACTTTTTGCTCGACATGGAGACCTATTTTTGAAGGGTTATTCCACTAATTAGGATTAGTGAAAATTTTTGAATTGTCGTGTCACTAAAAAATGTGTGACTCGCATAATTTTTGACATCCGCATTTTTGAATCATTCGAAAACGAGCGTTTTGCAACGAATGGTATAAACTCGTTTCGGTGAAGCGAGTGGACGCATTTTTTTAGGTGGCTGACGAGCAGACGGATCACCTGATAGCTATTGTAGGTACCTAAATGTTTACCTACAGATACAACCTGTACTTGTAAGACGAAACTTTTCTCATCAAATAGTAGCTCATTTTTCCTTTTTATTGTTGTGACTGTCTGTGGCTTCATTATGTGGTAGATTAGAAGTATTAGTCTTAGGTACGCACGCAAAAAACCTATGAATCATGAAAACCTGTTATTGCAGGTGTCTATGGGTGTAGGCAATTGCTTACCATTAGACGATCCATATGCTCGTCTGCCACCTATCATCTCAAAAAAACAACAATCTGCCATTTCGAAGGCGCATGTACGTATCCACTCAGCTACTAGCTCATTCCAAGTCTAGAATATTCTTTGATAATGTTTGTTGTGCTACGTCCCGTTGTTCTAGTGGTTTAAGTACCGGAACATGATCTTGAGGTCCCGGGTTCGATTCCCGGGTGGAGAAAAAGTATGTGTCGAATTTTTTTAACATAGCTCGCCTACAATGATCACCAATCCGCATTATGCAAGCGTGATGATTAAGTCTAATCCCATCATAGTAACGATGACTTGATTTCTATGATGGAGGCCTTTGCCCTGCAGTGGGACAGTATATAGGCTGATACTTTACTTTATGTTTGTTTGGCCAATTACACGAAGTGCTGTAACCCCCATGAGATTCTAACCTCAGACATACCAGAACGCTTTCAACAAATTAGCTGTAGTTGTCAGCAAATTAGCCAAAATTGCTGCACTAACTCAGGAACCAATAGAATAGTGATGTGCAAAAACAATCGATAATTTCTCTACCGAAATTGGATATTTAAAATGTTTATGTTCAAAATATTTTTTTTTCCTAAGTAAATTTATTCATACTATGTATCTATTTTCGGGCTTCCGTCCAAAGATCTAATCACTAACTGACAGTTTCTTTGTCGCTTTTTAAACATCAAGCAATTAACAATTCGGGAAAGAAGATCGAAGTTTGTTTGCATATTCGAAAACTACTGATACGTTTAAGGCAACAAGACTTCGTAAAATATTCTAAGATCTGAAGTCAGTCACTGAAATAAATTGGTGCTAAGTACAAAATTAGAACTTATGAACTATACCTACCGATATTATACATATTTAGTGTGAAATTTCGACGATCTTACTGATAAAAGCACTTTCTACTTAGATACATAGGATACACCTTCACATTTTTTTTTCTAAATGACGACAGATAATCTTTTGAAATCAATTGGAACTGATACAAAGTGAAGATGAGGTAAAAGGTGTCCTAATATTTTAATGGCATATTAAATCGTTCGTTCATGTAAAATGTCCCATCACTACCAACTCAGCAACCAACAGTGGCTTAACGAAGCAGTTAGCGACATCACGCGACTTGATTGGGGGTTAATTGGCTGAAGATACAGGCTCGGCCTTTACAGGGCTAGCCAGCTGGCTTCAGCTATTTTACCAATCAGAAGGTGAAGTTACGTTTTTGCACTACACTAAACAAGGTCTACTTGATATTGATGTTCTACGATATTTTTATGTTATGGCGGTCATTGTCAGGATCAGGCAAGAACACATTCATTTATATCGTAGTTAGTGCGGAAGTTTGTAGATATAAGACCTACTTCTACCTTTTTTAGTTTAAGCAAGAAATTTGCCAACTACCATATTTTATGCATACTTCTACCTTTTTTAGTTTTTGCAAGGGGAATGCTGCCGACCCAATTAATGACCCGACTACCATATGCATACCCAGTTACCGAGGGACAGCCAAGTTATGTAGGGTACTTCTTTGGTGGGGATCTCTCTAAGTGAGAAGCCGGCCTGAGGCATACCTACTAAGCTTCCTGCGGTTCTCCATCGTCGCTCATATTATACACAGCCCCACAGAAGACCGGCGTAAACTAGCGCCTGCGCTGTGTTTCTCTAAGTGAAAGTGCCGGGGGCCCACTAGGGGGGAAAGAGCTAAAAGGTCCTTACTACGGCAGAAGGAAAATTCAGTTCGAGACTAAACTAGATCATTGACGTGAAATGTCTCGTGCATTTATTTATTACGTCATCATCATCATCATCTTTTCAGCCAATACACAGGACCGATCTGTGTGGAGAATTTAATATTCTCCACACAGATCGGTCCTGTGCCACCCGCATCCAAGGGACTCCCGTGAACTTCACCAGATCGTCGGTCCACCTGGTGGGAGGCCTGCCACGACTGCGGCCTCCTGCACGCGGCCTTCACTCAAGGACCTTTACACTCCAAAAGCCGTCCGTTCTCCTCGCAATGTGCCCTGCCCATTGCCACTTGAGCCCCGAAATAATTATTTATTACGTCCAGGTGTTAATAAAATCCCTCTCAACCCCCCATTCCTAACACTCGCGTGTGTTACAGACATAATTTCCGAACGATTTCACAGACACAGAACAGCAATGTTTATTCTTTTCACAACAGAAAACATTTGAACTTGATCTCGGCTATTATTTCCTGAGGTTTTGTAGTGATGTGCGATGGAATAATTATATTTATCGATAGACGTTATTCGTGTGTGTGGCAGATAAAAAGAGAGAAAGATGGATAAGAACGTGACTTCTATACGGAATGTCGTATGTTCCGAGCATGCACAACATTTCTATGACGGAAGGTGCGGTGTGGGGAAAACATCGTGAGAAAATGCATTGTTATTTGTTAAACATCAGGTGACCCGATCCCAATCGCTGCTATCGCTTTTCATTTTCTAGATTTATCGATAGTATTACCAGTAACACAAACTTACTTAGGTATATTTATCGTATAACCGATGTTAACTGAATCGATAAACACAATGGTAGCGCAGTGGTGTAACTGGACGTCGCAACTGATGAAATGCGAACCAAATACTGGTCCAAAAACGTGCGAAGTGGAGAAGTACGACTTATCCACTTCGCACTTCCTTTCGCAATATAGCGGACCGGGTTCCGTTTCCTGGCTAATTCGACATAGGTTGCCAAGCGACTAGGGACGCAAACAGGATAAAACGATATGACGGTAATGGAATATCGCATGGTGTATGCTACCACGGCTTCAAGGCATCGATTATGTATCTATGGATGAATTTATCGATAAATTTAAATCCGTAACTGGGGTTTGCCGTATAGCATAATAATGCTGCGGCTGCGGTAAAAACGCCAGCCAGTCCCGCAATAGCTGGCGTCAGTTTTCTATCGATGTTCACTAAGATTAGGTCTATCGATACATTTACATCACTAACTGAGGTTTACCGTATGATATATGCTGCGGCTGCGGTAAGAAACGAGCCAGTCCCGCGATGGCTGCCATCACTTTTTCCTCATAAAACGAAATTGCACTCATTTATTGCTCCAATGAATAACAACGCAACATTTAGGTTACATGCTATGAAGTGCTGTTTATTAAATCCTAAATTGAAAAAAACCTAATTTCTTGCTTTTAATAGGACGAAAAAACACCAGGTTATCCCGGGTCGAACATAAAGTATGTTTAGAATATTCGAACGTAGTGATCATTAATCCGCAATAGGCGTGGTGATTAGGCCTAATCCCAGTGTAGTAGCAATGACTGGATTTCTATGACGGAAGCCTTTGCCCTGCGGTGGGAGAGTACCTATTTATAAAGGATGATACTTTACTAACAAAATATAACAGATATCTGTCAATTATATATTTCACAAAGATCTACGCTTCTTCACAGTAGAGCTGGCACATAAACTGTGCTACGGATCCTCAAACAGACATATGAATATAATTATCCGTAATAGAAAAACTAATGGATAGGTCATACATATGAACAGGATCCCTTTGGAAGTGGTCCTTGTCTGCTACGTTTTTCTTTTATTAGACTATATAAGTACCAACGCTTGACGACAATCGCACGATAGAAAGTGAAGATGAGCTGTAGGATAACACGCGTATGCTTAGAACATGCCTGTTCACTCTTGCCTTAAAGATGTCCAGATTTGGTCGGGAAAAACAGACCTCTGCAGAGTTCCACTCCTTGGCGGTCGGTATTTACCTCATCTTTTAGCTTTCTACGAATTCCCTTCATTCTGTGATACAGCCGAAGCCTCTCTAACCTACTCCTACCTACGATAAGAATGAAATCACGATTACCCCGACATTGACGGATCAAGTGCGATTCAAAAGGCTGACGTGTGATTAGGACGCTTTGTTCGCTTTCACCGCAGTGTCAAAATAGCCAGGAGCTTGAGTAAGGTTGCTTTGCTTTTTTGACTGACCGGATGGCGCATTTGATAGTGATCCTGCCTCATACGTCATAGGTTGTGGGTTCGATCCCCACACTGGACAAACATTCGTGTGATGAACAGTTTAGGTTTAAAGATTGTTATTCTCACTAAGATTTATTATTTATGTCACTTACATGGGAACACTACTTAATCAAAAGATTATAATGTAAATGTTCGCCGTCGAAAATTCACAATAACACAAAACACAGCACCACTCAAAACACAACAATAAACAGCTCCACTATTATTGAAAAAAACTTACATTAAATTAAGGTCTCATCTTCAATGATATATTGTGTTTGTTCAGTGTCTGGGTGTTGTATGATGTATTTAAGTATTACCTACATTTGTGTTTCCCCTGTTGTCTGATATCTAACAAAAGTGCTTAAGCTACTTAGTGTATTTGTATTGTAGATGTAAACAACAGAGAAATCCCACCTAAAAATCTGTAAAAAAATTACCAATTCTCGATAGCTTGTTTATCTCTAAAAAGTAATGCTAACTAAAACCGCTTGTCTACATACAAAAATGGCTCCCAGGCTCCGAAGCGACAGCTTTGGACGCGATTGGGAAATTCACGCTAAGATGAGAGAAACTATGTTAACCCTCGTGACCTTACCATAATGAAATGAGGCTTAATAATCTGGCGTCTCGGGAGGGGCTCTAACACTATTACTAGACTTTAGTGATGGCCAACGGCTTGAAGATAGCGAATCCTCAGAGTTTCATTGAACGATTAAATCAGACATGAGGTCATCCGATAAAAGACTAAAGTTACCGACATAGTGTATCGAATCAGCATGCTGAAGTGGCGATGGGTTGACCATATCTGTCGAAGACAACCGTTGGGGTAAAAAAGTTCTGGAGTGGAGACCGCGACTCAGCAAGCGTAGTGTAGGCCTCCGGCTCGATGGAGTGACAATCTGGGAAAACCGCTGGCGTCTAGCCGAAGACCGAGAGAAATTGAAATCTTATATTACTTAAATAATGTAACACCCTGACACTGAACAAACACAAGTGTTCATCAAACGAATCTTTATGCAGGATAGGATCGAACCCTCGACCTTTGGCGTATGAGTCAGTCACGAGAATTGACTGGGGCGCCATGGCCGCTACATTGCTAAAAGCTGGGTATGAGTATATAACAACTACGTATAGAGAAGCTAAGCCAAACAAATAAAGTGTCGCGAAGGAAGCGGTGGCGGACAGCCGCGGGGGGAGACGACGTTCCAAAAAACATGGCACAACAAAAGAACTGGTCACTGCGGCGGTTCTATACGCTAGAAATATTAGTTCAATGGCTAAAAGTCGCGTTATTTTAAAAATTGCCAAGACTTGTGCATTGTACACATCACTACTAGTCTCTACCACGGTGATTGACCTGTGTCCAGGTCAGAATGTAGAAAATCTTTCAACGTTGTAATCCTCGGTGGAAACTTTTGGTAAAGATTAAGAAGGTCGTCTTATTAGGTTCAAGAAAGGTGCTGCTTATAAAATCTTATCACATCATGAATGCAAGGGGGTCATTACCATTGAGATGTCATTACCGTTGTACTAAAAATAGAAATTATTTATCATATTTTAGTCATTACAACACCGAAAATTTGGCGCAAAAAACAAAAAAAATTGGCTGTGACATACGGATGGACGGAGGGACGGACTTGGAGAATCTATAAGGGTTCCGTTTTTTGCCATTGGCTACGGAACCCTAAAACTTATGATGACTTTAGATGAATTAATAGCCAAAGACTAAACTTTACTTTACTTTGTTGTAATAACTAGTTTTTAAGTTTCATACCTCTTGTTTTGTATATTGATTGGCTTAGCGCGTATCACCGTAAGGGACAGATATCTATATAACCCGGCCAAATGAAAAATAACTACAAAATGGCGGATCGATGTGACTGAAGATTACTTCAGTACGGTAGCCTGTTATCTCTTACTACGACTGAATTTGGTTGTTTATTACGGTAATAAAAATACGAAGAAAAATCGCACTTAATTATTATGGGTTACTATGGCAACTAGCTTTGTTGGGCGCAGTTCACAACTACATCCATCAAAAAAGTGGAACTCTGACAAAGGCAAAAACTCATAATTCTGTCTCTTTTACTCTTAGCGATTTCTGTATATAGTTGTTCCGTTTACACGAATATTATTATTTGCGTGTCCTCTCTATTTGACACTTTCTCTAAGAGTTAAAACTATTTTGTCATGGTGATTAAGCCTAATTCCGTCATAGTAGCGATGACTTTGCCCTAATTTATTTTTATTTAGAAATATTAACAATGTTTTTTAATCCTAATTGTATTAAGAACCTTATTGTCGTTTGGGATCTTATCAAAGATCCGCACATCATATTTGACGATACAAACATAATATTGGTTATGTCAGTGACAAAATCTTTGGTTATAGTGCCCACGTATTTCTATGTTGAATGTTTTTTTTTCTTCCTGTAAAAATAAATTCTATGGTCTATGATCTTGAGAGTCTATAGGCGGCAACAATAGCTCGTCTGCCACCTATCGCATAAAAAGTTATCAACACCCGCAACACTAGTGGAATCTGAAGTGGGTTGTCAACTTTTGAACTCCCTTTCCCCCCGGATTGGGCATCCTAGGCGCTGCTTCACGCCTATTTTAAGCTAAACGGTTAAATCAAACAAAATATTATTCAATGTTTCTTGTAACACACTCCTCCATAAAGTTGAATACAATAGAATATTATTGTTTGGGGGTCACAAGCGGATCCCTTCGCCAGGGTAGGGAGTGTTAAAAGGGCATCCTAAAAGTCATAACCCTTAAAGTGAGTCGCAGCATAAAATTATTGGCAACCCTCGTCAGTTGTCAAACAAAAGAGCTATATAAGTCCGACAATCTGTTGTGGCCTTTGGATATTTTTGTAAAATGCTATAATAATAAAATTCACGTGACATTGATTTTTACTATCCGAAATGTGTAGCACCTACGCTGATTGCTATTTCACTATCTTAAACTAGTGGCCCGCCCTTACGTTGTTTCGGGGCCGTAATTCAAAAATGAACCAATAGATGGCGCTGTACGTCGATACATCGCGCTAGCGTTTTGTGTTTTCGGTTTACCTATAAGCCTTGTCGTGGTCTATAGAAGTTATCTCTTTATAATTAGTATAGAAGATTTGTAATGCCAATAAGATAGCCCAAAAAAATTTAAAATTTATTGGTGAGTGACTACCTTTTGCCCGCAGCTTCGCTCGCGCCACCCACTTCCCTAAAATGGGGGGTTGGAAAGGGGCAAAAAGTAGCCTATGTTACTCTCCATCTCTTCAACTATCTCCACTTTAAAAAAATCACGTCAATTCGTCGCTCCGTTTTGCCGTGAAAGAAAGACAAACATACAGACAGACAGACAGACACACTTCCCCATTTATAATATTAGTATGGATTCATAGGTCACCTGCTGCTAATGGAACAAACTCAATATAAAAAAAACTAAGCTACCACTTCTTTCTCACTGAGCCACAATTTGTGACTGAGTTACTTGCAAGTTAAATGCAGTTATACTGGCCCCAGTGGCCCCTAGCTCAGGTCAAAGTCCAGTAAGTGCATTACAAACAGACCAGAAAGGTCAGTGAGGGGTCATCTAATTACGAGGTCGGACAGCACTAAGTTATCCTCAAGATTCTAAGTTGAAAGGGGGGGTGTTAATAATTAAAAATGCTACCTAAAGATACTCCTTGAGTGGAGACCGCGACTCGGCAAACGTAGTGTTGGACGCCCTGCTACAAGATGGGATGACGATATTCGAAGGCTGGCTGGAGTGAGCTGGATGAGAGTGAGCGGTGGCGTGCATTGGGGGAGACCTATGTCCAGCAGTGGACGAGCGTGGGTTGCTGATGATGACCTAAAGATACTATTCCACGCGGACAAAGTCGCAGGTAACAGCTAGTTTTGTTATAAGTTGCAATCTGCACTATTATAATAGATGGCACAGGATGACGCTTGCTTTGAATTGGTGTTTTCGATTTATAAATTAGATTTGTCGATGTCTATTATTAAATTAATCCCTTTATCCCTTTAAAACAAAATGTGAAGACGGTATTTGCAAAATACGCCCACTTCCATAGATCGGGCTGATACTGATAATTTCTGAACAGGAAAACTCAGGTACATACAATTTTTTGATCCGACCCGGGGATCAAACCCAAGACCCCAAGCGCAGGCGTCGCTTTAAAGTGCGACCCACTGCGCCATAGAGGCAGTCAAGGGCGAACCTTTGATACTGAGCCAAACCGACCCCCTTAAATGATGTAATAGGTCGGGGAAAAAGTCTTTTCGCATTATATTTTAGTATATATTCTCGCTCTCGAGAATCTCGAGTATTCTCGAGATCGCTATTAGCGATAAGGCCGCCGATATTGTATTTGTAAATTACTATTAGAATTAAGTTCTGTAATGTGTTGTGCAATAAAGAGTATCTATCTATCTATCTATCTATATATTATGTATCATAATATATATTTAATTTAATTTGAATTGTATACATTATCTTTGAATAGTTGTAAATATTTTCTTTATGTATGACGATTTGTAAGTGCTGTGTACAAGCCTATGCAAATCCATACTAATATTATAAATGCGAAAGTAACTCTGTCTGTCTGTCTGTTACTCTTTCACGCCAAAACTACTGAACGGATTTGAATGAAATTTGGTATACAGATGGTCTAGACCCTGAAAAAGAACATAGGCTACTTTTTATTGCAAAAAGGGGGTTGTAAGGGGTTAAAATGGGGGTAAAAAGTTACTTTTCCACGCGGACGAAGTCGCGGGCGGCCGCTAGTAAAGAATATTTTGACTTTGATTTTGACTTTGACTATAGAATGTATGAACTTGTAAAAAAATCTCTTTGGCTACAGTATTTGTATCTGGCTGGTTTTGGTATCATTATTGAAAGTCAAAGATTTTAAAATCTTTGTTGAAAATTAAAATTTTAAAGAACATAATTCCAAATTCAAATTAAGAACGTGTGTGATTTTCATTTGTTTTTCGTACTGTCAAGATGATTGAATCAACGGAGTGATTATATTCTCTTTGATTGAATCTAATATGTAAATAAATCAAACGTCACGAACAAATTCGTTACCCTACCATTTGTCTTCTTGTCTAAATCTTTTTATCTTTAAAAGTAAAATCTAAACGCCTCTTAGGTGATAAATTATGCGAAACGATAAACATATTTAAATATAAGCATTCTCTGTGCTTGAATGATTAATGGTTATAAGCATGATGCTGAAGTACCTACACGGAAGGTACTTCTAAGTAAGTGGAAGGTTTTTGCGCTTGTGCACACAGTCTACGGTGCGAAGCCGATAAAAAAATTAAAATAAATCCTCCAACCGATATTCGACCACGGATTCCACGTGGAACGAATGGGAGAGGATCGAGCGGCCAAAAGAGCTGGGACGACCAACGGGTCGCCGTCCTGTACTGTGTGTCTGTCCCAGATACCACTGGAGGGACGAAGTTGCCAAGGACTTAAGGGGCTATACGAATGAAACTAGCGCCGCCAACCTATTTACACTGATTGTGGCGAAAGTACAATATTTTTTTAAGAAAGCAAAACATTACAGACTTAAATAATGAATTGAATTGAATGAATTAAAACTTTATTTGGCACATAATCACAAACAGTAAAATACACACAATAAAAATGAAAAACATACACACACAAAAGAAGAAAGAACAATTTAAAATAATATTAAATGCGCCAAATAGGCTCAGCAAATTGTCGGTGCAGGTCCGAGTGACCTGTCGCGACGCTGGTTTTTAGCGGCTACCTTGTAATACTATTATGCACCTGTTCCATTGTAATGTTTCTTTTAAAAGAAAAAAGAAGAAAATTATAAAAAAAAAAAGATATTTTTATTTAACACTATGAGTTCTTCAGGAAGTGATATAAAAACGTTTTTATCACTGAGATGCCGTCGCTTAAGCTTTGCTTTCAGAGCACGACTCCCTATATCATCAGGCAGTAATTAGAAGAGTGAAGAGAATTTTTAATGGTAACCGCGGATTCATGCTAAAATAATTAATTTTGGGGTCGTGACGCACCCCTGATGAGGGTTGTGCGTTAAATTGGATTTCGATGATCGCGGCTTTGCGACAAGCTTTCCATTTTGAAAGAAAGATTTTGAGTTATTAACTGCGTTCTTAATGTACTACCTCTTAGGCTCTTAGCATGGGCGTAGCCACCGCCGTATCTACCGTATCAATTTATACGGGGCCCCCGGACCACGAGAGCCCACAAAGTGTGTAAAAAAAATTACTCAAGAACTTCAATGGGACAAGAACGGCTGTCAGACCTCTCACTATTGTCCATACAGACTATGATTAATGATTTGATAAATCAGTTTTCCGAAAAAAAGGCAAGGACAGTGTAGATATTTAAAATTTGATTTTTATTTGTAAGATGGTTAAATTATGTCATGATAAATAAATATTTCTTTTCACAATATTTTTTTTCTTTTGTGAAATATATTTACGCCAAACATTTTTTTTTTATACGGGGCCCCGACAAGCTACGCCACTGACTTTTAGTATCAGCGCGTTGTTGAGACCAATTTCACAACATTCCCATACATTAACCTGACTCCGTACTAAGTAGCTTAAGCCCTTGTGTTACAGATTATGAGAGGATAAGGAGGATAATATAACATTACTTTAAAAAAAATTGTCACGTTTAATGTAGTGAATCACTTGGCGGCGCTAGTTTCGACAATTCAATCACTTGGCGGCGCTAGTTTCGACAATATAGCAAGTCCAACATGTTCGGTTGTTAGTTTCCCATGACGACCACAGATGGCGGTGTGCAATATTACATCGCACAAGAAAAATTTTTTTTCAGATGTATAAGACCTGAGGTGACGCCATTAAAAATCTCCTTAGATGATATTAAAAATTTAAATAAGTTCAATTTTTGGTGAACGATAAGTGCCTTTCTGCACTTTCGTTTAATCTTTAATCTACCAGACTATATTGATAAAAATGAAATTATGAAAGAAATAATACGCGGTACGAAATACGAATTAAATACGGAGAATTAACGTGACGTTTATTGTTAAGTACATTGTATGACTATGCACTTACCTACCTACTGCTTAAAAAAAAAACTATCTACAGTGTCGTCATCTTTAAGTAGAGTTTCCAAAAAATCTGGTGGCTTAGACTAGCTTAAGAGTTTTAGACATGCCTTTAAGCGGGAATATTTTGGTTTTAGTGGCTGGTGACTTTTTAGTGGATTAGATTATTATAGTGGTCAGCTTCGACGTTAAAACACTTCGTAGAGACACGACACACGTCGTAGAGAGTATGTTGGTAGTGGTTAGAGTATGTTGGTAGTGGTGGCTTTCTTGGCGCATTATAATATTTCACATTATTATTATCAAGAGATTGTCACGAGTTATGAACTGTAACTTGGTGTGTTGTGTCGTTTAGGTTATCTAGTGGAATTTGGGTGGTTTGAGAGGCCATTTGGCTTTTAATGGTTTCTGGTGGATTACGCTGCCGCATTTGGTGGGTTGGTAAAAATGAAGTTGGACACACTGTTTATCGATCTGTGGCTTCTGTTGTAAATTTGAAATACTACTAAAGTAAAAATAAATAAATCCTCCAACCGATTCGGCTATTTAGCTGTTACCCGCGACATCGTCCGCGTGGAGTAGTATCTTTGGGTAGCATTTTTAATTATTTAATAATTTTCACCCTTACAGCCCCATTTTTCGCAATAAAAAGCAGCCTTTGTTCTTTCTCAGAGTCCTAGACCATCTGTGTAACAAATTTCATCCGTTCAGTAGTTTTGGCGTGAAAGAGTAACAGACAGACAGAGTTACTTTCGCATTTGTGGGAGAGCCACGCTTCGGCATGAATGGGCCGGCTCGACCGGAGTGATACCACTGCCTCACAGAAAACCGGCGTGAAGCAGCCCCTGTGCTGTGTTTCGCTGAGTGAGTGAGGGTACCGGAGGCCTACACGGGGGGGAAGGGGATAAAAGGTTGGCAGCGCACTTGTAACTCCACTGGTGTTGCAAGTGTCCATGGGCGGCGGCAATTGCTTACCATCAGGTGATCCGCCTGCTCGCCTGCTACCTATCTCATAAAAAAAAAAATATAATATCATTTAGGATTATTATCATCATGTTGGTAAGATTGAAATAAAAACGCTGATCACCCAGAACCTTCCATGATTAACCCTCAAACTATGCCGTAAACCCGTCACGGATTCGATAAAGACATTATCGCCGGACGGGACATAAAATTCGTCACGAACCGCCATTTTAATCTATTTCACTCAAGATGGCGTCGATAGGAACGAAAAGTGGATCAAAGTGTGCTAAAGTGGTTTATCAAATTTTGACAGTTGGTACTAAACTAACCAACTCTCACCACTATACTCTGGTTCATAATCATGTGGAGTAAACTGACACATGTCCATGTGTCATCCCCATACATTATCACTCAATTTTACAGATGCAAAATGTCAAAATGTATAGAAACTTGACATTTGCATCTGTCAGTTTACTCCACATGATTAAAAACCAGAGTATAGGTAAGATGAAAACGTATCTATTAAAGCCACAGTTTTGAGTCATTACCGGGGGAGAGACACGCTTCGGTATGAATGGGCTGGCTGACCAGATTTGGCAATAATTCGAAGCTAACTAAAAAAAATTAAAACTCCTTTTTTTATGTGGGGGCAGACGAGCAGACGTATCACCTGATGGTAAGCGATTGCCCATAGACACATGCATCACCAGTGAAGTCACAAGTGAGCAGCCAAAATATAAACCCCTTTAGGCCTCTGGTACACTCACTCCCCGACCACAGAGGTCATCTGTGAAATAATCATAAAAATTTGCGTATAAAAGTTGGTCTTCCTCATTTTATGTTCGCATGATCATTAAAATAAATAATAAATGCGCGAGACAATCAAACCAATTAACCTGGTCTCAAGGCAACCCCTGTAACAAGAGTACCAGATGACGATAATTAACTTGGCGCGTCAACCCCAACCACCCAGACCCAAGACAACTTAGAAAATATAATTTTATAAATTGACTTGGCCGGGAATCGAACCCGGGACCTTTCGCGCTTCGGGCGAACACCTGAGCGCGCCATCGAGGCCGTCGAGAAATTCGAGAATGGTTCCTCGTAGAGGTCAAAGAGATGGTTGAAGGGAAACAATTGCTTATAGTTCATTGATACAACAAGATTTTAAAATGAATGAATGCTAAAAACCGGCATTCATGTCAAAAATACAACGGTAGGAAGGTTGCACCACACAGCTCCAACCCAACAGTCATTTCCTAGCCGCGTCCGTTTTACGATTACGTTCCCTATATACGAAACGTCCTTAAACAACTAATATACTTTTGGGAAAAAATATTTATTGCGCGTTGTAAAATAGCACACCGCCATCTGTTGCCAGAATATTAGACTTGCTAGTCTTGTGCTTAAAATAGATAGGTTCTTAATGACAGGTCATTTGCGTACCGGCACATAAGAATGTTGTTGTAACAAAATTAATTATAATAATTATTTTACACTTATGGGGTTATATCGATGAAACTAGCGCCGCCAACCTATTTACACTGATTGTAACGAAAATATGATATTTTTTAAGAAAGTAAAACATTACAGGCTTAGATAAAAGTAGATTGGATTTTTCAAGATGACGATGTAATCGACGCCCAGCGCCATCTATTGGTGCAAGGTGGAACTAAAGTCACGAAACGAAGTGAGGGCAGGCCACTAGTGGTAAAAATAAACGCACGAGAGATAGCAACCGATACCAAGCGCGTTTGTATCCACTGAGCTACCTTCAAAACTCCTTTCACAATAAAACAGGCAAAGTTACTCATGAAATAAATATAGCTGTTGAATTTTGAAAATTATTATTTTTAGTGCACAAAACCTTAGCCAGATAGACTGGGAATAAAGCTAGTAAACGATAAGTATACACGCAAAATTACAAATAAACTCTAACTTTACATACTTATACCAAACATTAAAGCAATAAAAACCAGTCATGCATACAGAAACTGTAGAAAAATTGTCAAAACATCTTCGTTTCCCCTAAATATTGCAACAACGTTTACATAAAAACCAATGACCTGAACAGAAGTAGTGAGACCTAAGCCCTGAATCAGACTATACAGGGTGAATCTGTGATTATTTACATCCCTTTAACCACGACGTGTTCTATCAACCATTCTGAACAACATTTCTTCTATGACTTTTGGAAACTCGCATAAAAAAAAACTTTTTTCATAAAAAAACTTTTCATACAAATTCGGTCACGTGACTTGGTCAGTTTGTATGGGAAGTCGAAAATTTTTTCGATGAATTTAGAAAAGTTGTTGAACAAATGTTGTTTAGAATGGTTGATAGAACACATGGTAAAAGGGATGTAAATGTTCACAGATAGGTACACCCTGTATACTTGGTTGCAAAATTATCGCTTAATTTTTTTTTGTAAGTATGTACCTACACAGTGTCTCTATTAACATTTACTTACAGCAAGCAAGTCTTCTACCAATCATTCAGAACCACATTTGTTCTATGACTTTAAGTAAGTAATATAAAAAAACTTTTCATACAAAGACGGTCACGTGACTTGTTAAATTTTGTATGGGAAGACAAAAAATGTTCTGCCCGGCTTATGCATCTTCGGATATTATATAAACTGTGAAGTCACTCCGACACGCTATTCTAGTATCTGAGTTGGATTTAATTTGTAACCATAAATACCTAAATACGTCATTTACATTACATTACAGTTTACATTATACAATGCAACGTAGAAGTTTAACACATACAGGGTGTATCTGTGAACATTTACATCCCTTTAATCACGTGTTCTACCAACCATTCTGAACAACATTTGTTCTATGACTTTTGAAAATTCGCATAAAAAAATTTCATCTTTCCATACAAAGTCGGTCACGTGACTCGGGCATTTTGTATGGGTAGTCGAAAATTTTTTCGAAGAATTTAGAAAAGTTGTTGAACAAATGTTGTTCAGAATGGTTGATAGATAGAACACGTGGTTAAAGGGATGTAAATGTTTACAGATACACCCTGTATAAAATATTAGGTTATTCTGAACGAAAAAGGGTTCTAAGTACCATTACAGGTTTCATTTTCTAGTCAACATTAAAATTTACCTTTAGCTTGAATTAGATATTTGCCAGTGAGTGTAGCGGGGCCTAAGCCCTGTTAAAGTACTATCAACCAACATTTCGGCTATACACGCGTTGAATTTAGTTTAATCGCATCATATTTTTCCAGAACACCGACGGACGGAATGGCCCCCATGCGGTTTGCTCGCGAAACTAATGGTTTTAGCATTTGCGATTCGATAGCTATTCGATTGCGATTCGATCTTTTTATGTAGGTACGTATAGCCACTTATCAAAGTTTACCATCATCATCATCAATAGACGTCCACTGCTGGACATAGGCCTCCCCCAAAGTTCTCCACACAGATCGGTCCTGTGCCACCCGCATCCAATGGACTCCCACGACCTTCACCAGATCGTCGGTCCACCTGGTGGGAGGCCTGCCACGGCTGCGGCCTCCTGCGCGTGGCCTCCCACTCAAGGACCTATCCACCCCAACGGCCGTCTGTTCCCCTCGCAATGTGCCCTGCCCATTGAAACTTCAGCCACGCAATTCTTTGGGCTATGTCCGTGACCAAACCTCAAAGTATACAAAACTGTAAAATTCCTGCAAACGACATTTATTTTACTGTCATACACATTAGGTTGACTATCAATTGAGGAAATTTGTCAGGTTGTGGTTACCTGATGTGTGGCTGTACCTAGTCGTAAGCGCTTGAAAAGGAACGTGTAAGTAGTTAAAGTTAATCAACTACTACACATCGCACCTTTAGAATGAAAGTAACCTAACTCAAAATTCTACAAAAAATATGAATGACATTAGAGCTCAAAATTTGACCATAAATCCCGTAGGTTAGGTTGTAGCCCGTCCACACAACAGCCATAGCATATTTGTGTTTTTAACAGCCATAGCATATTTATCTTTTTACTAAGACACGTTCAGTCACTTTTTATTTACAGGGTGATATAACGTCATTTAAGACCCAAAAGCCTTTTAGAAGGCAAAAAAATATTTTGTGTCTGCTGTCTGGGCCTTACGACGATATTATACAAAATATTATTTTAAATGATTTTGGAGCTCGTTCATACCATATTCACCAAAATATCGAACATTGTAAAACTCTTCATAGAATCTCGTTTACCATATTTTGCTCAGAATTTATCGCTAGAAGATATTGTGTGAGCGCCGTCGAAGTGTTGTGAATAACCTCACATCCCGTTCGAGAGGGGACTCGGTGGCTGTTTTAGTGCTTTTTACTCGGAACACTCCACATAGGAGCGACAAAAAATAGAAAAAAATTAGGTATTGGTGCACCAAGTTGGAATGCAGTGCGTTGTCCTAAAAAAACGAATAAAACTAGTTTGTGGGTTGTGGGGTGGGAAGTATACAAAACTATTAAATTTCTTCTAGCGACACTAATGTTTTTTTATGTGATAGGTAGCAGGCGAGCCCATGGACACTTGCAACACCAGTGGAGTTACAAGTGCGCTGCCAACCTTTTATCCCCTTCCCCCCAGTGGGCTTCCGGTACCTCACTCACTCAGCTAAACACAACACAGGGGCTGCTTCACGCCGGTTTTCTGTGAGGCAGTGGTATCACTCCGGTCGAGCCGACCCATTCATGCCGAAGCGTGGCTCTCCCACAGTTAAATATCTTACTGTCATACTCACTAGGTTGGATATCAATTGAGGTAATTTGACAAGGTGTGGTGGATTTTATTAAATAATATATCTCTCCTCACAATTCACATAAATCAATTAGCGACGCTAGTATCGTATATTGCCTTAATAAAATTGGTACCTATCTATATATTTTTTTTTTTTTTTTTTATAGGATAGGGGGCAGACGAGCATACGGATCACCTGATGTTAAGCGATTACCGTCGCCCATGAACACCTGCAACTCCAGGGGCTTCACAGGTGCGCTGCCGGCCTTTTAGAGCGAGATATGCCCTTTTCTTGAAGGTTTGTAGGTCGTAGTGGTCCGGAAATACCGCAGGTGGCAGTTCGTTCCATATTTTTGTCGTACGCGGCAGAAAGTTCCTGGCAAAGCGCACAGTAGTGGACTGCCAGCCATCCAGATGAAATGGATGGAACTGCTGCCGCGTGGAACGATGTCGAAACGAGGCGGCAGGAATCAAACCGAACAATTCCTCGGAGCACTCCCCATGGTATAAGCGATAGAGAATGCACAAAGACGCAACATCTCTCCGCAGCGCCAAGGGGTCAAGCCGACTAGTGATATCCCGGCAATCGACGATTCGAGACGCTCTCCGCTGGATCCGGTCTAGAGGAAGAAGCTGGTACGCAGGTGCTCCTGCCCAAAGATGAGAGCAGTACTCCATATGCGGCCGGACTTGCGCCTTATATAGCTGAAGGCGATGAGCCGGAGTGAAGTACCGTCTCGATCTATTTAGCACGCCAAGCTTCTTTGAGGCTAATTTAGCCTTGCCCTCTAGATGGTCCCGGAATTGGACTTCGCTCGATATGTCGATACCAAGTATACCAATAGTGGCTGAGGCATTTAAGGGGGTGCTCTCAAAATTAGGAAATGCGACCCAAGGATTTTTTTTTGCGGTGAACGCACAAACTTTTTGCTGGGGTTGAATCGGACCAAGTTAAGTCTACCCCAATCTGAGATTTCGTTCAAACATGCTTCCATCTCAGACACAAGTTTGTTTCGGCTCTCGATGACGTTTTCCCGAGAAATATTAGCGCAGCCGTTGTAAAACGCATCGCCCGTACTGTCATCCGCATAGCAATGAATATCGCGTTTATGCAAAATATCATTGATATGAAGAAGGAACAGTGTGGGCGATAGCACACAGCCTTGCGGGACTCCAGCATTTATGGACATAGTGTCGGAGCATTCACCGATATAGATTATTTCCCCTTTTCTTAAACCACTAATTCCCGATTTCCTTAACAGGGCAAGTAAATTAAAACATCGAACTTAGACTAAAAACTTAACCGCAGCGTAAACTCCATCATTAATAAATTTACCTCAACCAAACTATCCCGTTTTAACTCAAGATAAGACAACTTTAACCCGGACTTAGCCATTCTCCCCAACTTTATAACGAAACCTATTAACTTTTCAATACAAAGTAATCGAAAACTATTAGTTGGTTCCAGAGATGAATCTCCTACATACCCGAACTTGTCCAAGAATTCACACGTGAGGTAAATTTGTAATGCACTTGGCTAACCTATTTCCCAAGCCATTTAAAACTTTAACACTCTGTACATAGAGGTGTATCTGTATTGGTGTGAAAGGTAAAAACAATTTTGCGCAAAATACAACGATGGTCCAAAGTTTGTGGCACGAAAATTAAAATTAGTTCTTATAGTCATGCTTATAAGGCTTTTAAATCGGAAATTTGCTGACGTCGTGTGTAGAAGTGATCGTTAATAAATTTTGTAAAAGTTTTAATGACTTTGGGTCGGAGGAGTTTTTATAATTTTTCGTTGGAACTTTCTCCCGCTGTTGTAGGGATGTAATAATTTCGTGTGAGAGGCCTATCAGCCTTTAGAAGTTTAATTTAAGAAGCAAAGGGCATTCTAGAGGTTTATAACTTGAATTGGCTGCCCTAAACTTGTGACGGATAGGGGCGAATTTTGACAAAAGACTTCATTCAAGATGCAGATTTTGGCGCCCAACGTGGTTTTTTATATTTGATAAGTGGCAGGTGAGCACACGGATAATGGTAAGCGATTGCTACCGTTCATAACAATAATAATAATATAAAAATCTTAATGCTGTTTACAAAATATGTTTACTTGCCAAGTTTCAACAATGTAGCTCTTATAGTTTCGAAAAAAAATGTGTGAGATTATGGACAGACAGACAGACGGAAGAATCTATACTTATCTTCGCCACTGGCTCAGTGACTCGAAACAACTTCTGAAGAATCTATAAAGGTTCCGTTTTTCTCATTGAACCCTAAAATATACTAACTGCGAAATTTCTGCGAGCTTTTCAATAAACCAGACTTAAACAGTGTGTAGGTATGTACGTTTATACATACATGCTTGCTGGTGTTGTATTCAGAAAACACTTAAACTAAAATAGTATAAGGGCCAAGTTTTTGTCTAAACTAATATTTATTTATCCGTACTGTTTAAAAATAAATAATTTCAATTGATCATCACAAGGTTTTTATGTAACCCGAAAAGAAGAAATATTTTCACGAGGCAATAGACACTCATCGCCATCTAATGGAAAAACATGGAACAACAAGGGGAACTCTGAAACGAAGTGAGGGGGGCCACTAGATTAACATAAAATTAGATCCATTACTCCATATTAGCGTAGAGCTGAATATTTTGGTGCTCTAACAGGGACCATGTCTTTAATGTAAGAATTATAATAATAACTAGCGGCCGCCCGCGACTTCGTCCGCGTGGAAAAGTAACTTTTTACCCCCCTTTTAACCCTTTATAACTCCCATTTCGCAACAAAAAGTAGCCTATGTCCTTTCTCAGGGTCTAGATCATCTGTATACCAAATTTCATTTAAATCCGTTCAGTAGTTTTGGCGTGAAAGAGTAACAGACAGACAGACAGACAGACAGACAGACAGACAGACAGACAGAGTTACTTTCGCATTTATAATATTAGTATGGATTGAGATGCAAAATGTGTATGTTTAGTTCATAAAAAACTGGTTTTGTCGTAAAAAATATCATATTATCAATGGGTGGGTACATCATAACGAACTAAATTACACCGATATTTTACGAAATTTGAACTTCAAGTTACGTAGTAAGCTTCACTATTTCGCAATTGATGTAAAAACACTAATGAAAAGTTAATAATTGCTGGCATGTAGTCCTTACGTTTCTTAGAGAAGCAGTGTCTCTGGTTTATTACAAACTTGGCCCAACTCACTACTCACAAAGAGTACAAACTTATAATAGAGATGACATTTCTCTGGTTTTTAGCAAGCTTGGCCCAACCCACTACCATGTGCCTAGTTTTCCAGCGCTCTGTAACGAGTAGTCCAAAGCACTTTATTTTTCAGTAATGCTGAAAGGTCTGTTTATTTCAACTTTTCCACTACGTTCGCCCATTCTTTGTTATTTTATTTTTATTTTGTTATGAACAGTGAGCGGTCGTTATCCGACAAAAAATAAAAATTCACTCCCTAATTAGGAAATGGTTGTGATTTTATTCGTACAAAATGCTGACGTTGTCATAAAGCCTTTGAGAAAGAAAGAATTATAAAACTGTTACATTCTACTACGAAATTTTATTACTGCAGTTATTAGGAAAAAAATTTGCTTTCTACGAATGTGCACAACACAAATAATTATGATTTATCTTACTATCCTTTTGTGACATTAAAAAGAGTGCTTTCCTTACAAAAAATATTTTTTTATATATCGCATACCCAAAACAACACTGTATTATCTCGAAAAATCTCAAAATGCACTTTTTTATATATTTGAATACCCGAAAATTTCCCGCACATACCACAAAGACACGCTTATTTATATCTCCAAAAATGATCGATAGATGGAGTGCTAACTCTCTATTGATGAACACGCGCTGTCAAAGTCACGCCGTGAACACGGACACATTTCCAGTTGTAACTTGTTAGCCGTAGAGATCCTTTGTGAAATAGTGAATTATTTCGTGATAATTTGGTATTGTTGAATAATGTTATAAAATTAAAGAGTAATATTTAGTTTTAATTCAGTATTTGTGACGACGCTTGTATTGCTTATTTGATACTATTTCAAAATAATATTCTGTTTGTGACGAAGGTAAGCCAGATTTTTTGTATTATTCCAAAATGCTTTAGTGTTGTCCGCAAAAGGTGAAAATCTGTGAAATGATGCACTATTGATGGTAGATATAAATTATGTCCTAGTTCTTTTAAATAATCATATTAAATTCTTCTTTATACTACGAATTGTTACATATTCAATAAATTAATAGAAAATTATTCACATTTTAAATAATTATAAATACACAATGAGATAGACATTTTTTTAAAGATAATACTCTGTTGTTGAATAATTTAAATTTGAATCTTTTATTTGTCAGATGATGAAGGGTCGTGGTCTCCAGTTACCTCAAAAGGTAATGGAAGCAAGCACAATAAAAATAAATGTATTCTTCAACAAAATAGCGCAGAAAAAGGTGCCGAAAACACATCCTTTACAGCATCAAGCGATGAGAACTCAGCTGTTGCAGAATCGAGCGATGAGACCTTAGCGGTTGCAGGATCAAGCGACGAGAACTCAGGGATGCAGCATCGAACAATAAGATCTTAGTAGTTACAGCATTCGCCGATCAAACATCAGATCATCATCATCATCATTTCAGCCAATAGACGTCCACTGCTGGACATAGGCCTCCCCCAAAGTTCTCTACTCAGATCAGTCCTGCTGTGCCACCCGCATCTAAGGGACTCCCGCAATCTTCACTAGATCGTCGGTCAACATAATGGGAGGCCTGCCCCGGCTACGGCCTCCACCCAAGGATCATTCCACCCTACCGGCCGTCTGTTCTCCTCGCAATGTGCCTTGCCCATTGCCACTTGAGCCACGCAATTCTTTAAGCTAAGTCTGCGACCTTAGATCTTCTGCGGATCTCATCATTTTTGACACAATCACGCAAGGAGATTCCGGCCATAGCCCTCTCCATTGGCCTCTGAGTGACTTTGAGCCTTCTTCAGCGGCCTATTGTAAGCGGCCACGTTTCAGTTCCGTATGTCATCACTGGCAATACACATGCATCAAAAACTTTCGTCTTCAGACACTGGTAAATGATCCGAAAATATGCTGCGTAGCTTCTGTCCAGCCGAGTTGGATTCGCCGATCGACCTATTTCTGGAAGTTCGACTTACCAAGTTGCACTTTTTGTCCGAGGTCAATATATTCGTCTGCAACTTCCAATGCAGACCTCCCTACTTTTACAGAAGTGGGTACGATATGAAAGTTCAACATAAATTTTGTCTTGTCCATGTTCATTTCGAGACACACTTGTTGAGAGACTTTACTGAGGTCGTCGAACATTGTGCTCTGGTCTTCCAAGGTCTCAGCCATGACTACGATATCATTGGCAAATCGAAGGTCGTCATGTACTCGCCAGATACATGGTGATTATTAAAGCGCCAGAAACATCAGATACATGGTGATTATTAGGACGTTTCTCTTAAAGACTGATTATATAAAGTAGGTATATATAGTTTCAATAAAACCTTTGAGTATGAAGCTACATAATAAAAACAGTGTTTTTTAACATTTGTTTGTTACCAACTTTTAAATTAAAATGTTTTGTTTTTATGGTTTTTAGTAAGAATTAATAATGACAGCTAATGTAAGTTTTCTCCTAAATAAAATACCTACTTTGTAAGCTGATATTAACAGTCTTTAATTTTTTTTCTTACCAAATTTAATTAAAAATGTTTTGTTTTTAGAGTTTGTACCTACTGATTTTATTAAAACTTTATTTTATTTAATTCATAATAGTTCTGTTCCTGAAATAAAACAAATGAGTCGCTATTATCCATTGAATGTCAATTAAAAAGCAATAGAATAACAGTGCATTATTTCAGAATCATTCAGTAAAAAGGTCATATTTCGAAATAATCCCTTTTTTCGTCATTCATTTTTGCCTTAACAGTGTATTAAGTCAAAAAAGGATATTTTTTACTTTAATAAGGGATTTTGAAGCAATTAAACTATAAAATGCCATTAGAGATTGTGTTTTACACATGTAATACCCGAAACATTGGCGATAACTATGACGTAGCATGAGATAATGGTTTTCCGTCAATACTGTAAAATGATCTATTTTGACTTAGTGCAGTGTTGATATGGGTGTGCGATATTTTAAAAGGATATTTACCGGGCATCAATGGATGCAACAGCTAATTTTTATTTTCCTTATGATGATCTAACATGCTAAAGGGGCTTTATTCGTGTTACCTATTATGAGGGTTTTGGGAATAAATCGACTAAAATTTTACGGCACTCCATTATTTTGAGTTATTTTGCTTCTATTTGTTTAGTGAAGGATGGTCGCTATTATATATTTATTGTAAAAATTAAAAAGATACTATCGATGTCCTTAAAACAAAATAACTTGGCCAGACTTTACACGTGGTGTGTTTGCCGCTTTTCCACTTTCGAATGAAATGGAGCCAAGTTCGATGCATTAATATATATTTTTATTTTTACTGCACCGTATTTATTCTCGGGCTTCAGTCTTTGATTTTCGCCGCAGCAGTCGAAGTTTCAGTGGACATACGGTCATACGTTTTACGGCTTCGGGCCGGTTTAGCATGCGATGTTTGTGGGGTTCTACGGGCATATTTTTAGTTTTGGGGTCGGAATAAAATATGGGCTTGGAATTTTAGATATGATGACAAATGGTCGGGTTGTTTGGTTCCGTCGCACGGTACTTTCCCGTTGAAGCGAAATGGTTTCTATTTGTAATGAATCACTATCCATAATATTTCTAACGCCTCATAGTAAGTATTGTAAGGGTCATTCAAAGGTCATTCGAGATCTAACTTTCGTGGCAGTTCTCAAATCGAATAATTTCTTTAGATTCTAGAATCTAAATGTGTGACTTTTTATTAATAATTTAACTATAAACTGTATTTCAAGATTCAGATGTCAATTACAGAGGAATATTATTAAAAACTATACTTCAGTCGATAAGGAAAAGGCAATACCATTGATTAGCCAATACTATGGAAAGATTAACTTCTTATACTATCCACCCATAATATTGATCGTATTATGATTTAATCAGGCAAAATTAGATACCACCAGATACCATCGATAATTTTATTAATAGTAAGTTGGCTATGCTTCAATACTTGATAGCAGCATCGGACGTCAATCAATAGTACTTGTATAGCCAATTTCCCTAGATACATACTATAATATTGCACTCGGAAATATTATTGATAGTACTGTCAATATCCTGAATAGGTTTTGAGGTCAACTATCTACAGTAACCATGCATATTTCAGCAAGAGTAATGTCAATATTTTCAATTAGAAAGTAGCTAGCCGTTTCACTAACAGTTATTTAATGAATTGTTTCTGAAAAATGCTCTTGTATTTTACGGTTCGTTTCGCCTCCTCTGCTTCTGTTTCTAGTTTGTCTATTACAATGCATATTTAATTTAGTTGATTTAAAATGCTTACATTTTTGTCCGAACCAGGCATCTGTATGGGATTTGCAACCATTTTTTCTACTTCGTTTTAAACCAAAATTCATGGTTCCTTAGAGATTACGTTCTCTAAAAACATTTCCAAAACTGGCCCGCAATATTCTGCGCGTGGTATTTGTCCGTCACGGAAAATGTTCACCTTATGTCCGTAGGGATTTAGAATTTTGGTAGGATATAAAAGTGTTTACTTGTACTATTTTTATGTCATCTAGTTGACTTGCGCTTAACTAAAATATGAACACATGCAGAGTGTATCTGGGAACGTTTACATCCCTTAACTACTTCGTTTACCAACCATTTTGAATAACATTTGTTTTTTTTTGTTTTTTTTTTTTATGTGATAGATAGCAGACGAGCAGGCTGATCACCTGATGGTAAGCTTGTTAAAATTGTTTTATTAAGTATCAAAATTATATCCTAAAATGTGCTGACAGAGCCATCTATTTAAAAGTATATAGACCGTAATGTTTTTTGTCTATGCTTTAAGAAAAATAAATCTTTAGTCTTTGATCAACCTCTAAGCGTGTTTTATAAGGTTATGGGCCGTCCCATATTTTCCACAAAAATTAAAAGTAATTTCGTCATTAAAGTGAATTATGTCGACGTCGGGCTACCTAGTTAATGTGCCGAAACTGAAAGGTCGTGAGAATTACGACGATTGGGCATTCGCGACAAGTAATTTTTTGCTGCTCGAAGGAATTGACTTGGAGAACATGCCGGCGGATATTAGTGAAACCGATAAGAAAAAAGCTAAAGCCAAACTAGTGATGACTATTGACTCTTCATTATACGCACATATCAAAAATGAGACTTCAGTAACGGATGTATGGAATAAATTAAAGAAACTGTTCGATGACAAAGGGTATCAACGGAAAATAAGCTTGCTTCGAACGTTAATTTCAATTCGCCTAGAAAACTGTGAGTCTATGACAAGCTACGTATCTCAAATAGTGGAAACGGCGCAGAAATTGAAGGGGACAGGTTTCGAAATCACAGATGAGTGGATAGGATCGTTACTTTTGGCGGGATTATCAGATAGATTTTCCCCCATGATAATGGCGATCGAGCATTCCGGCATCGCCATTAGCGCTGACGTCATTAAGACAAAATTGCTGGACATGTCTGAGGAGGTTGGCACTACTGATAAAGATTCTGCATTTTGGTCAAAACAACAGCGGTGGAAAAGTGGCAACACTAACCATGTTGTGAAATCACAAACGTCAACGTCAATGTCAAATAATGACAGTGCTAAAAGTTCGTCTAAACAAATTAAATGCTACAATTGCAAGAAAGTTGGACATTTTAAAAATAAGTGCCCTGAATTAAAAACAAAGAAAACGTTAAATGCTTTTAGTGCTGCATTCTTCAACGGAAACTTTAGTACAGAAGACTGGTACGTCGATTCAGGTGCAAGCGCACACATGACCGCAAATCGTGATTGTTTATTGGTAAGTAGACCTGTGAATAACAATAAAGAAATAGTAGTGGCAAATCAAATGACTGTGCCTGTTGTAAGTGTAGGTGAAACACAGATAACAACAAATGTAAATGGTTCTCAGCATGATGTGATTGTGAACAATGTTTTGTACATACCGAAGCTCACGACAAACTTACTATCAGTAAGCCAATTAATAGCAAAAGGCAACAAAGTGTCATTTAAAAAGGATGTTTGTTTAATATATAATCAAGTGAATGAGCTTATAGGAATTGCAAACTTAACGAACGGTGTGTACAAGCTGCAAATACAAAGATCAGAGAGCGCATTACTGGCCATGACTAAGTGGCATAGAAGGCTAGGACATGTAAATAGTAAGTCCTTAGAAAAAATGAAAGAAGGTGCTGTGGAAGGAGTTACCTTTGACAAGAAAGCTGATATTCGGATCCAGAACTGTGAAGTATGCTGTGAGGGTAAACAGGCTCGTTTCCCTTTCCCATCTGCTAATCATAGAAGTGATATACCGTTAGAAGTAGTACACTCAGATTTATGCGGGCCGATGGAGACCAAATCAATTGGTCAAGCAAAGTATTTTCTTCTGTTCATAGATGATGCCAGCAGAATGACTTATGTCTATTTCTTGAAAGAAAAGAACCAGGTATTCCAGCATTTTAAAGAATTTCGAGTTTTGGTGGAAAATCAAACAGGAAACAAGATAAAAGTATTGAGAACCGATAATGGAGGTGAGTTTTGTTCACGTGAAATGGAAAATTACTTAAAACAGACAGGAATTATCCACCAGAAGACAAATCCTCACACTCCACAACAGAATGGAGTCTCGGAAAGGTTCAACAGAACTGTCGTTGAACGGGCTAGGTGTTTAATGTTTGAATCAGATCTCGACAAAAGTTTTTGGGGTGAAGCAGTAAATACTGCAGTGTACCTAATGAATAGAACGCCAGTCGCCAGTTTAGGCATGATGACACCATTTGAGAAATGGACAGGCAGGAAGCCAGACTTGAGCCATGTCAGAATATTTGGAAGTGATGTAATGGTGCATGTTCCCAAGGTGCAAAGACAGAAATGGGATAAGAAGGCAGAAAAATTTATTCTAGTAGGTTATCCAGATAACGTGAAAGGTTATAGATTATACAACCCCAAAACAAGAAAGATTACTACGAGCAGGGATGCCATAATAATAGAGAAAGAATACTCGGACAAAGCTCAAGTTGTAGTAAATAATGAAGAAAAAACATCAGAAAACAAAGAAGAAATGCTAGAGAAGGTAGAAAACTTAGAGGAAGAAAGCTGTGTGTTAGAAAGTTCTTTAGACGCGAATGATCCTACGTATATCTATGAATCATCAAGTTCCCACGAAGACTCATATCAATCAGTGCAGGAAAGTGATAATGAGTCAAACTTAGAATCTACTTTAGAAGAAAATGAGGACCTACAGGTTTTTGGTAAGCGCAAGAGAAAGCCAGTAGAAAGATTTGGCTATTCCAATCTCTGTGTTGTTGATGAGCTGGAATCTTGTGGAGAAGAACTGAGTTATGAAACTGTAATAAATGGACCAGAGAAAGAACAGTGGGAACAGGCGATGAGAGAAGAACTAAAGGCTTTTGAAGATAATCAAGCATGGGAATTCGTTGACAAAAGAGAAGCTGATCGTGTAGTGCAGTGTAAGTGGGTTTTTAGGAAAAAGTTAGAAAGTGATAACAAAGTGCGTTATAGGGCTAGACTGGTTGCCAAGGGTTTTACCCAAAAAGAAGGTTTGGACTACACCGAAACTTACTCACCAGTGCTTCGCTACTCTACATTAAGACTTTTATTTGCCTTAAGTGTGAAACTAAACTTTAAAATTACCCATTTGGATGTCACTACAGCTTTCCTTAATGGTTACCTTAGCGAAAATGTGTACATGCATGCTCCTCCTAATTTGGATTGTAAGGAAAATTGTATACTTAAATTAAAACGTGCAATTTATGGTTTGAAGCAATCAGCTAGAGCCTGGAATGAAAGAATCAATGATTGTTTGTTAAAGTCAAACTTTATCAGGTCAAAATTAGAACCATGTTTATATATAAAAAGATGTGAAAAGGAGCTGATAATAATAGCAATTTTTGTAGATGATTTTTTCATATTTTCTAATTCTCAGGATATGGTAACTAAGATTAAGAATGTACTAATACAAAAATTTAAGATTAAAGACCTAGGGCAGTTAAAGCAATGTTTAGGCATTAGAATTCAAATACATAAAAATGGTTCCATTTCACTAGATCAAAAACATTTTGTGGATCATATATTAAATAAATTTAATATGACCAATTGTAATGGTGCAGATACTCCTATTGAGAGTAATTTGAAACTAGAGAAAAGTGTTGAAGTTTGTAAACAATACCCATTTCAACAATTAATTGGTAGTTTAATGTATTTGAGTGTCCTAACCCGCCCAGATATATCTTATAGTGTAAGTTTTTTAAGCCAATATAATAATTGTTATTCTCTCATACATTGGAAACATGCAAAACGAATATTAAGATATTTAAGCAAAACTAAGTCTTATGGGCTTATGTTTACTAAAGATGATTGTAACTTGGAAGGTTTTGTTGATGCAGACTGGGCCTCAAATACATTAGATAGGAAATCTTACACAGGTTTTTACTTTAAGCTTTCAGGATCTGTTATATCCTACGAATGTAAAAAACAGCAGACTACAGCTTTATCCAGCACTGAAGCTGAATATATGGCAATAACTGAGGCTTGCAAAGAAGCTATATATTTAAAGAACTTGTTGAATGAGATAGTGGATTTTTGTGACTATACAATAACCTTGTACAATGATAATCAGGGAGCTCAGAGGTTGACAGAGAATCCATTGTTCCATAAAAGAACTAAGCACATAGATGTGCGTCACCATTTTGTTAGAGAAGTAGTCGCAAACAAACATGTAAAGATAGTTTATCTGCCAACATCTGAGATGCCTGCAGACCTGCTGACAAAAGGCTTGAGTAATGTCAAGCATAACTATTTTGTTAAAAAACTAGGTATGCACATGATTGTCTGATATAGAATATATAATTATAATATAGGTAGATATATATTTAAGACATGTATGATGCTAAAGTTATATATAGGTGTATAAATGTCATATATGTATGCATTTACTGAGCTGTATATGTATAAATTGTTATTTGGGGTTTAGATTATTTTGATAAGTGCAGGTGTTAAAATTGTTTTATTAAGTATCAAAATTATATCCTAAAATGTGCTGACAGAGCCATCTATTTAAAAGTATATAGACCGTAATGTTTTTTGTCTATGCTTTAAGAAAAATAAATCTTTAGTCTTTGATCAACCTCTAAGCGTGTTTTATTAAAGCTATTGCCGCCTCCCATGGACACTTGCAACACCAGTGGAGTTACAAGTGCGCTGCCAACCTTTTCCCCCCCCCCCCCCTACCCCCCTAGCACAGGGGCTGCTTCACGCCGGTTTTCTGTGAGGCAGTGGTATCACTCCGGTCGAGCCGGCCCATTCATGCCGATGCGTGGCTCTCCCACAGTTATAATTTTGTTATAGGACTATTGTTCTAGGACTTTTGAAAATTCGTTAAAAAAATTCTCAACTCCCTGTCAAAAAGAAATAAAATGATAATGGTACCAGCGTGTCAATAATTTATCATCATCACATTGAAATTTGTGATGATTTATTTTGTAAAGTAAGTAAATCCTCTGATTAATTTGGTATATTTATTTTTAGAATAATATAGAGCTATAGGATCTACATCTGAATGGCTGCTTGTTCTTCTTGTACTTTCTAACTCTATGCTGTTACCCGAAAAACCGGGACACTTGCGCGATATAATCGACACCTAGCACCATCTATTGGCAAAGATTGGAACTTATAACTAAAAAAAATTGGTAAGTCCCGAAACAAAGTGAAGGGGGCTCAATAGTAGCAAGCAACATAACAAAGCTTACTTTTTGTTTCCTTCGTTTTCTCTGAACAATGCGCCAGCATCAATACAATACACTTATCCATACTAATATTATAAATGCGAAAGTAACTCTGTCTGTCTGTCTGTCTGTCTGTCTGTCTGTCTGTCTGTCTGTTACTCTTTCACGCCAAAACTACTGAACGGATTTAAATGAAATTTGGTATACATATGATCTAGACCCTGAGAAAGAACATAGGCTACTTTTTATTGCGAAAAGGGGATTGTAAGGGGTTAAAAGGGGGGTAAAAAGTTACTTTTCCACGCGGACGAAGTCGCGGGCGGCCGCTAGTTCACAATATTTCTCAACAAAACACAAATAAAGTATTCCCTTGAAAGTGAAACGTAAATTCTCTTTCTATTAAAATTTTCTGCCTCAAATTCTGTTCAGTAAATTCACAAGCTTTCAACAAGACTGAGTTCACATATCAAGCTCAGGTGGTTTCTCGACGCATATTTTAGTTTAGACACAGTATAAAGGAATCTAGTAGCGAGATACAATCCATACTAATATTATAAATGCGAAAGTAACTCTGTCTGTCTGTCTGTCTGTCTGTCTGTCTGTCTGTCTGTCTGTCTGTCTGTCTGTCTGTCTGTTACTCTTTCACGCCAAAACTACTGAACGGATTTAAATGAAATTTGGTATACATATGATCTAGACCCTGAGAAAGAACATAGGCTACTTTTTATTGCGAAAAGGGGATTGTAAGGGGTTAAAAGGGGGGTAAAAAGTTACTTTTCCACGCGGACGAAGTCGCGGGCGGCCGCTAGTTCACAATATTTCTCAACAAAACACAAATAAAGTATTCCATTGAAAGTGAAACGTAAATTCTCTTTCTATTAAAATTTTCTGCCTCAAATTCTGTTCAGTAAATTCACAAGCTTTCAACAAGACTGAGTTCACATATCAAGCTCAGGTGGTTTCTCGACGCATATTTTAGTTTAGACACAGTATAAAGGAATCTAGTAGCGAGATACAATATTTAAATTCTACCTTAGCTAGCAACTCCGCACGAGTTATTTTTAACACAAAACTCATGCCGCAAAAAAGTGCGGCGTTCAGAAATCAAGCTAATGATACACACACACACACACACACACACACAAACACACACACACGCATACACACACAAACACACGTTCTCAAATAGCATCCCCTGTTTAAGGGTTGCGAAGGTCAGACGGCAGTCGCTACATTGTAATCAACAAATTCCCCAAATCCTGAAACATGATCTAAACGTACCTCAAGCTCTAAGAATTACAGACTACGGAGAAGATACTATGTAATTAAAGGCTAAGGAGACCTGTTTCATAAAGCGTTACATACCTATGTAACATCAAACTATTTTTAAGATAAAATTTACAATTTCTATCTATCAAACTTATGAACGTAAAGTGCTATAAGTATAACGCTATTTGATAGTCTTGAAACGAAACAACAGTGTTTATGGGAGCAAAAAGTAGCATAGTGCTAATGTAGAACTTATCCGTATATCGTGCAATAGGCCCTTAATATGCTAAAGTCGAACCTTTGCTAACATTTACTCTGTGACTCATGTATTCAATGAACGGTGCTAAAGCCGGTGAAATTTGAATCAGGTGTGAAAAACTGTAGTGGAATATAAAAATGCAATTTCTCTGAATCGTTACATTATTCAAGAATGAAGGTAAAAATAGATGGATTGGAAAATCGAGCTGCAGCTTCGCCAAGAATTGTATGGGATAGGAAAATGTTCGTGAATTTTGAATACGCTTTGTAACATAATTTTACGAAGAGAGTTATTAAAAGGATATTACCTACATTAAGTACAGATTATATACGAGTAATATGCACATTTTTATACATCTGTGCTTAATGGTTGATATATTTTATTAGAATATTATGATTATTTAGACATTACATTGGTTTACAACCAAATTTAGTTAACTGTAGATAGATAGACAGATATTCTTTATAGCACATAAATATAACATAATAGAATGTAACTACAATTTGTTAACTATCTATCTCAGCAACAATTGGATCTCACGGCCGCTTACCATCAGGCGGAGTGGGGTCATCTTGATTGTCCTAAATATAGGTATATTTAAAAAAAATTATTTTTGAATATTGACTTAAAACAAATTCTGTCAATTTGATAAAAGTGGAAGCATAACTTTTAAACCTTGACTAAATTTTCGTTTAGAAATAAGGGGGATTAAGTATCAAAAGATTTAAAGATAGGGATATAGAAAACTTTTACTGTGAGATCGGACTTCCAAATTACCATTTTCAATCAACTTGATAACTGTTTGAATAACACTGATACTCATAAAACAATCATACAATCTATACATCAATTGTCACTAACTAAACCCGAAGATGTAAGGAACAAAATTTTAATTGCAAAAGTTTTTGGATTCTCAACGCCCGACCATGGGATCGGGTGGAATTGGCATGAGTTGTCATGAAGCCAGCTCTTTCAGCTGAAATCATGAGTTCAAATTACAGTTGCAAACTCGCAGCCCCCGATAACAGGGCTTAATGTTGACTTTAACATCGGGTGGGGTTTAAGTATCAGAGTATTGGCGGAGCTAATGTAATTAATATCAGAGAGCTTCATATAAATCCTTGTGTCTCTTTGTGTGTAATGTCTGTCAATACCTATACTAAAATTATGTCTGCTACTGTTTTATGTTGTTGTGTATCTATATTCTGTGATCAGTAAATGTTTACTTACTACAAATGCAGGTGATTTATGTGATGCAGACTATCTATTGTTAACAAATGGCAAATCAAACAAAACCTTATAAAAAAATCATCGACCTGCTATCGCGTACCTATATGTACAAGGTGTGACTTCAGTAATTACCTGAACGAATTTGTAAAGCGAAATTTATACCTAATGGATATCTTTAACTTAATTTAGTATTTTTTTAAGGTTTAATTCTCAGGCGAATCAATGAAATTCTCAGCGACTGGAAGAAGAAAACTTACTGCAGCGATTCCAATTAATCTGGGTATATATGGCAGAAAGATGATGATGATGATAAGCAAATATTATAAAATCTGAATGCATTAGATGTTTTTTTACAATAAAATAACAAACTCACTTAACGCAATCTTCTAAAAGAAAAGTATTAAGTAAAAAGCTACTAAAAGATTCAAGGCATTATTCACCTAAATTTCTCATAAGAAATTATTCATAAGTTACCAATTTAAACCAGCTCCCAAGATCAAATGAGTCCTCAAAAGTCACATTACTTTAAACGATAATAAAAGATTCAAGATACCAAGAAAGATTGTTTAATTTCTACTTTCGTTTTATGACAGTTTCCGACCGTACAATGCTTTAAGTTCAAACAAACAATAAATTTGTTTAATAACATTTTAAATCATCTTGGAGGATGGTGTGGTAATTTAAAGGGTAGGGCTGAATAATAAAACAGAGCTTGGTACAAAAACTCATGTATAATTCCTTATTATATCATCTTTACATTACGTTTCGTTGTGGGTAATTAAAATTTCTTTGGTAATAGTTTGTCTAAAATATATTTGAACTAGAAAACATAGTTTGATCTAATGCTCTTGCATAATTATTAATTAATATGTACACATTCTTTGTAGCTACACTCCTACAGTCTTATTGGATACGTAAGTGCAAGTATCTTTTAAATTTCACGTTACTGCTTGGCTAAACATGTTTTTAACTATGAATATTTATATATACATAGCAATTATCTAATTATTTAATTATTTAACTCTTTTAAGCCTCTAACATGAAATTCAACTTTCTTTCTTAATTTCAACTTTTTTAACTGTGCCTGTGCTTGTTTCTGTATCATTCGATGAGCCAGAATTAGAATGTTCTAAGCTACTTTTATTACTACTATTACTTTTGTTACTTTTACGATTACTTCTTATACTTCTATTCAAAAGAGAATTAGTTTTTCTCTGTTTTAATTTAACTGCTTTCTCTGGCGGTCTATGTATACTTTCTGTTCTATGCTGTAATTTGTTTAATCCAAAATTCGGTTTTATTTGAGCGGTTTTTTCTAAATCACTTACATCTGGTAAATGTAAGTCTGAAATGCAAATGTAATCTTCTTTGTTTTTTGGCACAATATGGCCTGGATTTATTTTGACTGGTACGATTTCTAATTTTCTCTCAAATGCTGTCGGTGGCCCTTTAGAATCCAACATGTTATCTGTAGGCGATTCGACGCCACCAACTAATTCTTGAATGAGTTTGTCTTCAAAAACTTCGTCAATTATATCGTCATCTATTTCATCATCTTGGTCATCTTCATCGGAATAAAAAGATGAAAATGATGTTACAGAACCAGACCGGGAATGAAAATCGTCAGGTAGTCTGACCCTAGGAATATTACTAGGTGTTTCAGTTTGACTTGGTGATGGTTTGATAATTATTTTTGGGTCTGGAGTTGCCGATGACGCTATTATTACTCTTGGGTAATCTCTTTCCTTCGATGGAACTCTTGTCGGTTCTGAAGTTTCAATATTAGGTTTTTCAAAAGACTTGTTAAATGATTGGTTTATATGTGGTGACAATGAGTCTATATTTTCATAGTTTTTAGGCATTTGATCAGTTTCCGAAATCTTTTTGCAGTTTGAGCTATCAAACGAAGAAAGCGGTTTTGAATTTTTGTATGCTGTTCTCCTATCTAATGTTGTTGTTCTTGGAGGAGGTTGTGGTGGAACTCTTAGACGATCTGATTCAGAAATAGGATTAAAGTTTCTAAATGTTTGTAAAGCGGTCGGTTGTAAAGACAGCCTCTTTTGTGCTTTTGGTAAATCTGGAAGCACCTTAGGGAAGTTCCGCTTCTTGATAGTTATCAATGCTTCTTCTGCAGTCATAGGTGTCTGCGCACTTTCATCTCGGGAAGTTACATTTATATCATTTCTAAACGTAACTGGCGGAAGTATGTCAAGTACACCGCTTTCTAATTTTTCTTTCATTAGTTTGTCATAATTGACTTCTGTAACTGGATCAGATGCGGAATGTTTGTGAGAAATTTTCAAAGGTGTTCCCTTGCCTAAAGACAGTGTTACAACATTTGTAAAAGTGGAATTATCTTGTTTTACTTCAGCGGGTTTGATAGGAACTATTTCTAGATCTGTTTGAATCTCACCATCAGTTTTTGATCTTTGTAGTTTGTTATCTTTATTGGAATGTATATTTTCGCCATGGTCAAAAGATTTTGAAATTTCAATAGGCTCTTGTTTAAGGATAGAGTTCGTACGCGCAGCTGGTGTAGCGTCAATTGCTACTGAAACCTTTTTCGATTTGATGCTATCAGTTCCTTTACGAATCTCCGCATCTTCTCGGCAACGTGTCTGTCCAGAAGTTGGTGTAGTTCGCACGGAACAGACTGCTGATGAGTGGCGGGTTGTCTGAAATGTAAATTTTGTTAAATACTACATCAAATCTATCTAATATTATTGAGCCAATCTGTAACACTCTGGTGCCATGTCAGGTAAAGAAGCAGAAGACGCCCATTAACAAGATGGGCTGATGACAGGATCACCACTCATCCAGGCTGGCACAGAACCGTTGTAAATGGCGAGCACAGGAGGTGGTCTATTATCCTGCAATAGGATCCAGATACAGGCTGATGTGATAATGATGACTACTCGTCCCTCACATCACTAACTGACGTAATTGACACACACATTTTTGTCGGAACTGACTTAAAATACCTACATGAACTTATTTATAATTTTCAAACGGATTCCACTAATCGTCGTATTTCTATCTATCGCCATTGTAAAGATAGAGCTTGATCCTAAGTTCGAAATCGAAAATACAGCTCCAGATATCAAGTTCAAAACCGAAAATACATTACGCTGTAAAATTGGTCTGTTGCTAGTAGTCACGCGAGGGACGTACTAATAATACCTACTTGCGACGGTGTCTGTGTGTATGTTTGCAGTGTGCGGGACTTTTGACGAAAAAGATTGGCTACGTAAGCCACTCATGCCTACTTATTTTTTTTATGTAAATTGAAGGTTTCCTTCTTTGATTGAAATGCTTGATTAAAAAACTGAGCAAATATATAATAATATTACGTAAAAATATCGCAATAAAACTTTTTACTTTTAATTTATGAAGTCGTAAAGTTTACGTTTGTATGAAAAATACGCTATGGGCGGTTAAATGTGCCACTGAGTACTTAATAACAACTGTTAGGATATTTTTTTCAAACGTTTTCAATATCTAAATATTATTTCGATGGAAAGGGTAACCCACACATTTAAGATAGGTTTTCAATCCAGTTTCTGTATTAAGTCGTCACTATCATAATCTTAACAGGTACAGAGATAATTACTGGCGCTCCGGTGTGTTGGTTTAGGCTTCGCCGAGGAGGTGGGGGTGTACTCAAACAGGGGATCCACGACGAATCTCCGCATCTTCCTTCGGCAACGTGTCTGTCCAGAAGTTTGTGTAGTTCGCACGGAACAGACTGCTGATGAGTGGCGGGTTGTCTGAAATGTTAAATTTGTTAAATACTACTAAACCAATCTAATATTAAGGAGCCAATTGTACAACTTTATTGGCCACTTATAAGAAGCAGAGGACGCCCATTAACAAGATAGGCTCAACAGCAAAGTGGTGGGTAACACAGGTCTTTCCCACCACTCTGCCACTCATCCAGCCTGGCACAGACCCGTTGTAAATGGAGAGCACAGGAGGAGGAGGAGGGGCTTTTACCATGCAATGGGATCAAGATAAAGGCTGATGATGACTTCTCGTCCCACAACTTACTAACTGACGTAATTGACACACACATTTTTGTCAGAACTGACTTAAATACCTACATGAACTTATTTATAATTTTCAAACTGATTCCACTAATCGTCGTATTCCTCGAATGCCGACGAGGTGCTTGTAGCTTGAGGTGCTGGTTTCTTGCAAGACTAAACTCTCGAATATCGACGAAATGTTTAGTCCTTTTTATTTCGAAGGACCAAAAACTGTAGTGTGTTTACAGTTATAAGATGAGTGAGAGATGAGGGAAAGTTAATGTGCGAAACAAACCCAATGATAGTCGATCAAACACTGATTTTATTCATAAGTAGATATTAAAAGCTAACTAGACAGACGTAGGTAAACAATAATTATAACCGCGTTATTGACCTAAATTCTGAGTCATCGACATTATACCTATTGTGCGGTTACTAACCCGTACATCTATCTATCGCCGTTGTAAAGATAGAGCTTGATCTTAAGTTCGAAATCGAAAATACAGCTCCAGATATTAAGTTCGAAACCGAAAATACAGCTCCAGATATCAAGTTCGAAATCGAAAATACAGCTCCAGATATCAAGTTCGAAATCGAAAATACAGCTCCAGATATCAAGTTCGAAATCGAAAATACAGCTCCAGATATCAAGTTCGAAATCGAAAATACAGCTCCAGATATCAAGTTCGAAATCGAAAATACAGCTCCAGATATCAAGTTCGAAATCGAAAATACAGCTCCAGATATCAAGTTCGAAATCGAAAATACAGCTCCAGATATCAAGTTCGAAATCGAAAATACAGCTCCAGATATCAAGTTCGAAATCGAAAATACAGCTCCAGATATCAAGTTCGAAATCGAAAATACAGCTCCAGATATCAAGTTCGAAATCGAAAATACAGCTCCAGATATCAAGTTCGAAATCGAAAATACAGCTCCAGATATCAAGTTCGAAATCGAAAATACAGCTCCAGATATCAAGTTCGAAATCGAAAATACAGCTCCAGATATCAAGTTCGAAATCGAAAATACAGCTCCAGATATCAAGTTCATCAAATTACTCCTAATACAGAATTCAAGAGTACCGGACGCCCAGTCCGAAAGGGAGATTTAAATATTGCCAGCGCCGTTGCATTGCTGCAATGGGCCGGCTCAACTACAGTTATAGTAAAATCACTCCTTATCAGCCTCTCAGAAAAAGTGCTCAGCGCATTTCTGATTCCACTGATGTTGCTTGCTGGTGTCCATGGGCAGCGACAGCGAACAGACAGCTACCTACCACCTCAGCCGCCAGGGAAGTTCGGGCCTACGGAGGTAGACAGAACAGTCGGCATAATAGTGCTCCTTTTTTAAAAATAATAATTATTTATTTTGCTAACGTGGTTGGTCTTATCATTTTGAATCATGGTCGAAGCGTATCTCTTCAAGCGACAGCTAACTTTGCAGTCGGGGATACGCTAAGCGTTGCTTTGAGTCTGAATGTAGGTACTGAATGTTTGTTTGAATGACTCAAAATTGAGTCTCATCACTAGTGCAAGCCTCGAGCCGACGTGCAAAGACAAGCCGACAGCCGACAGTCTGCCACAGCCTTCGCCAAACCCCTTTGAGTCTGGAGGTGTTTTGGTGAAGTTAATTCAATTATGTTAGAGAAATAAACACTTTGAAATGGCTTGGGCTGTGACTGCAAGACATGAATGAATATGCACGGAAGTTTACTTACTACTACATAGGTGTGTAGGACATCCGTGCATGATATCATCAACGTTTCTATCATTTTGTCGAAATTAATACTTTTATCTATTACTAGTGGCCCGCCCTCACTTCGCTTCGGGACCGTAATTCAGAAATGAACTAATAGATGGCGCTGTGCTAAATTACATCGCGCAAGCGTTTAGTGTTTTCGGTTTACCTATAAGCCTTATCGTGGTCTATAGAAGTTATCTCTTTATAAATAGTATAGAAGATAGAAGATTGTTATTTATAGACGGGAATTGACGTGACGTTAAATTTTAAGCAATTATGTACGGCTGTAACGCAGCCGAAACGTCAAGGAGTAGTAAACTTAGTACATAATTATGATGTGATTAAAAATTAACGTCACGTTAATTCCCGTCAATAATACTAGTTTCGATCAATCCGTACCGCGCGGGAAGAAGTTGACAACTCGAAATGTCGATTTTTTTTTTTTATTGGATGAAACGACTTCTATAGCTTCGGGTCTATTGGTAAAAAAATAATATATCTTAATATCCACAAAAACCTTGAAAAAACTCATTGTTCATAACTGAGTATCTTCAATTTTAGCCGTACCAACTTGACAAAATGATATATCTAAAAAAATATAATAAGGACCGTTTTTGACAAATGCATTTATCAAGTTATGATCTTCTCTAAGTCAAAAATACAAATGATACAAATGAAGTTGTCTAGTTATGCACACTATCAAGAAATTTAATGTTATGAAACATGTTGAGGTATCTAGTTAAAAACATTGTAAATTTATATTTCATAATGTGATATATGCAGTTGTTAATATAAACATATTGTCAGGATCCCGTAAGTCGTCAATATTCTACTTATCAACATGGGTTGCTGATATTAAGATGGGATATTAAGATTTAATTTCATGCGTAAATTTTATTTAATGTTTTAAAATACTATAAGTGGATAATATCATCAAACTTATTGTAAAAGAGGAGCCCATTTAATCTTTTTTACGTTTTACCAAAGCGTTTTACTAGAAAATTCATGATAAAATAATGTTCTCTTTGATTAATATATTAAGGTTTTATTCCTTTTGCATTGGCAACCAAGTTTCACAACCAGTTGCCAAAGAAGAATTAAAATTCTTGCTACTCAACCAGTTGCCAGATAGATTTTTCTTTTTTAAAGAAGAACTAACTTTTCTGATACTCAACCAGTTAAATAATACCAAAACCAACAAACGTAAATGTTTGAACGTTAACTAATTTAAACATAAATGTACTACATAATATTATTATTATTTCTTCATGAGTTTTTTGTTACTAAATAATTTTCTACATCTTTTTTTTTAGTTATTGATGAGTTTACTCATTTGTTTTCATAAAAAGATTTCTTCTTCAAATGTTTTGTCCTACATCTTCACGCATTGAATCAAGTAACCACACAACAATTAAATGTCTGAAAAACTCATGAACATCTAGAAAACCATACCATAAAAATGTTTGAACATTATTATTTAATATGCAATGCTAAGTAGATTTTATGGCTTTCAGTTTTCGTAATTGAGTGAACTTTAAAAATATATTTGGACTTGGAGGAATTTTAAACGTATCTAAATATTGTAACAGAATTTTTGTATCGTGTTGGGATATCTACAAAAAATAATATTACTATTTCTATTACCGTACCAAGAAAAATAGACAAAAATACATTTTTTTTAAATAGGAGCCTTAAACATCTATTTTGTTTTATCGTATATGTTGTAAACATTTGAACTATCACGAATCCTGAGTTACAGCTCGGGGACAGAAGATAGACAGCTAAGTCTTAATAATAGGGTCTTGTTTTTAACCTTTGGGCGCGGAACCAAAACACATGCGGAATCTAAAAAAAAAATGGAAATGGTAAAAAGAAAGAAAAACATAAGATATTATTTTTACGTAATAAATCTTTAGGATCTTGTGTTAATTTGTTTATTTATAAGAAAAACAATTGAACATCTAAGTTGTCATTATATCAACTGGTTTTCTTTTTTAAAGTTTTTTTTTTCAAAGCATGTGAACATTGTAGTTTTTACGGTAACTGTTTTTTGCGACGTTCATTTATGTTTTAAAAACGTTACTTTACTCAATTTTACTCGACAAGTAAGATTAAGGTATTTGTTCCAATGTTTTTTTGACTAGTTTTTTGATGTTCACTTGGTTTTCCGATGTTTCATTCGTTTTTTAGACATTTACTTGATTTATTAAACTAAGCTTGAAAAGGAAAATAAGTATTATAAAATAATTTGCTTAGATCAGATGTTCATTTGTTTTCATGGCGTTTCCTTTTTTTTTAACAATTACCTATTAGTACAATTTTTTTGATTGATTTAATTTGGCTAAAAAGTTTTTGTGGTCTAACTTGACGATTTCGTCAAATTAGACCAGAAAAAACTCTGTCCAATCCAATTCCGAGACGCCAGTTTCGTAGGTGCTTGTCGCTTAAAAATGTTGATTCTTAGTCCACCACTAATAAGAAGGGTGTGTCTTCTTATTAGTTGTGAACTGAGAATTAAAATTCTTTGTATGTAACTATACTAATTTAATAATTATTTGTGTACACAGCCAGTAGCGTAGAAATAAAAACCTATCGTCTTTGGCAACTGGTTGAGTAGCAAAAATGTCAGTTATTCTTTGGTAACTGGTTGTCAAACTTGGTTGCCAATGCAGCTGGAAGGTTTTTTTCCCTTTTTTCCTGTTATTTTTTAGTTCAAACTATATTTAAAAACCAAGCTTAAATCAAATTAAAATTGCGTGTTTGTATTTCTTTGGGGAATAAGTTGACAAGTCGCTGGTTCACAACTGAACAAGTCTTTTTTTTTATTGTTGTAAAGTATAATTTTATTATATTTTTATAACAACCGAAAAAGACTACTTAAGTTATCTCAATTCAATAATAAAAATAGAAAATATCAATTACCTCGATTTACCAGATCAATATAAAATTTAAAATGCCCGCCCTGAAAAGTACGCAAATATGACTTGTCAACTTATTCCCGCGCGGTACGGCAATGTTCTCGTGTGTAATTGGTGACCCAATAAGATACATTTCTGAAATCAAAAATAAAATCATCTGCCCTTAACATTTTGACAACTTTAGCCGTAGATTAATTTGTGAAACAAAGTAGTAATTGATGATTATTTGATTTCAGGATTCGTCCAAAATTAATACTGTATGATCACTGATAGAGATATAATGTGCTAAGTTGCCCAAAAAGATATGAGTGAAAGATATTTCAAAGACTGTATCTTAGATGATGAGAATAATAATGACGAGTAAACCATGCCAAAAATTGGCTGCTAATAAAAAAAGAAAAAATGTTTCTTGGAATACTGTATTTAAAAGCGAAATCCAATTTCTCCTCCATTTCACAGATAAACGGATCCAGACGATACTTACACGTGTGCGAATTCAGGCTTCAAATTCGCAAATTCCCTTTTACGTCGGGGTTAAAAAACCAGACGACGAGCGCTATGCACTCGAATATCAAACGGTGTTCCTCAAAAGAAATCGAATAACGCTCCATGTGGAAATGCTTCGAACAATACTCGATAAATGATGAACCTTGTCCGATTCCATTGGGATTCCGGGAAGTTCCCTATGCAACAGGTGACTTGGACAAAAAGTGATGCGGCGTGCAGTGCATAGCTTTTGACTTCATATTTTTGGGGCTTAGTGGTTTTGCTATCGTTTTTGACGTTTTTGCGGGGTTACTCTTTGTTTTTACATTATGTAACTTCAGCTAAATGAGAGCAAATGGTAGCTCAGTGGATAAGACCGTTTATACCATGGAGAATGCTCCGAGGAATTATTCGGATTGATTCCTGCCGCTTCATTTCGCCACCGTTCTACTCGACATCAGTTCCACTCCTATCATTTAGATGGTTGGCTATTGTTGCACTATGCGTTTTTTCAAGATACTTCTTGCCTCGTACCACGAAGCTATGGAATGAACTGTCACCTACGGTATTTCCGATACGTCCTGCAAACCTTCAAAAAGCGAGCGATTCCTTTTTAAATGGTTGGTAGTGCACCTGTGACTCCTCTGGTATTTCAGGTGTCTATGGGCGGCGGCAAAGTTTACCTGATGGTAATCCGTCTGCTCGTTTGCCACCTATCAAATAAAAAAAATCATTTATCAATAAATTTGTAACATACCTGCGCATAATCAGTGCTGATAGAATTATGGCCAAACACGTAGAAGTACGACTGCCTATTGGACTTCGACTGGTAATTAGCGAAGTTCACGGTCGGAGTTATGGTCCTGGCGTCGCTGAACAGGTTCAAGATGACGTCACGGTTGGTCTCCACGCTCCATCTTTGAGGGTCTAGCTTTGATGGTGAATATCTGAAACAATGGACATGAGAATCTCGAGAATTCCATCGATATTGTTATCAATCAGCTCGCTGAGCTAGTGGTGATAGTAAATAGCTACTCTCGTTGTAATCGTATTGTCTTATTTTTAAGGATAGCAATTGTTTTATTATAAAACCACTTTTGTTATTTTTTCTTTTCTTATTTTTAATTTCCACTAAAAATAAACCCAACATGTTAAGTGCGATGACGGGTTCGGGCTTCGGCAGGAAAAGGCTTTAAGGATAGCTTAACCGAAAAACAAAACACATGCGCGATGTAATCCAAAATCCAGCGCCATCTGTTGGGATTGGAACTAATGCCCCTAAACAAAGTAGTAGTAGTAGTATATTATAGTAAAAAATGCATAGTAACTTACTGCCTCAAAATTTCTTTTAAAGCTTCGTCCTCTGCTCCTTCAAATATAACCTTAGCATATTTGGTGATAAACTCATCTCTTTGACCCTCCAACACGCCTTGACCTAGTTCTAGTACACCAAAATCATGGTACGTCTCATATTCTGTAACTCCAGCTAAGAGTTGGTACCTGAAATAAATTAAAATCATTATAGAAAACACTTCATCAAGACAAAAATTTACAACCAGAAACTTAGACATCGGCACATTGTTCAAGCGAGTCACAAAGGTCCACGAAATTAAGTCGCCTTGAGGATTATACAGGGATGTATCTGTGAACATTTACATCCCTTTAACCACGTGATCTACCAACCATTCTGAAAAACATTTGTTCTATGACTTTTGAAAATTTGCATAAAAAAATCTTTTCATACAAAGTCGGTCACGTGACTTGGTCATTTTGTATGGGGAGTCGAAAAAATTTTCGATGAATTTCGAAAAGTCGTTGAACAAATGTTGCTCAGAATGGTTGATAGAACGGTTAAAGGAATGTAAGTGTTCACACAAAAATCCTGCCTATATACACGAGGTCCACTACCTGGACCTCGAGGGTGCCTATTACAGTGTAGTTAATTAGTGTGTAACATTACCGTCAGGGCACAGCAGCTGCAGGTCGTCGGGCAGCAGGTCGCGCGCCTAATATCTCGTCTAGCAGCTACATAATGTTACCAGTTTATTATTATTTCGTTTGTCTAAAAGACCGGTCACAAACTGCTTTCTTTCAGATGTAGCGGGATGTACAATGGACAATATTGACCATGGGCTGTGATGTGAGTGTAAGTGAGTCGCTTATTCGTTTCTCATAATTTCATAAAATATTTGAATTGCTTCAAACAAAGCATGAAGAAGCATCTCGCGGGCCAGTATGGCAGTGCCAATGGCGTTTCATCGCGTCCGTTGTATCTGCTCTCTTTTTGCTTACCATCAGGAAAACGTAAGCTTTTTATACTGCGACAAAATAACAATTAAAAACACTATTCTTTAAATTATGGGTGCTTCAGCTTCACTCAGATGGCAATTGTCCATTGATATCTGCCACACCGGACGGAGGCATCAATTTGCGTTGGCTTTTGATGACGTAATAAGCCTCTTTTCTTGAAGGTTACCTACATTAGTAAACATTCGGAAACTTACTTGCTCAACAAATTAGGGAATGATTCCATTGTTTGCGCCGGTTCGCTCGGAATGAATGAGCCAGCCACGGTGGGGCCCAGCGGCGTCTCGAAGTCGCGAGCGAGTATCTGGACTTTCTGTATTTCTGATAGCCTGTGGACAAGAAATTATCCTAAGAATTGCAAAACGATCAAGAGGAAGGAGCCCGTTGCAATGGTTTGACTAGATTCGTGATGCCTTAACGTCTTATGACCCAAAAGCTTCATATGAGCCAAAAACAATTGATTTTCTATTGTTTTTACCCGACTACGGCACAGCAAAAGGAGGGTTATGATTTTGACAGGCTATGTATGTATGTATGTATGTTCATCTGTTTAAGGCGTAGTCACACGTTCATATACCTACCTACCTACCGTAGCACTTTGACAACGAGTGACTGCGGATTTCCAAACATGAAAATTTATCTCTACATAGTGAATATTGCATACTTCAGAATAGTATTGTATGACATTATTGTAAATTGACAACGAAGGCTTGTTTTATACTTTTTGAGCGTCGTTTTTTGTCGTAGTTGGGTTTTAGTTTTCTTACTTTTTTTTTTGCTGTCTGGGCTTTACGACGTAAACTAAAAACTTCATGATGCTATTCAAGTCACTAAAGACAGAGGCTTATAGAAGAATGTGGTCAAAGAAAAGATAATTTCAAAGGGGAGTCACGACCTTCAGTCATGAGGTTTACCAGGCTCCCCAAATTCTTAACCATAGTTTAAGCGTAGCCCAAAGATGTGGATGCAACCGACGAATTACGTGCTAATATGAAAGAAAGAGAAAAAGTAAATAAAGTCATTGTTAAAACCAATTTAATAATCTGATAAAATAAATGCGGGCTGCAATTTTAGTAGCACTAAGTCACTCACAAAGAGGTGGTCAAATAAACGGCTTATCTATAGAAGTGGCGCCCAGAAAATAATAAATCTATTCTTAAAGACTGGAAAAAGCAAAATGCCAAGAGATAACATTCGGACAGGCAAGAGATAAAATGTCTTTGTCTAGTGAATTTAAGATGGTAGAAGAAATCTTTTAAACTGTTAGTTTTTAGAAAATTTTGCTAGCCATGTTTACTGCGTAGACATGTCTAAGTGGCAGTCGAGTAGACGGTCCCTTTGGAATTTAACCCATGTAATGAATATGAAGTTAAAATTCTTTATCTACTAAAGAATGAAAAAAAGGATATAAGGATACTTTGTTATTACATGTTAGGTGGTAGACAAACAGACTAATCACCCGATGGGAAGCCATTGTAGTATTTACAAGACATTTCTATATAGAACACTATAATTTAAACTTATGATCAGTGGTCAAAAAGGCGCTGACAATGTAGGTCGCCAAATGCCGTCATTGCCGTCCATAGATACCCTGGATACCAGTGGAGTCACAAGTGCGTCGCGCGTCAAAACAAAACGCGGGCGCTGCTCTACACCGGTTTTATTTCTGTGAGGCTGAGGTATCAAGTGTGATACCTCAGACTTCACAGAAATAAACATTTCGACATGAAAAGGCCCTTTCATGCCAAAGCATTCGATCTCACAGGCCAGCCCACTGCCACTTTAGAACGAAACAGTAAAATTATCTCTGAAACCTTTGCTTTTACAAGTTTTATGTATTTTTAGGCAATATTAAAAACATAACTTCATTTTCAAAGGACTTTAATGCTCTTTTTACGAAAAAATGTCGTTTAAACAAAATTCTCCTTGAAAATGTAAAAACTTCCAAGAGAGTCCCTTCTTAGGTCAAAAGATCATTGTTAAAAGTTGCTATGAATAAAGATACGGAGTAATTGAGGTATGAAAATTACTATCTTGACGTTTTTATGGGCACATTCATTTTGAGAAATAAACATTTATGTAAGGGACGAAATAACTCTAAGTTAATTAAATTAGCAAGATACATCGCACCTTTAGAGTAAAAGTGTCCTAACTCAAAATTCTTGTAACACTCGATTTTATAATAAACTGACTTAATAAAGATAGATAAAAAGTGACATAATTATCTCGAAGTATAACAAGAACAGAGTATTTTATGCGTGTCGTGTTAAAGAGTTTTAATTAGGATTTATGTTAAAATCGAGTGAACATAATTCTTCATAATTTCTGGAAAAGTATGAGTTCAGTCACTTTCTTTCTAAAAGCGCGATAGATTTTGCAACAATTTGGGGAAACATCGAAAAAGGAAAAATAATTTTGATAAGTAAAATGTAGAGATGTGAAATTGTCCATACATAATCGATTCAAAAGTAAAATCGATAAAACTTACTGATAACCAAAACAACTTTACTTTCATCAACATAATCCGCAAAATATAAAGCTGTGTATCTGAATCCCTTCCGGCTTATTGGCAACCAAGTTTCGCAACCAGTTGCCAAAGACTAATTAACATTTAAATAGAAAAACAATAAAAAAATAAACAGTACGTCGTGACGTCGATAGTAAATCTGTGGCTAAAGCACAATCTTATAGCGTTACATTTCAAATTGGTTTATTGAGAAATAATATTTCTTATCATAACTAATTAAGGTCTAAATTTAATTTAACGATAAACTTAGTTTTCCGAATTAGCGTTTTCTTAGACTAACTCGAATATTAAGAAGTGCTATTGAGTTCCTAAGTAAACTTCTGTAATTCTCAAATACTTTCAGGCTTGAACAAATTATGTGAACATGGGCTGTAATAATGAGTGAAATTTAGATTGAAACAATGAAACAAGTTTCGGTGGCGGAGAAATTAGAATAATTGTACAGAATTGGGGATAATTTTGTTAGGGAAGAAATGAAAAAAGTTACAGTAACTTTTGATATGACATTTGACTGAAGCAAATATAAAAACGGTGGTTCCGTTATTATATTTGCTTCAGTCAAATTAAGGATCACTTTTGACAAACCAAATTTCATAATAATACGATTATGTGGAGTGTGTAGAAAGATACGTTTATGATGATGTAATTCAAAGGATTTATTAACATTTAAATAAATAAAAATGCGTTTATTACTTCCCAAAATAAAATGACAAGAAGGTATTGTGCTTAAATTAAAACATAACTACCATTACACATATACACGAATAATAAAAGTGTCAGAAAAGACGAGATCCGCAGGAGATCTAAAGGCGCAAACATAGCCCAAAGAATTGCGTAGCTCAAGTGGCAATGGACAGGGCACATTGCAAGGAGAACAGACGGCTGTTGGGGTAGAAAGAGGCCGCGTGCAGAAGGCCGCTACCGTGGCAGGCCTCCCGCCAGGTGGACCGACGGCCTAATGAAGGTCGCGGGAGTCCCTTGGATGCGGATAGCACAGGATCCATCTGTGTGAAGAACTTTTGGGGAGGCCTTTGTCCAGCAGTGGACGTCTGTTGGCTGAAATGATGGTGTTGACACAAATAATGGACAGACGGAAAGCAAAAATAAGTGGCTCAGAAATTTATTGGTGCAGCTGTGCCGGCAACTACGTCCGCGTCAAATAGTTATTTTAGACAGCAATCTTTATTGACACCCTCAGACACAATACTAAGACATACTCACGGCTTCTTCTGCAGGCAGCTCATCATATCCTTCGAGCTAGGGTTGCAGTCCAAACTCTGAGCTACTTGCATGGTGTACTGAGTCGGGTCTTTGGTCATTGCCCAGTCAGAGAGCGCTGACCCTGACATCAGGATGGCTCTGTGGAAAAGACCTGGAAAAGAAAATGTTGTGGTATAGAACCAAAACTCATGAACTCACGAAAGAGCGCCTTTCATACAGGAGGGCTGTGGTTGGAATTCGAACATGTACAAATGGATTTTTCAAATCTACGTGCATACTCCTTCCGCTATCTCAGAGGTGAGGGCAAGCACCGTAAGATTTCGTTTGTAAAATTGTTTCCAATTGTATTTGAAATGTGTACCATGATACAGCTGGTCTGGTTCCTCTCAGGGTTAAAAAGGTCAGACGACATTCATTTCATTATAATTACCGGACTCCCCAAATTCTGAGTTATGGTCTACCCTGGGCTCTAAAGAGACAGCTTTGTACCGTAACTGGAAATTACACGCTATATTGAGAAAAGATCCAAATTAATCATCAGCTCAAATGAATGTCCTTCCCAGTTTTTTTTTTTGTGATAGGTGGCGACCAGCAGACATTGGGACCAGACAGTACTCTCACTCGGCAAAACACAGCGCATTGTGCTGCATCATGCCGCCAATTTCATCATGCCGCCAATCATTTTGCACCTACGATAAGACATGGGGCCTTTCAAGACAAGAAATTCAAAGAAATTCGGCCCTTGTTCTATCAAAGGGGCGATTTCTCTTATTTATGAACGTTCATAATAAATCTTACCATTAGAAATAGGTGACAGCATCAGGAAGCTGACGCAAGCTGCACCAGTCCCATGACCCATCAGGGTCACGGAGTTAGGGTCACCATTCAAGTCCTCTATGTTGTCCTTGATCCACTGGAGGGCGGCGAGCTGATCCAGTAGACCGTTGTTGCCATATACATGCTCTGTGAGGCTGGGTTTCATAAATCCTGAAAGATAGGAAAAGAAGAATTAGTTTTGTAACCATGGGAAACACACATGTCGGCATGAATGGGCCGACTCGCCCGGAGAGGTATCTCTCCGGGAGAGAGGTATCTATCTTTCACGGCTAGAGGTATCTTTCATAGCTTCACACGCTTTTAGTATAGAGTTAAGTCTCTAAACATGTGTGTACCAGCGTCCCGCCCAAGCAATTCGAGAGTACTTCATCTCTGTACCAATACCAATAGATGGCGCTGGGTATCGATGGCATCACGCTAGTGTTTAGGTTTTTCGGTATGTTTGTATACAAGATTTGTCGATCTTTAATTAATTTAACCACTTCGTTAAAACTGTGGATAAAATCTTCTATACGATTTATAAACAGATAACTTATATAGACAACGACAAGGCTTATAGGTGAACCGAAAACACGAAACGCTTGCGCGGTGTAATTGGACACAGCGCCATCTATTGGTTCATTTCTGAATTACGGTCCCGAAGCGAAGTGATGGCGGGCCACTAGTAGATACATATTTAGATACAAATAGTGAGGGCTTCCCCGAACAGTCCGTCATTTCGAAAAACGGGACAATTTTCTCTGGTATCTACCCTGAACCTATTTTGGGTACAATGTAAGTGCCATTAAAACTGACTCAACAAACAAAGGATATACTCAGTGACAATGCGAGTCGGGTGGGATCAAACAACTCATGGGATAAACAACTTAGGCAATTATGTAAATGTCTGTCTTCTTTGATCGCGGATATAAATACTCTAGTGAAGATATCATAAAAGATCTAGTGTTTTCTTATGGAACAAAGTGATTCACATATTGAGTTTGTAAAGTATCTGCCTATACTGTCCCACTGCAGGACAAAGGCCTGGCCATACTTTAATATAGGAAAATAGACACCCGTAACACCAGTAGAGTCACTAGTGCGCTGCCAACCTTTAACCCCCTTTCCACCCAATTGGGCCTCCGGTACCCTCACTTACTCGACGAAACAGCGCAGGCGCTGCTTTACGCCAGTCTTCTGTGGGGCCATAATATTACTCCAGTCGAGCCATTCCTAGCTTGGCAATCCCACGGTTAAATAAAAAAGGCGAAACAATACGCGATGCAATTGACTCCCAGCGCCATCTATTGGTGTTGCAATAAAATTAGTTGCAAAACTATATAAGGTACTTATACAGGTTGTAGCAAAAAGGGGGTATCAACCATAAAGGGAAATAATGTGTGCCTTGTGTAGATTCTATAATAATATACAAAGTTTCAAATAAATAAAAAACTATTTAACTATTTAAAAAGGAGCGTTAAGGTTTGAGGTTAATATCCTTATCAATTGATTGCTCATTAGTGATGTGCGAATTGAAATGGATTTCACGAAGAATCGGATTTCAATTAAATGTTAATAATCGTAATAACTATTAACTTGGCAGGTTAAAAACTCTAATATGAGATTTGTAAAGTGTGTCAGAATCGGTTCACTTTGGGGTGATACCCCTTTTTTGTTACACCCTGTATACTCACCCAGTATCCCAAGCCTGAAGTTGATAGTGATCACCATGATGTTCCCGTAGGAAGCCAGGATCTTGCCGTCGTAAGGGTTCCCAGAGCTCCACTCGAAGGAGTCCCCATGGATGAAGACCAGAACTGGGAACTTCTTAGATTTCTGATCTGAAAGTAATAACATGGGGTTAAAAATACCACCGAATTAAAAAAAACACCGATGATGTATTCCACTCAAGACTATTAAATAAATAAATTGAGACAACATCACATACATTGTCCTGGTCCCAAACTAAGGTTTTCCCTTGTGCTATGGAAACCACAAACAACGAAGGTACTACAAACACACAGACCCAACGCAAATATCTGTTTCATCAACAAATATTTGTGTCGGTGCGGGAATCGAACCCGCGACCCTTACGTCTCAACCGGCGCTCAAACCATTGCGCTAAACGGGTCGTCAAATTAGTATTAGTGTAGCACTTGTAACTATTGTCATCCGTCATTTTTATGTGAAAGGTGGCAGACGAGATGATGAGGATGATAAACGATTGCCGCTGTTCATAGATACCCGTAACACTAGTAAAGTCAGAATGGTTGCCAACGATTGGACCTCCGGTACCCTTACTCACACGGCGAAACATAGCGTAGGCGCTGCTTCTACTGTGAATCTGCCACTCATAGTATGTAAAAGTATTTTTTTAGCCTTTAATATAGACTTTCTTAATGTAACACGAAGTGATACAAGAATTACAATACTATTTCACCCCAAATTACACAATCATTAATAATAAAAATAACAATTAGTTTAAGTTGCCTAATTGTTAACTTTCCCAACAGTTAACTTCACTTTCAAAGCAATATTCAGCGAAAAAGGCTAATCTTTATTTATTTGATAATCTCCTACGAAGGGAACACAAAAAATAACTACTTAGTTGATTTGCCAGTGTGTTTTGCACTTTATCGGATGGTCAGTAAAGATGACTTTACCTTGGTTTTGGAAACCATTAAATTGGTGTAATCGCTCAGCAGGACTCTTAGGAGTTAGGGTACACTAGCGACGCCAATTGATTTAAGTTGTTGGTCTATCTTTTACAATATCGATGCGTCAACGTCTTGGCAAACACTTATACTTTTTAATTTAATAATAGTGCAATCTATCTCGAATCGAATGTCAACATTGTGGATTGTTTAACTAGAAAGCAATAAGCTATTTGCGTTAATCAATTTATTCAACATACATACATATTTGTCATAGTCTTTTACCCGCGGCTTCGCTCGCGCCCTACCAATTCCCTAAAAAGTTGGGTTAGAAAGGGGAAAAAAGTAGCGTATGTTACAGTACTCTCCATCCCTTCAACTATTTCCACTTAAAAATCACGTCAATTCGTCGCTCCTTTTTGCCGTGAAAGAAAGACAGACATACAGACAGACAAACACTTTCCGATTCATAATATTAGTATGGATTTAAATCAATTGTCGCTAGTGTGCCCTCCCCGGTCGGCTTAAGGGGTTTTCCATCCCAATCAATCTTGGCGTGGTGACTAAGTACAAGGTGACTTGATGTATTTCGCCATTAAAGAATGTCGTGAGTGTTAAAATGGCGTAGGTGTGCGGTACGCGTCGTAACTTACCTCTAGCCGTATACAAAGATAAATACAGACTTTTATTAGGAAAAGAATTTTCGGAATAGAACTTGGCGACGTTTCTTTGACGTAAACAAACTGATTGGTAACTTAAAATCGATGAAGCTAGGGTTCATAATTGCTTATTTGTTTAGTTATAGGTAAGTAAACTAAGTAGGTAAGTATAAGCATAACTCAACACATACTTGCATTGCGTTTTATACATTTTCATAACCTAAGCTGTAAGAGTCAATATTGTGTCTGTCTGTACCTACTGATTATTAAAATCAATTAAGGTAGGTACTATTTTTTTGTATAGGTACAGTGACAATTAAGTTAAAAGACACTAAAATCAAAATTAATAAAAATATTAGGCTAAATTAAATTGCGATTTGAAACTCGCAGCGACATCTAGTAATGGCAGCAATAAACACGTTTTCCTTTAGAGTGGTACTAACTTGCAGGACTGTTCAGTGAAAAGCACTCGGAAATTTTCGCGCGAATTCGGGCAAGGGAAACTTTAGTAAGAGGTTACACTTTAAACGACTAGGTGGCGTTGTTTAGCAATTTTATGCTTCATGGTTCAATGATGAATTTGTTTATTTATTTTCAAGAAAATTCCAATCTAATGGTATTCAATGGCGCGATGGTATAACCTGCCTTATACGTTTAAGGTCGGGGGTTCGGTTTTTCAGTTTTAGCCCGAAGTCTGGAAGTTGGCGGTCTTGTACGTGGCACACTGATGTCCCATCAAAATGTGAGAGTTAGGGAATAAAGTGTTCACCTGTGTTTGCGCACACACTTGTTTTGCACACACACACGCGTTTGAATACATACTATAAGTAATTAATATTATTATAAGTTGTAGGAAATTCTATTTCTGATCTAGCCTCCATCATAGAAATCAAGTCATCGCTACTATGATGGGATTAGGCTTAATTACCACGCCTTTCTAATGCGTGGTATGTTCGAAAAATATCGAAACATACTTTTTGCTCGACCCTGAATTTGAACTTAAAATCATGGTCCGGTACATAGGCCAACGGGGCGCCTTATCATCATTATCAGCCCACATCCATCCACTGCTGAGTAAAGGCCTCTTCTCTATCACGCCACTGCTTACGGTTCCCAGCCAGCCTCATCCATTGTTTCCCCACTACCATTACAATATCGTCAGACCAACGGGCAGGTGGTCTACCCGCCGTGTACGTGTGGCCGTATAGTTGCCGATTATATTTAAACTGTCCTTTAGTGTAATAATTAGTTGGTAATAAAAATAAACATATCATGTTTATGACAAATTGCCTTTGTAATCCATGTTCGTTCATAACACCAAAATAGTCTGGTATGGAGTGAAGAAACACGTGACAATTTTTAACCGTGGTAAAAGCATATTTCCTGGATGATGTCGCTTGAGACAAAAATATTTTATGACTAACGATTTTTCAAGCGAGCAAAGCCGTGGGCAGAGGTTAGTTACCAGTATTATGACCGAAATTATATAATTTTAAATCTCTTAGGTTTATTATGGGAATAAATAGAGAACAGAACACAGCAGGCCTTCAGGGTGAAAGTGACAGTCTCAATGGACACTTTGTCTATTATTTTGTGCTTGTCAATCTCATATTTGGATCTCACGGCCGCTTACCATCAGGCGAAGTGAAGTCATCTTGATTGTCCTCAATATAAAAAAAAATGTTTTCGGTAAATTGATTAATATGGAATAAAGGAATATCGATTTTAATTCAATCGTATTTTTTCCATTAGTCTCAGATCCCTAGTTTAATACTCTGGACGAACTTTTGTGTGATGAATACTTGTGTTTGTAAAGCGTCTGGATGTAAATATTATGTACCTATAAATAAATATGATGTTTGTAATTTTTCCGTTTACTAATATTCGTAGCACAAGGGATTAAGACACTAAAAAATACCTAAAACATCTTATACATTGAGTATAAGATGTTTTAGGTATTTTTTTCAAGTTCTTAATAACTTGGAAAAGACTTGAAAGTGAAAATCAGCAACAATATTTTTGCAAGAAATTATCTCCAAACTTGCAAGTGCAAAAGCAGTTTAGACTTCAGTACGCAGTTAACTTTTATTACATACACGTTTCATACATACATACATACAAAAAGCTCAGAAAAAAGCCTATTCCATGAATAAGGCAAACGGAAATGAGTCGCCGGCGCCGCCCGTTCACCGAGCTTTCTTTGACGTGCCGCTAGGGTTGCCAGTTTTAAACTCTTTACCGAATTTGTTTTTTTTTGTGTGATTGGTACCGTAGCAGACGAGCAGGTGGATTGGATTGCGGAGCGGATTGGATTGGATTGGATTTGTGGTCAATAATAATCGGAGTAATTTTGAGAAAGCAATACGCCAAGGGCCTTCTTAAAAAAAATACTAGTGCCCCGCCCATACATTGTTTCTAAACATTAGTTCCAATGGATCGCACTAAGAGTCGAATGCATCGCGTTAGTGTAGACATTTTAAAGACACGGGATTTTTAAGACAGTGGCTTACCACAAAAAAAGTATAGAAGATAACAGAAGACTAAAAAATGAGACAGTTTTCGTGACATGTTACCAAAATGGTTTACACTCAGCTGTTTGTCACGGATGATTGCCATGACACTGGTTTGCCGTGGGAACTAACTGATTTTATCTCAATAAAAAAAGGAGAGCCTATGCTAAATTACAAAGCACACTATAGCATTTATTTAGCTTAATAATTGTCACGGTGTATATTTTGCATTAGAACGTGTGACAACCCTACGTGCTGCTATTAAGCTCTGTAAGCTTTTGTTTAGGTATATTAATGATGTGGTTTCATGGGCCCGGGCTGAAAGATTTACCCGTAAAAGTCGGGAGTTCTTGGTAATTTTGAGTTGGAATTAACTTTGAAGTGTAGTATTATTCATGTGATTATGGGAAGGTTTTTCTAGAACTCGACGATTGGGATCCGAGTATTCATCAATCTTGTTTTGTTTACGTTCGGATACACTGTGATTTTATAACTACGAGTATACTTATGCCCCATTTACTGTTATTTCGATTTAAAGTTATATTGTTAAGTATTGGCTCTACACTAATCTAACAAATGATCCTTGTCATCGTAATCATAAGGGAAAATATCACAGGAAAACCTGCTAGTTTCCATTTTGTACAACATTATTTTGTTCAACAGCTTTTCGAAATTTACTGAAAAGAAATGTCTGTCGGTTACTCTTTCACGCCAAAACTACTGAACGGATTTAAATGAAATTTGGTACAAAGATGGTCTCGGCCATAAAAAAAATAGCTTTTCTTTATTTTGTGAAAAGGGGGTTGTATACGAAAAAACATTGTTTTTCTTTTAATTTTAGTAGATATTCGGTTTCTCTATCGCTTTCTAAGATTAAAACTAACGCATACATGGTTAGAGCAATAAAATTGTAGAATAAGAATGCTCTGGAAATAAAAGTTTGATTTCAGTTGTTGTCAACATTTTTATGGTTCAGATCATAAAGTTTATTCTTATTTCACATTGTAAAGTAATGGCTTGGAATAGACGTGGATTATTATGAGGATTAGGTCTTAGATTGTAAAATGTTAGTGATATGGTATTTTATCTAATATTTGTTGTTCGAGAACAAATGACAACAAATGAAAGTGCACCTCAAGGTATTGCGCTAGAAGTGTTTTTATCAATGCTTTTGGTAGATTTCATTGTTATGCCGACTGTACGTGACTCGTGTGTGTGAGAGTGATTGCCTATAATCTTGTGGCAACTAAATTATGGCCCATTTCGATTTTTAATTGTTTTAAAGTCAAACATAATCTCTTCAGTTTAAGAAATACAGAGCACGGTCTTATGAGAGTAAATTACCACTGATTCGGAATGTCAATTTTAACTGAGAAAAGCCAGAAAGAAACTCAGAAGTTACTCTTTTGAAATGAAGTTAATCAAGCTTCGTTTCAACGGTGACACGTGATCAGTTTAAGATTTAGCACTTCTGAAAACCAACTCCAAACCAAACCAAAGCAAAACCACAACAAGACCAAAAGGTCTTGTTCCGTCTAGCCACAAGCGCCACCATTCGTTTGGTTATTTATGACGTATTCATTCAAGGCACTTCATGATACCTCTTCATAGTGTAGACGAGAATACCTTCAGATATTCATATTAGATACCTATCATAACTTATGTGATGTAGTTAAAAGTAGGTAATCAGTTAAAAAAATATATCTGTGCTCTATGTCCCAGTTAAAATAGAAATAAATATTTAGACTTAACTTATTTTTTTTACAATTTCAGGTCAAAGAATGAATAATCTCCAATAGACTAAAATTTGCGTCGAAGTGGGGTCTAGACTTGCGGAGTTTAGACGGCAGTCGCTTCATTCTAACTACCACAGTCCCCAAATCCTGAATCATGGTCTAAGCCACCTGGATGGTTGGCAATTCTCTACCGTGCGCTTTACACGACACTTTCTGCCGCGCACCTCCTCATTGTGGAATCAACTTCCCGCAGCGGTATTTCCGAACCGGTACGACATCCAAATCTTCAAGAAACGAACCTATACCTTCCTAAAGGGCTGGCAACGCATCCGCACTCATTCTGGTGTAGCTGATGTCCATGGGCGGCGGTGTTCACTTACCATCAGGTGACCCGCTTGCTCGTTTGCCTTCATATACTATAAAAAAAAAGCGTACCCCGGGGTCCACAGCAACCCGGGGTACCCGGGGTCCAAAGGTTCGGCACGCAACTAGAAATTGCACACTGAGATGAGATTGAATACATGAAATTATCATCTTTTAGCATAGAGAGTGTACGATTACATTGTACATTTCGGTATTGTAAGTTCAGTGACCTAAATTCTTATGCGTGCCGGTTGTTTGTTTACAATTTTATTTCTAATAGTTCACGTTCGATTGTCACTGTGCGCACACATTATCAGAATAAATACAAGTAAAGATCAATCAAGGCTTTTTTTTCAATCTTCTATCAAGCTAAATGTATGAGTAATCAAGTGCTCGTACAGAGGGTAAGGCCCATTTTAGTGCCAAAGCTAATATACGTCCATACTTTGAGTAGGTATTCGGTTTCTCTATCGCTTTCTAAGATTAAAACTAACGCATACATGGTTAGAGCAATAAAACTGTAGAATAAGAATGCTCTGGAAATAAAAGTTTGATTTCAGTTGTTGTCAACATTTTTATGGTTCAGATCATAAAGTTTATTCTTATTTCACATTGTAAAGTAATGGCTTGGAATAGACGTGGATTATTATGAGGATTAGGTCTTAGATTGTAAAATGTTAGTGATAATTATGGTATTTTATCTAATATTTGTTGTTCGACAACAAATGAAAGTGCACCTCAAAGTATTGCGCTGGAAGTGTTTTTATCAATGCTTTTGGTAAATTTCATTGTTATGCCGACTGTAATTTACATGTGTGTGTGAGAGTGATTGCCTATAATCTTGTGGCAACTAAATTATGGCCCATTTCGATTTTTAATTGTTTTAAAGTCAAACGTAATCGGTTCAGTTTAAGTGATACAGAACACGTTTTATGAAAGTAAATTACCACTGATTCTGAATGTCGATTTGAACTGAGAAAAGCCAGAAAGAAACTCAGTAGTTACTCTTTTGAAATGTAGTTAATTAAGCTTCGTTTCAACGGTACACGTGATAAGTTTGAGATTTAGCACTTTTGAAAACAAAATTGCAAAATCTTAAACTCCAAACCAAAGCAAAGCAAAAAACCACAAAAAGACCAAAACGTGCATTTTAAATGGTAATTTAAATTCCATATTAGGATAGAAAACTTTAAATATTTTTTTAAGTTTAAATACAATTTTGCGATATTTCATATCATTTAACGTTGTAAGTCCCAAAAACCTTGTAAAAGGCAAAAACAATTGATTTTCTATTGTGTCTGCTGTCTGTGCCGTACGACGTTAAAGAAGTACTTTTATTAAAAAATAATAACACCTAAATGTTATTCCTCGTACGCTATTTAAATCGTAAAATAACACAACCCTCGCTTTCAGTAGCCAACAAGCACAAACAACACAAACTGTGTACTAAAACTCTTATATTTTTAACCCCGGCAGGTATAACAAGCAAAACGCCGGGGGTTAATAGAATTAACGTCTCGTTTCACTGCCACGAATGGCTTTATGTCAAGAACCTCTTTTATTTGAAGTCAGTTGAATTCCAACTTCACGTTTCGTTAGGTAATTAAAGAATGTTTTAGACAATAAAAGCTAAGAGCGGGCGCATTTTACTTTAATTCTTTGGGTTCTGCATTCTCTTTGAAAAGTAATTGCAGAATTTAATATTGTTAGACGGTTGATGACCCCTGATTTTTATTTATTCATAGAAATAATACCTAATATGTTAAAATTACAAATTTAAAAGTGACTTCATAAAAACCAGTACATATTATTTGAAACGGAATATTTAAAGTATTAATTAATTAATTGTAAGATCAACGACTTTATAGCTACCGAAAAATTTAAAATAGCGTAGTAAAATATAGCAAAGAAAACTCATATTTTTTGTGTTGAGGTCTATAATCTCTAGGTACGTACAGCCACATCAAAGTATTATACTTTGAATTTTCTTCAATCTACTCTCAACTTATTGTCAAACATATTAGGTTGAATTTCAATTGAGGAAATGTGACAGGTTGTGGTAACCTGATGTGTGGCTGACTGTACACAATTCCGTACTTAGTGAAACTTGAAAATGTGTGAACCCTACGGGACTGTCTAATGCAACTGTAAATATTTTTGAATTCCGAAAATCCCGTCGCTATACTCTGATTCATAATCATGTAAAGTAAACTGACAGATGAAAATGACAAGTCTCTATACATTTTGACATTTTACATGTGTCAAATTGAGTGATAATGTATGGGGATGACACATTGACATCTGTTAGTTTACTTTACATGAATAAGAATCAGAGTATACATTTAATTTTTGATAAATCTATGGTATTAATTGATTTTTAATTCCAAAAATGCCAGATTTTTTGCGAATGGACTGTTTCTATCGGCCAAAACACCGTTGTCGGTCTACGGAACCTTAAAAACCGGAACAAAAGCGTCCAAACCCTTGCAGTGGCCGTCTACCCCCCATTGTTGACTTCGACTTTCTTTGTTGGCGAGCAGGCTTTGTTTGTGGGGAATTACTTGAAAATTTCACTTGATGTTCCTTCATGAAGGGTTTACGTGGAATGGTGGATGAGATTTGTCAATAAGGGATATAATTGCACCAAAATTCTTTATTTCGTTACTTAGTGTAGTTTCTTTGCCGTCCGAAGGACAGCAAAGCCAATGCCAAAGGTCGTGGGTACGATACTCACCCTGGGCAAACATTCGTGTGATGATTGAGTTTATTAGTGTCTGGGTGTTATGTATGTATTTAAGTATTACATTTGTGTTCCTTTGTAACACTAGTGGCTACTAATTATAGAGTCTCAAAATATGGATGTGGTGTGTGGGTATTGGGTGTGTACCTAAATTTATTATTACTTATTTCAAAAATCACGGTGCAGTTTTATATTTGCAGCAATCAAGGTGAACATTCATACTATTTATTCAACAAATCATTTAATAGTTATAGTCTGTTTGTGTTCTCGGAAATTTTGCTAGAAGAAAGTAAGTCACTTTCTTCTAGCAAAATTTCCGAGAACACTTACTAACTAGAAGACGAGCAATCGGTTCACCTGATAGAGCTAACGATTTCCGCCGCCCATAGACACCCGCAACACCAGTAAAATCACAAGTTTTAATCCCCTTTCCCCCACATTGGGCTACTAGGACCCTCACTCGAACGGCTGAAACACAGCGCGGGCGCTACTTCACACCGGTTAATTTCATAAAACAGGTCATAGGATATAACAACGGTGACATAACTCCAATATTCCACGTAAATCTAATTAATTGCAATTACTATGAAACACTATGAAAACCGGCGAAAAGATCAAAGATCGTGTCACTAACATAATTAGTGACTATGGCGCCACGTAGTGTCTATTTTGAGAACTTCCGTCCGTTCGTGTGTCCAAATTCTTAACCAAGATATAAATAGTCGGTTTCTATTTAGCTTGCGTTTACGATTGTCAGCTGTGTGTAGTTAGTGTTAAGAATGGGGTTTTCAAGTAGTTTTATTCTTAAGAACGATGTTTTTTTTTTGCTTTCGTATGGTAAATGCATGGCGAATCTGTTGGTAAGTCATTGCACTGTTGACAGTTGCACCTTTACTAATGAATGACACAAAAGTTGGTTACTTTTACTCGTCAACATAAATATCTCTATTTCAAATTCTTCATTCTTATCTTATATTATTATTATGTGATAGGCAGCAGACGAGCAGGCGGGTCACCTGATGGTAAGCAGTTGCCGCCGTCCATGGATACATGCAACAACAGTGGAGTCACAAGTGCGCTGCTAACCTTTTACCCCCTTCCCCCCCGAAAGGCCTCCGGTACCCTCACTCACTCGGCGAAACACAGCACAGGAGCTGCTTCACGCCGGTTTTCTGTGAGGCAGTGGTATCACTCCGGTCGAGCCGGCCCATTCATGCCGAAGTATGGCTCTCCCACTATTAAACTGTTTTTACTGTCATACACATTAGTTTGAATATCAATTGAGAAAATTTGACAGGTTGTGGTAACCTAATGTGTGGCTAGCGCTCTCTTGAGATAATAAATAATATTTGAGCGTAATAGTTTTCGAGTTATGAGGGGGTCAAAAGTCGCTCTAAATGGTTCGTGTAATATTACCCTTGTTCGCTTTGTCGCCAATTTTTTTTTTACCTCGGCTGGACACGCTCCCGCGTGTCTAAATATACCTTCAGGGTGTATCTGTTGACATTTACGAATGTAATTGGAATCATTAGTCACATTTTCTGCGAACCATTCTGAACGGTATCAGATCTAGGTATGACTTAAGAAAATTCGTCTAAAGATTTTTTCAACCCCCCCATACATAATTCCCCTAAACTTTTGTATATTTGTATATATTTTTTTATGTTAATTTTTAAAAGTCCTAACAAATGATATTCAGAATGGTTGGCTGAACACGTGGTTAAATTGGATGTAAATGTTCAAAGATACACCAGTATTATATAGCGTTCTACGACCCTTGCCCAAGCGCTCTCCACCATAGGCACGGCTAATCGTCTGTCATTGTGAAAGTAATACTTCCGCTCAGTTTCGAGTGTCCAAATTTCTGAACCAACTTATAAATAGAGTAGTTCTATTTAGAAACCTTGGCGGAATGCAAAACACTAATAAGTCCAACGTTTCGGACTAACAGCTGCGATTTAATGAGTAACGGGATTACTTTAAAATTAGATACTTAATACATTGTAATCTCGGTTACCGATTACGTAGTTTAAAATTAAATTGTTATTTTTGTCAACTGGCATTATTCTGCAACTATAGTCATAGTCGTAGTCATATTCTTTATTGCATCATGTGGTTACTAAAGATCTATGACTAACTTAGTCTTGATTGACTGGCTGGATGGCACGTTTGGTAGTGATCCTGCCTCATACCCTAAAGGTCGTGGGTTGCCCTGGATAAATATTCGTGTTATGAACACTTGGGATTTTTTTTTTTATATTATAGGAAGGCAAACGAGCAAGCGGGTCACCTGATGGTAATTGATCACCGCCGCCCATGGACATCAGCTACACCAGAAGGAGTGCGGATGCGTTGCCGGCCTTTTAGGAAGGTATAGGCTCGTTTCTTGAAGATTTGAATGTCGTACCGGTTCGGAAATACCGCTGCGGGAAGTTGATTCCACAATGAGGAGGTGCGTGGCAGAAAGTGTCGAGTAAAGCGCACGGTATTATTTTGGTACGGGATTATTTTGTGTTTGGGTGTTATTATGTATTTTAGTATTGGAATCGTGTTTCTTCTGTTGCTTGATATCTATAAGTGCTTAAAGCTACTTACTTAGTATGGAGTCCGTTCAATATTATGTGGTGTTGTGTGCATTTACTATTTACTAGTGGCCCGCCTTCACTTCGCTTCGGGACATTAGTTTCAAACAAGACTAATAGATGGCGCTGTGCGTCGAATAGATCGCGTTCGTGTTTCGTGTTTTCGGTTTATCTATAAGCCTTGTCGTTGTCTCTAGAAGTTAATTAAAGAGTTTAGAAGAAAGAAGAAGTTGAAGATAGAAGATTTACTTTATGCATAAAAACAGTAGAACCCTTTAACCGCTATCCCAACTCGCACTTAGCCGGTTTCAATATAGGTAATCTCACATAACATGCAAGTTCATTAATTATGAACTCTACCAAAACCCGCCTATGTTTATTTTTATTGCCTTTTAAACGAGATTCGTTGGTTATTTTAAGAGTTTTCATCTCATCGCCCTGGCGACGAGTGATTGACGTATATTTACACTGAAAATTGGGTTTTTGGCGCCCGTTGCTATTTTCAAAATAATCCATTTTCGTTCGCTTAAGCCCCGCTTGCAGATAGCCGTCGAGATACGTGACTTTTTAAAATGGTTTGTACATTAAAACGTCACCATTTTTTTATGTTATAGAGGGCAGACGGACAGACGGATCACCTGATATATTTTATGTGATATTCCCGTTTTAATAGGTAAGTTATAGAAATCGAAACTACCTACAATATACATATAACAATAGTTCTATATTGTAGGTAGTTTTAGTAGTAATTTGCGACAAGCTGCACAAGACCGAGACAAATGGCGACATCTCATATCGGAGGCCAAAACTCATATACCTACCCATGTAGTTCAAACCTTCTACAAAATATTTTGCATGTCAATACATTTGGCGAAACATGTGAAACTTTTTTTTTTGCTTTTTTAAAAACGATTTTATGTGACGTTTTTCGAGTAAAAAATTGAATTGAATTGAAAAATATACCAAATCTACCTTATTTTTTTATATCACTCCGCCTGATGTTAAGGGGCCGTGAGATCCAAATATGAGGTTGACAGACGCAAAAAAACAAAGTACCTATTGAGTCTGTCATCGCCAGCCTAAAGGCCTGCTGAGTAGCCGTTGCCGATGCGTATTTTGTCATTTGGCTACGGAACCCTAAAACTTACTTACTATACGTTAGCTCAGTGACCCGAGAATTCGCCACTCCGCTCTATTCTCAGCCACCTTTTGCCAATCCGGCCTTCGAAGGTGACCAAGATCCTTCTTGACATTCCGGCTAACATGCGCGCCACGAGATAATTTTGTCGACACTCGTATCGACGCAAGTTGCTTCTCGCTCACCTGACTGAGCGATAAGCGGGATAGAAGGATGCGCTTTCGCGAACGAGAGTCGACATAATTTTGTCGCGGTACGCATGTTAGGTCTACTGGTCCATCCAGCGATATCTGGGGCGACCCACTGTTAACCGTAATACAGCCCTTATTAATTTCTAGAACTCACCTCTGTAAGGAACATAAATGTTCAAATACAAGCAGTCCTCGGACTCATTCTTGAGGAACGTCTTGCAGCTTGGTCAGGTAATGCTGCCGCTCCCACGTGGGGGGGTCCCCCTTCTTTATGGGGGGGAGGGACTGCGGGCAGACTGGTGCGAAGTGGGTCGCCATTTTGACCCCGGGCCATGGTGGAGCGCTTACTGAAATGAATGAGAAAATTTTAAGTAAAAAGGTTGCTTTAAAACTGGCTGGATGGCGCATTTGGTCGTGTCCCATGGCAGGTCAATGTTAAAGATGTAGTGAGGATTTTATTACTTATTTATATCATAGCAGACAGACGAGCATACGGATGATCTGATGGTAAGTGATCACCGTCGCGCAAGGATAGGACAACTGCAATACTTCAGCTATTACAAATGTTTTGCCGTTCAAAGTAAAGAAATAATAACTAGTAGAAGAAGTACCTAGACTACTAGGTCCATCTTAGGAGCACTAGCTCTACCAAACTTTTGACCCCCTTTATCCCCAATTAGACCTCCGGTGCCCTTACTCACTCCACAAAACAAAGCGCAGGCGCTGCTTACCCCGGTATTACTTCGGTTGAGCAAGCCCATTAATGCCGAAGCTCTAGTGGCTCTCCTACGGAATAATATCAATAATGCATCTAACTAGTGTAAACATTAACAACATTTGCAACACAGGATATTATTCTCACTACAGAATACACACCATCTTTTGAAGTTGCAAACTTTTATCTCATAAAATAAACTTTGCAAGCGCGGATCCATTACGGCTGTTTGCAGCGCGGGGGTTAAAGAAAGAATTAACATAGAGATGAAAAGCAAACCCGAATGAGCATGGCTACTGAATAATGCTGGAGTTGTTAAGCGGTTTGGCTTATTTTTATCAACCACTTTTTAACATACATTTAAAGTCCCTTATTTCCCAACAATTTATAGACCTAGTTCATGTTAAGGAAAGGTTGTGAAAGTCTGCCGCTAAGTTAATACTTTTTTATGTGATAGGTGACAGAGGAGCAGGTCAGCGATTGCCGCCCATAGACACCTGCAACTACCAGTAGAGTCACACACAAGTGTGCTGCCAATTGGTGCTCCGGTACTTTCACGTACTCGACGAAAAGACAGCGCAGCCGCTGCTTCTTGTCGGGCTTAAGTGAGGCCGTGATATTACTCCGGTCGAGCTGACCTATCTAGCTCAACAAACTAGGAGCTAAGACAAACGTTGAAACAGACGGACAGACATGGTGTATCTACAAGGGCTCTTCGTGGATTTAGAACTTAATATAAGGTTTACTTGTATTTAAGACTCAGTAAAAAATGATGGCACAGTACAAGGCCAAGGTTGCGTATGATCATCAGTGGAACTATTACTACTATCAAAAACTATTGATTCATTGAAGTAAATAAAAGACTGAGTTGAGCTGTCGGAATCAGCGGTAGCTTACATAATATTTGACGTTCATAAATGTTCAATAAGGACTTAAATTGAATAAAGAATATTTCTATTTCTATTAGATCTGCGATAGATGTACTACACAAGAGACACGCCTTACCTGGTGGCATGAACCTCAAGTTCCCAGTAGGCGGAGCTGCATACGGCACCCCCAGAAACATCTCCACAGGCTGCAGGTCATAATGCCTGCTCGGCTTCACAATCCAGCCCCTCAAAGCACCTTGCCTCAAGTGGTACTCCCTCGTCAATCTCTTTCCCGTCATCGCTCGGAAACCCCGGCGCGCCCTCGTTAGCCATCGGCAACAAGAGCGAGATGGCAATATAAATAAACATGTTATGGTTTATAATGGGACTCGCGTGCCGGCCAGTAGCCATTTTGTTTATTGCCTCTTTTTATACTGATCTCGAAATAGGCGGGGTTTTATTGTTTGTTTGCTCTTTGAGTGGTTGTGAGTCATGGGGTACTTTTTTGTCTCTTTCATTATCCTTTGTCTCACTTTTGACTAACGATAACACTACATTTTCACACACATTAATTATTATTGTATCACTAAACACTAACACTGTTTCTAGGATATATAAGTAAGTACCGGCATTTGTTCTTTGTTTCCGTTCTTTTAAGCAGGTAACATACAGGTTGCAACTATTTTTATGGAACCGTTATTTTTTAAAATGGCCGATCTGTACAAGATGGCGTCGCGTGATCGGTTGCGTTAGCGCGTTAGTGAGTTGCGCACACGACTGGATCGTTTCCAAACTGTCCCCGCGAGATTCTAATACCAAAATACTACGGCGACCGGCACAGACGAGATAACATTCTACGATAAATTTAAGATAGTTTTGACATTCCAACAGATTTTGCGTTAATTACGAAAAACATAACAATAATAATGATAAGAAAAAAGATACGAGTTAATCGTTAGCAGTTATGTTTCCCTTTTTTTAAAATACATAACAATGACATAGTTAAAAGTACATAAATGAATAATATACTGAACAGCTAAGATTATTTTTAAATCTAACTTTTAAAACAAACCGTAATATTTCGTGTGTAAATAGAAAATGTGGCGTTAACAACTGTCCAATGGTGAATCGGTAAAGCAACTTGACTTGTAAGGCATTAAATCTGCCAATCGTATTTTTTTTTCGTGCAAAACTTTTCAAATTGAAATTTAAGTACGAGAAAACTCATTAACTGTGGCAAACATTTCTAGTGCTAGTCTTTTGGTTTAAGTACCGGGCCGTGATATTGGGGTCCTGGGTTCGATTCCCGGGTCGAGCAAAAGTAAGTTACGATTTTTTCGAACATTGCTCAGGTTTGTGATCACCAATACGCATTGGAAGTGAGGTGATAAAGCTTATTCCCATCATAGTAGCGATGACTTGATTTCTATGATGGAGGCCATTGCCCTGCCTTTTGGACATTATAGCAGCTGATACTTTACTTTTAGTCTTTGTATCTCAACACAAGCCGTAAACTAATATCTCATGTAAGCCCGGGCGCGGGTTTTCTGGCGTCGCACGCGCACCGCGCGACGCGCGGGTATTCTCGTCCCCACCACGTGGCGTGGTAAACATCCGGACAGTGATGGGTTAGGAAGTACCAACCTTTGTGCGGAATAGTTTTATTTTTGAGGGGAAAAAAGAGACGGCTCACCTGATGAATCGCAATCTCGGCATATAAATATCCTACTACTATTATAAAGGCGAAAGTTTGTAAGTATGGATGTACTAGCGTTAATTATTGACACTTACCGTCATATTTTGGACAATCCACACAATATATTTTTAAAATTGTAGCCTATGTGTTTATTCTGATGTATAAGCTATATTGTGGTAAAGTTTCATTCAATCCATTCAGTAGTTTTTACGTGAAGAGTAACAAACATCCATACATCCTTACAACTTTCGCCTTTATAATAGTAGTAGGATGGATGTATGGATGTTTGTTACTCTTTCACGTAAAAACTACTGAATGGATTTGAATGAAACTTTACCACAATATAGCTTATACATCAGAATAACACATAGGCTACAATTTTTGAGGTTTCTACGAACCTGAAGTCCACGCGAACGAAGTCGCGTGCAAAAGCTAGTTATTATTATTTTGAAAGGCGTAGAAATGTTTCTTGAAAAAAAATACAAAACCCACTATTTTGATCTTTTCTATATCTATACACCCCTTTCCTCTCTTGGACGCGGGTGGCACAGAACCGATCTGTGTGGAGAACTTTGGGGGAGGCTTATGTCCAGCACTGGATGTCTATTAATTGGTTGAAATGATGATGATGATATCTATACACATATAAATCTGTAAAACCAGGTTGGTCGCTGGGCTTTAGTGTAAACCGAAAACAACAAACACAATCGCGTTGCAGGTTACGCCTAGCGCCATCTGTTGCTAAAATTTGTTAAAATCTCATAAATTGTCTAGATCTCTTAGTTTGCGCTAATCTCGAAAAGTACATTACGGACTCGAGTTGACTTTTTTTGTTGCATGACAATTAAGCCTGGTCAGCAAAGAGTATTTAAAAAAACTTTTAAGTGGCAAACCACATTTCCCGCTAGCGAAGCTACGGGCGTCCACTAGTATAAAATAAATCCTAAATGAAAGAAGTTTTAAAAATTACGGCCTCGTATGCTGCTATGCTGAAACTTGTAATAAATCCTTCAGATACTCCATTAGGCCATGATAAGTAGGCGTAAAAGCTTTCATTTAGCTACTTTATTAATAAATCCGTACTTTATTCATTTAACTGTGGAAGAGCCACGCTTCAGCATGAATTGGCCGGCTCGACCGGACCGACACCACGGCCTAACAGAAGACCGCCGTGAGGCAGCGCCTGAGCTGTGTCGAGTGATTGAGTACCGGAGGCCCAATTCGCGGGAAAGGGGGGTTAGGGGTTGATCCAATTGCTCGTCTATCACATAAAAAAAGATAATGTAACTCGGATTCTATCAAATAGTATTGCGCCAATTTCCCTATGAATACTATGGATAGTATCGACTCAATTGTACTTTTCAATACAATCGATAGTTTAATCGATATTTTATTGGTTTTTGAGGACATCTCGATGATTGATCGTTTTTGAATAGTGGTTTTGTTACAGTATCTTGGTATTAATTAGTATCGATATACTATTACCAAGATCCTGTATCCTGATCCAAGGGTTGCGGGTTCGATCCCCGCACAGTACAAACATTTGTGTGCATGAACATGTTTGTTTCTATTGGTCTGGGTTTTTTCTATATAATATAAGTATGTATTTACAAAAGAAAAGTATTATACGTATATATTTGTAATTCCACTGTTGGTTCTGATATCAGTAACACAGGTGCTTGAGCTACCTATCTCAGAATCAGACCAATGTATGTGACGTTGTGAATATTATATTTTTATTATTATATTTTTTTTTCAAAAAGTACTTTATTCCATACACAACACGATTCACTCGTAAATCTGAACAGTAGGATTCTCCCCATATGGATCGCATAGTATTTTCGTCCACAAAATTCTAGGTAATCGTGACTCAGAGCCACAGCCGTCTAGACGCCGCAATAAAAAAAACTTTTTGATATCTGGTCCTATAACAGATCTCTTGGAATTGGGAAGTTTTTATTGGAGCTACTTTTTGGTGGAATGGCAACATGTGCTTTTGTAGGTCAGAAATAAAAAATGAAATTCCATTCAAGTACACAAGATCTAGTACAATGATACCTACTGTGTTCGAGTTGGAACGACTTAGTTTAAAAAACCTTAGTTTGGAAGAATATCCACCTCTCTCTCTCTCTTTGTCTAAAATAGAAATAGAATGTATTTTTATAAATATCACACTTATTATATTTAAGGGCGAAAGTCTGTGTGTATATTTATTACTTCTTAACGTCTAAACGGTTAGCCGGTTTAACAGATTTAATAAATTTTGGTTTGGAGTTAGCAACACTCTAGATTAAAATAAAAGCTACATTTATTACCGGAAAATTCCCATGGGAAAATCGATGAAAGGTATAATAAAAAATTGTATGGAGTTACCTAACCAGAGTGTGTAATCAACATAATTATAAGCTACAAGTTATATTTAAGTGCGGGGGACAACGGTATTTATATTGAAAAATTATTGCTATTTTATTTGTTTCACAATTTATAGGAATATTTTAAGTAAGTAAGTTTTCCATATATCCCTCTCTCGTGGAATAAAAATTACCAACGTACCTACTCCAATTCCATAAATTAACGATCAACGAAAAATAAGCTTGTAGAACTACTTGTGTACACAAAATTCAGTTATTTTTCTTACAATGGCTCTAAATTCGTCTTTGGAATGCCCCGCCTTATTAATGTGCCGACGCGAGACAGGTGACAGATGACAGCTGACAGTGACACTGACAGCTAGTCACAACGGGGCTGTCTTAAGTGCGTACGAGTGGATTGTAGAAAGATCAGCTGTTAGACTTCTATTACATTACTCTGAGTTTACCAGATCTGTTAGTCTTTAAATGTTTTATCTCATCTTAGCGTGTTATTCCCAATGGTGTCTAAAGCTGTCATTTTGGAGCCGAGGCACGCTTAGGATTTGAGAAGTCTGGTAATTTATAAATCAGACAAAACTCGATACAAACTATTCTAATTTAAGCTATCGCGTGTGAAAAATCCACTAGATAGCGTCCTGTAAAACTGAGGATAGTCTACACGGTGATTTTTTGATGTGAGATGTCAAAAGGTCACTCACTAATCAACCAATGAAGTTGAAGTTGGACCTCAGTCTAACAGTGTCCTATTCTTACCGTGGAAGAGCCACGCTTCAGCATGAATGGGCCGGTTTGACCAAAGTGATACCACGGCCTCACAAAAGACCGGCGTCAGCGCCTTCGCTCTGTTTCGTCAAATGAGTGAGGGCACCGGAGGCCCAATTGGGGGAAAAGGGGGTTGGCAGCGCACTTGTGACTCTACTGATGTTGCAGGTGTCTATGGGCAGCGGCCATCGCTTATTATCAGGTGATCCGTCTGCTCGCTAGCGGATTTTTCACACGCGATAGACCCCATCGTTCTAATGTAAAAGAACTTTGTATGGTATTGAGATCACAGAAATGTTAGCTATCTACCCAATCTTAGTTTAGTAAACAAAATCAAAGGCCAGTAAACTTGTAAAAATGCGAAACATTCGTATGAATCAACGTAGCGCGCGCGACGCACCGTCAGTCCGCCATTCCGAAAATAATCGCAACCGCGCCGAAACGAGCAAAAAGAATAGTACCGACCATAAGAGGTATACAGACCAGGGGCTTCAGTATATTATGTCAAAGAATAAATTAGTCAATAGATTCATACGTCTTTTTTTTTCATACAACATCAACATCAATATTGCTACTAAGGGCCGATTTTTTTTAACGAAGTTGCGTTTTGGTTACATTGACTAGATACCCAGTAGGTAGGTAGGTAGTTAAATTGCCCGCACCGTGTTTTGTCGAGTAAGTAAGGGTACCGATCTTCCATCGAAGCGAAAGGGTTGGCTGCGCACTTGACTCCACTGGTGTTGCAGGTGTCCATGGGCGGCGGCAATTGCTTACCATCAGGTGACTACACGGCAGTTTTCTGTGAGGGAGTGGTATCACTCCGGTCGAGCCATCCCATTCATGCCGAAGCGTGGATCTCCCACAATTAATCATTTATTTTAACAAACATCAGTCTGTAAACGCCCTTACTCGGCACAGCTGCTGTGTTCCAGAGATATCGATTGCAAAAAGTACAGACAAACAGACAAGCTAACGGTGTGTACACAGGCTTGGGTTCCCGCTCGATCGCTAGGCGAATCCTTAAGATTCTTTGCCAATAAGAAAATGTTTTTACTTTGCGGTAGCACTTTCCGACTTATGGAGAAGTGCTCTGATAAAAGGTACAATGATTAGAGTCTAGATATTAAGGGGAGTGAAAAGTACTTAGTTCTACGCGTAAGAGAACGTCTGGGAAGTTAAAAACTTCTATGGCAGGTAATTGTCAATCATTTATATTTATGTTACCAGCAATTTGTATAATCTGGCATTGTATTAAACTAATTGACCCAACATCTCATACATTGATCTGACTCCGTACTAAGTACTAGCTACTTAATACGGACAACACAAGATAACACAAGTACGGATAATACAAGTTACAGATATCAGACGAAACACAAATATAATACTTAAATACACATATAACACCCAGACACAACACAATAACACAAGTAGGTATAGCTGGAGGCACGAAAGTATAGCGATGACCGTTATTTTGCGCACTTGTAAAAAAGAAGATTTTCTATCAAAATTGGTTTCTGCGCACTCAAGGTCATAACTACACTTTCTTGCCTCGGACTATAGACAAGTTTAATATAAAATAACTAGGCATTATTGCTGGTGTTATGTTATGTTGGCAACGCACTTGTGACTCTACTGGTGTTGCAGGTGTCTATGGGCTGGAAATCGCTTACCGTCAGGTGAACCGTCAGATCGTCTGCCACCTACCACATTATACATACTAATATTATAAATGCGAAAGTAACTCTGTCAGTCTGTCTGTCTGCTACTCTTTCACGAGCCAAAACTACTCAACGGATTTAAATGAAATTTGGTATTCAGATAATCTAGATCCTGAGAAAGGACATAGGCTTCTTTTTATTGCGAAAAGGGGGTTGTAAGGGGTTGAAAGGGGGGTAAAAAGTTACTTTTCCACGCGGACGGAGTCGCGGGCGGCCGCTAGTACCTACATTATAAAAAAAACGCGATGACAAAGAAAGTTGAAATAATTGTCACTTCCAACAATTGAGTTTATTATAAAAATGGATTTGCTTCTGAGAAGATTATTTTCCTAGCTGATGCAAACTAAGCCTTACAAAATCAACTTACTCTTCCTAACTTTTCCTCTAAATTGCAATCTCTCTTAACAACCAAAATCCGACCTTAAGTGCCAATAAATAAAAAACTTTCTAACACTTAATTAATTAGCCAATGTGGAGAGGGCTTACGTAAATCCCTAGAAGGGATAAAATATTTGCCTCTAGATCAGAGCAGATGTGAGAAGGCGGTCGTACTATACTATACCTACTTATAAAAGTATTTCGTGTGAGACAAGAAACGACATATGGGTGGTCTGTACTTTTTGTAACTTATGAAGCGAATTGGAATGGTCATGCTCACTCAAATGTTCCTGAGGTGATGGAGCTATGTGGCGGGTCATTACATTCCCTCTGATATGAATAACTACTGAGTAACCTACTGAGTTTCTTGCTGGTGTCTTCTCAGTAGAAATCGACGTTACGAACCAGTGGTAGATTATATTATGTTTTGACATTCATAAGTGTTCTGTAGCCTTACCATGAGTTTGAAATACTATCCTCGCTATCGAAAACTAACGTTTTGTCTCTTTCATTGTGATGCATTTGAAAGAGACAGAGCAATAGTTTACGTTTTGTCAATTTTAGATGTCAACTCATGGTATCGCTACTGTATGGACCTAACTTGAATAAAGATTTTTTCTATTTCTATTTCTATGGTTGAGTGAAATGATGAGTCATACTTGTAAACAGGTGCCATCTTTCGGGAGTGGTCTGCTCTGGTACACCTCATTTAATAGCATTTGACGGCCTCGATGGCGTATTGGATAAGGTGTTCACCCGAAGCGCGAAGTTCCGGGTTCGATTCCCGGTCAAGTCAATTTAGGAAACTACAGTTTCTTAAGTTTTCTTGGGTCTGGGTGTTCTAAGTTGACGCCCCCAGTTAATTATCGTCACCTGGTACTCTTAGTATAGGGGTTGCCCTAGATTGAGACCAGGTTGATTGCTGTGATTGTCTGGCGCATTTTGTGTATTGACTGCAAGAGGTATGAGACCAAAACATTGTTATAAAAATTATAGACATAAATTTTTAAGCACATCATTATTATGCACTTACTGACGTTTCGGCTGCGTTACAGCAGCCGTCTTAGAGCATCAATTGTGGGAGAGCCATGCTTTGGCAAGAATGGGCCGGCTCGACCGGAGTGATACCACTGCCACACAGAAAACCGGCGTAAAGCAGCCCCTGTGTTGTGCCTAGGAGCTGCATCCTGTGCTGTGTTTCGCCGAGTGAGTGAGGGTACCGGAGGCCCATCGGGGGGGAAGGGGATAAAAGGTTAGCAGCGCACTTGTTGCATGTGTTCATGGGCGGCGGCAATTGCTTACCATCAGGTGATCCACCTGCTCGTTTGCTACCTATCACATAAAAAGCATTCCTCTAAGGCAGCCGTGGTCACAAGCGGACTGGGGCGGCGCAGCGCTAGGTACTTTAACAAACCGCTAAAATATTACGCTACGCTGTTATTGTGTTCAAAGAAATAATAAAATATTTCCATCCATTGTTGTAAATCCTTTGGTAGTGGCGTTGAGTGCTAAGTTCCAATGTCTCTCTTTATTTAGAAATATGTACAACAAAAGCTTAACAATGCTCATAAAAGGCTAACTGATGGAATATATTTTCTGGAACTAGTAATATAGAGTCTTCGTCGTCCTTTATCCAAAAGTTTCCTGGAACATAATAATGCAGAGTGTATCTGTGAACATTTATATCCCTTTAACTATGTGTTCTAATAACTATTTTAAACATTTGTTGAACGACTTCTCGTCTTTTTTTATTATTTAAATGAAGTGGATCCCTGGACATGTTAATTTCTTTGCCTATTATTTTATATTTATAATTTGATTTCATAATTTTACTTTGACGATTATCTAAACGATAAAAGCATTGTTTATCATACTGTAAATAATGTTTTTTTTAATTATTAGTAGAATGAAAATTGTAACGATTATAATTTGAAGAGTAGCTACTGAGTTTCTTGCTGGTGTCTTCTCAGTAGAAATCGACGTCCCGAACCAGTGGTAGATTATATTATGTTTTGACATTCATAAGTGTTCTGTATGGACCTAACTTGAATAAAGATTTTTTCTATTTCTATTTCATCGAAAAAATTGTCAACTCTCCGACTTTGTATGAAAAGTTGAAAATTTTTCGTATGAATTTCCAAAAGTCATACAACAAATGTTGTTCAGAATGATTCGTTAGAAGATGTGGTTAAAGGGATTTGTTCTGAAGGGAAATGTTCACAGATACAACCTGTATTGAAAGACCGATTTTCGTGTCACCGCTTGCCTGTTCACCTCCAATGCTGTACTAGAGGTCCTTACTGATATATGTAGTTATTAACAAAGCCTTCATTAAAAACTGTGTAAAAATTATAGTGACACAGTATATTACACTTACACACGTAAGCCTGAGGTAAGCAAAAGGAGAGCCACGTTGCAGTTACAACGGACGCGACGTCACTACATCACAAATATTTCACTACATCACATTGATCTGACTCTGAGATAGGTAGCTCAAGCACCTGTGTTACAGATATCAGAACCAACAGTGGAATTACAAATATATACATATAATACTTTTCTTTTATAAATACATACTTATTATATATAGAAAACACCCAGACCAATACAAACAGACATGTTCATGCACACAAATGTTTGTACTGTGCGGGGATCGAACCCGCAACCCTTGGCCCAGACGCAGCATTCACTACCACTGAACCAACCGGGTCGGTTTATAGGAATTTAAAGGAATGCATATTATATAGGACACCGGCCGGTAAGAAGTTTCAAGAGAAAGGTAGGACAGAGAAAACTATACAAAAAATGCAAAAGTGAATACGAGTACTTTCAAAATTGAAATCTAAATCTAATCGTTACATTTGTTATTCAAATCGCACCCCGTAAAAATGATAAGGGGCCCCAAAACGAGGTGGCAACTGCCCCCAAGATATTAACCCCCCATTAACGATGGTGGGCGATAAAACAACGACAGAATTCCAAATGCCCCATTAGGATGCTGTTTTTTTACTGTGTTTATTCAAATTAATTGCTTTTTTATAGCCATTCCGGAATCGTTGTTCTGTTATCGTTTGTTTGCGCTGTGATTTTGATGTCGGATGTTATTTATGAAGATCCGATATCTGAGTCCAGGCGGATTTACAGCTCCTCTGTGTACGGTAAATCATGTGCGCAGAGGAGCAGAGTTATGTAACCATGTTCATTTTCCTTCTAGGTTCCGCACCTTAAAAGATTGGAACTTCACAAGTACGTTTGATTTTTTTATAAGTGATGATATGTGGCAGACGGAGATCACCTGATGGTAAGCGATTGCCGGCGCTCCCAGACACCTGAAACACCAGTAGAGTCACACCAAACACTAGCGCGATGCAATAGATGTCCAGCGCCATCTATTAGTACTAAGTGGAATTAATGTCCCAAACGAAGTGAGGGCAGGCCACTAGTACGTCGTAAATTGTACTACAACTCAGTTATGAAAATAAATGTTACTCGCTTGCAAGGATCCCTTCATGGGCGAATCCTGATGAAACAATTATTATCAGAATGAAAATTGTACCTAATGATCAAAATTGAAAAAGAGTAACCACTGAGTTTCTTGTTGGTTCTTCCCGGCAGAAATCGACTTTCCGAATCAGCGGTAGCTTACTAAGGCACGGCCGATCGAGAAGGTGCTAAGGCACGGCCGCTTGAGGAGGTGGTACTCCTCGCGGCCTACCCACAAATCACCCTGGACCCGGGAGGCCAGGAGAAGATGCCCGGGCAAAGAGTCCCGGCTCGAGCCCCGTACTCTCGCCCCACGGCAGGCCTGTCCCACTCCGCGTGTAGTATCAAACTTGCAAGTACATGCGGCGTCCCCTCCGGAGGGGCCAGTCAGTAGAAAATCACGAGCGAGCGGCGACGCATGCGCGACAGTTGCGTGCGATAGAAAGAGAACGCACTTCTAAGTATGAATATTGTAGGTGATGAACGCTGGGCGGCCGGAATTTCAACTTTATGTTATGGTAGCCTGAGCCTTTATTTTTCTATAAACGGTTTTTAGAAGTGGGCATTCTGTACTTGTACTAGGTATTGTACTATTAAGTATTCTGTGCCCACGGCAAGAAATGACCACGATGGATGGTAGCTTACAATAATATTTGAGATTCATAAATGTTCTGTATTGTCTTAAACTGAATAAAGAATATTTCTATTTCTAGTCCAACATTTTTCAAGGTTTTATTAATTTTGCGACTAAAAAGACATTCCACAGCCGCAACATCTTAATTATCATACAGATTCCTAATTAACCATTCTTTGAAAGTAATTCTTTATAACTTTCCGTTTTATTTAACGGGGAAACTTTATGGACCATTTAGTAATTTATTGTCAAAATTAAAGAAAGTTACTTCAGAATCAAATTGGCCTTTTTACCGAAGGCCAAAGTAATCTTTTATTCTCATAATGTAATTGCTTAGAAACATCTCGAAAGCAAATTGAAACATTTATTTAATATTTGCTGCTTTGTAGTTCGTTTCTAAAGACAACTTATAGTTTTCGCAAGTAGTTTTTAGTTCAATCAGTTTATTCTGAATGAAATATAAAATTGGTTTCTTTTTTATATTATAGCATACTTGGAAACGAGTAATTTTTGATTTCATTTTAAATCACTTGTGGCAAACCGACTTCTTTATAAAACCATTTATTTTTGGTTATCTCTAAGGGTTTTCTATTTTTTATACTTTGTCGTTTGTTGATCGCATTGAATGGTGAGAAGGTATACCTTAAATATATTTACATAATAATGCCGTTTAATTGCTATTTGGAAATGGGATTTTTTGGATAATTTTTAAAGTTATTATACAACCACCAAATTTCACCACCGCACTACACGCCATAAACTCGGATTCCATCCATACCACCTGGATGGATGGTGGTCCACTACCGTGCGCTTTACTCGACACTTTCTGCCACGCACCTCCTCATTGTGGAATCAACTTCCCGCAGCGGTATTTCCGAACCGGTACGACATTCAAATCTTCAAGAAACGAGCCTATACCTTCCTAAAAGGCCGGCAACGCATCCGCACTCCTTCTGGTGTAGCTGATGTCCATGGGCGGCGGTGATCACTTACCATCAGGTGACCCGCTTGCTCGTTTGCCTTCCTATAATATAAAAAAAAAAACAACTCTAAAAATTAAAAAAAAATCAGTCAACCGATATTCTTTATCTGATTGGTGACAGACGAGCAGACGGATCACCTGATGGTAAGCGATGGCCGCCGCCCATAGACACCTGCAACACCAGTTGAGTCACAAGTGCGTTGCCAATCTTTGACCCCCTTTCCCCCTTGGGCATCCGGTGCCCTCACTCACTCAACGAAACACACTGCTTCACGCCGGTCTTCTGTGAGGCCGTGGTATCACTCCGGTATTGACAGAGACAGACCCTACGGAAGGTAACACGTAGGTCTAATCATTTATCTATACCATTTATAAAGAGATAATTTCTATAGACAACGAAAAGGCTTAAACCGAAAACACGAAACGCTTGCGCGATGTAATTGAGCACAGCGCCATCTATTAGTTCATTTCTGAATTACGTTCCCGAAGCGAAGTGAGGGCGGGCCACTAGTGTGAGATAAGTAGAGTCAATCTACTGTGTATAATTAAATCGTGATTTATTTTTGTGAAACTATAAGTCGGCAAGCTGAGCTGACGTTCCACATGGAAGGCCCCTTTTTTTTTCCACTGACCTACCCCAACTTCTGCCCAGTACATTTCTAAAATTACCCCAAATCCAACCCGTAAACGTTCCATGATTAAATTTAACCAGCCCTTTTAGCCTTTTACGGCCGTTGTAACCAATTGTGAGAGTAAAATCAGGTTGATATCACTTTGTACACGTTTCGCACGTACAACTGCCTTTTAAGGTTGTAAAGGCAAAACAGTACTGGAATAAACGTAAAAACGGGTTGGACGTGCCAGGAGGAAGAGAGACAGCGATCTTTTGAATATTTTTTCTTTATCTTTTGTTATAAAGTATTGAAACGGGAATTAACGCGACGTTTATTTTAGGTACATTGTAATTATGTACTTAGGACTGCTTGACGTTTCGGCTACGTTTCAGCAGCCGTGGTCTCAAGCAGACTGTGGAGTGCGTGTGGCGTGCGGAGTCTGTGTGTGTGTTATATCTTATGTTGGTGGGTACTACCACCTACAACCTAAGCTACCTACATATTGGGTGACAATTTCATCCTTCTAAACCCTTTGACTTTAGAACAAGTGACCCGCCCTCATTTCATATCGTGACTTAACTTAGACCAAATGGCAATTAACAGATGGCGCTAGGTGTTGATATCATCGCACAAGCACAAGTGTCTTGGCTTTCCAGTTTGCATAATATAAGCCTTGACGTTGACTATGAGATTAACCTCTTTATAAATAACTAGTGGCCCGCCCTCACTTCGCTTCAGGACCATAATTCAGAAATGAACCAATAGATGGCGCTGTGCTAAGTTACATCGCGCAAGCGTTTCGTGTTTTCAGTTTACCTATAAGCCTTGTCGTTGTCTATAGAAGGTATCTCTTTATAAATAGTATAGAATATAGAATAGGTATAGAAGATACATGACAACAAATGTTGAAAACGATATAAATAATAATTATTTACCGATATATGATAGACATACAGATGACAGACTCAATACGTACTTTGTTTGTTCTTTTGTGCCTGCCTACCTCATATTTGGATCTCACGGCCGCTCACCATCAGGCGGAGTGAGGACATCGTGATTGTCCTCAATATATAAAGAAATCTTAAACCAAGTTCAAAATCTTCTTTCATCTAACAGTACTTATCCCTTCATCATCAGCAACCCACGCTCGTCCACTGCTGGACATAGGTCTCCGCCAATGCACGCCACCGCTCCCGATTTTCGGCCACTCTCATCCAGCTCACTCCAGCCAGCCTCGAATGTCGTCATCCCATCTTGTAGCAGGGCGTCCAACACTACGTTTACCGAGTCGCGGTCTCCACTCAAGGACTTTATGGCTCCAACGGTTGTCAGTTCTGCGGCTAATGTGACCAGCCCACTGCCACTTCAGTTTGCTAATTCGGTGGTACTTATCCCTTGCACCACACAAAAATACACAATGCCGAAACCTTCATTACACTAAGTTGTTTACCAAGGCCCCAAACAAGCAAGTGAGTGTTTAATTTTAGTGGCCGGTGGATTTTTGATGGGACCATTTATGGGCTCCGGGGTTCCTTGAGTTCTTTTATACCACTGAGGTATCAAACTTGAGTGAATGAGAGTGCCGAAGGCCCAATCAAGGGGAGATGAAGTTATAGGTAATGTTTAACACGGCACTTAACTACACTCTAGATCTAGCACGAACGTTTCAAGAAATCGTATTCAAGCCCAAACTAGAATTACGCTAGTCATCATAAGCAACTCACGCTCGTCCACTGCTGGACATAGGTCTTCCCCGATGCACGCCACCGCTCCCGATTTTCGGCCACTCTCATCCAGCTCACTCCAGCCAGTCTTCGAATGTCCCATCTTGTAGCAGGGCGTCCAACACTACGTTTACCAAGTCGCGGTCGCGGTAGTACTTAGCATAAAGCACCTTCGATAGCGTATCGTATAGTACAATTTCCTTCAAAAATGTTTTGGATACGTTAGTTGCATTATCTGTGGACGGGCGCTCACGTTGCGATTTATTCTTTCTGACGTTTGTGCGATCAACTTTAGTTCTGCGTACGATAGAGGGCCCTTCAAATTTTGTTAAATGGTTTACAATTTCTTTGAAAAGTTCACCGATCAGTGATCACTAAATGGCGGACCGAGCCACTTTGTTGTATGGAGTCGAAAATTTTTTCGATGAATTTCGAAAAGTTGCTGAACAAAATGTTGTTCAAAATGGTTGATAGAACACGTGGTTACAGGGATGTAAATGTTCACAGATACAGCCTGTATAGAGCGAGCGAGGTACTGGACCCCCCGATTTGATGAGACCTTGAGACCCCATCCATCGTAGCTATTTAAAAAAACATTTTAACTCAACAAAAGTTCCATTTATTTATCATAGAACCCTAAAACTAGGGGAGAACTCTTAACGAATTCGTTAAAAAGTGCGTAAAAACTTCATAGACTCACTTCTTCCCGTCTTAATCTTTTAAACCACGGACCCAAGTTTAGCATCAAGTATTTTAATTACCTTAAACCTCCTTACAAACTCCTTGGGAGCTCTCCGATAACTTAAGGTTTTCGTTGTGGTTAAGTAACAGGCTTCTGAAGATGAGGTTTAGTATCTTAAAAGGTTGTAATTGATATAAATAATAGTTATAAAAAAGAGACATCATATCAAGACACCTGACAAGGCGCTAAGATGATAGGTGGACTATAGAGCTTACCGAACGAGAGCTAAGATTGGGACGACGTCCTGTGGGTAGATCACCTGCTCGTTGGTCTGACGATATTGTAATAGTAGCGGGGAAACAATGGATGGTAACCGTAGGGAGTGGCGTCATAGAGAAGAGGTCTATCTATACTCAGCAGTGGGTGAATGTGGGCTGATATGATGACCATATCAAAAATTACACCAATGAGTATTTTTTCATCCTGGCAAGTTTTTCTGTCTAATATTTTATGATTTTGTGGTTCAAAATAGGGACACGTAATTTTGCTAATAGTTCTAAACTCAACCAACAGATGGCGTTGTGCGTCGTTTCGACTTTTCAGTTTCTGGGTATAAAAGTACTACGATTATAATTTTTATGTAGTAGATATTGAATTGCCGTAGCAGGCCTCCCACCAAGTGGACCAACGATCTAGTGAAGGTCACGACCTTCACTAGATCTAGTCCCTTGGATGCGGGTGGCACAGCCGATCTGTGTTGAGTACGTTGGGGGAGACCTATGTCCAGCAGTGGACGTCTATTGGCTGAGATGCTGATGAGATATTGAACGAAGAAGACACTAAAATACGAGCGAGTCAATTCCTTATAACTTGTACCTCAAAATGCGTAGAACGTTGCTAATTTCTGTCTAACTCCTGGTGGACTGTCAACGTTTCTGCGAGTGGAAAAACTTGTTACCAGAAGATCCGAAATTGCTATTAGTTATATAAATGTTTCACGTTTTCGGGATAAGTTTAATGAGTTAATAACTAGCCTATATCGAATACATCTTCTTCCCGGGTCGAGCAAAAAGTATGTTTTGAATTGTTCGAATATAGCTCGGGTTTGTGGTCACGTAGGTATTAGGCAATCGTGGTGATTAAGCCTAATCCCATTATAGCGTAAAGACTGATTTCAGGCTAAAGACAGTATTTAGGCTGACATTTTGCTTTGCTTTATTTGTCAATATTCATACAAGTAAGTAAGTTACATCAGTTGGTATCATAATATTCTAAACTAAATCCTGCCTCCACCTGTTTTATCTATAAATGGCTCGATTACTGACGTCGAAAGCCAGACTACTAAGTTTCAGAACTGAAAATAGATAGCGATGACAGTCTAGAATCCGTTTCAGCATTTCTGAACGTTAAATCTATGTAGTTGAGCAACTTTGTGGTTAGTTGAGAATCTGTATTGTTACATTCAGCTTCAGTAATACATTTTACACCGTGGGAGAGCCACGCTTCGGCATGAATTAGCCGGCTTGACTGGATACCATGGCCTCACTGAAGATCGGCTTGAAGCAACGCCTACGCTGTGTTTCGTCGAGTGAGTGAGGGCACTGGCCCAATTGGGTGGAAAGGGGATTAAAGAGCAGCGCACTTATGACTCTACGGAGCTGGAGGTATATAGACACCGGCGGCAGCAATCGCTTACCGTCAGGTGATTCGTCTGCTCGTCTGCCACCTATCACATAAAAATGGCTGTCCTTTTTTTTATTAAGTAGGTGGCAGACGAACTGCCGGATCCGCCGGATAGAAACCGTTTACAAAGGCAAATTATTGGCAATAAGTAGGCTGATACTTTACTTTTGTATACAATGGATATTTCAATATATTAAATTTAGTGTTCCTAATATCCCATTTTATGTCAACTCTCCCTTGCAATTCGTCTCAAAACTTTTTCATCGACATTCAATCTCTACTAAACACAAATCTGCTATAAAACTACGTGTTATCTCCAAACAAACTTTGAAAAGAACTTGCAAGATAATATTATTAAATCAACGTTGAGATAACACAAGCTCGAATCCCTTATCAGAACAATTGCAATAGTGTTGCGAAATAGTTTGAAATAATCAATTTATCGATATCGATAGATTTTTAGTGAAAAGGTTGACTAGCAAGAAAGAGGGTCAAATTATGGTATGATTAGTTCCTACCCTAGTCCCATGTAGTTGTTCAACAGAAAATATGACAACTGGCTTTCAACAGATTCTGTTTTTGCACTGGTTTCCTAATAAATAAATTCACATAACATCTCATACATTGACCTGACTCGCACTAAGTAGCTTAAGTACTTGATGCGATGCCATTGACATCCGCAGGAACATCTACGGCAAGCATTTTACAGAAATGTTGCGAATCTTTTAACGCCCTTTTCCCCGATTAATGACGTACTGTATTAAAAAAAATGCATTTAATGGCTACTATCGACAATGCTAAGAATACTTAAATATACTTACTATCGATATTCTTCGTTTCAAGCAGATCCATCACTATTTTTCAGTGCTATCGGCCGTTTACTCGACAAATCCCTTTTTAGGAGCTAACTAGAAACAAAGTTCGGGAAATTCGGGGAATAACACACCTGAGGAATACAAACAGCGAACGGATGATAGGAAAATAAAAGCCATTATGTTTACCTAGTTTTACCGAGAAAACAAAGCCTGGATAACAAAAGCCTAATTTATAAGAAAAGGGTTAAGAAAACATGAAAAGATGTAAGTCTTGTTGAAACAAGTAACCGAGCTACAGGCGTCTTTTGACGGTTTTGTTGTTGCTAAGTAAATTGATCTAGTGGTTTAAGTAGTGACTGGGCCGTGATCTCGAGGTCCTGAGTTCTATTCCAGGGAGGAGAAAAAAGTATCTTGGGTATCTTGGGTTTGTGTTCACCAATCCCATCTTGGTAGGGATGTCTTGATTTCTTTGCCCTGCAGTGGTATAGTATAAAGGCTCATACTTTACTTAAATTGGGGGCGTATACTTTCTAACAGAAATTATTCACACAGAAGGCGAAATACTAAGTAAAATGGTGCATGTGTGGAGTTCCGCGGAAAGATCGCCTACAGACGGTCCAGCCTAGCGCATTTTTTAAAAAAAAAATCGTAACTTTAACATTCTCCTATAAAATTATTCTAAAAGAGAATTCAGAATAAAATCTTTACACAGTCCAAATTGGATTCTATCAGTTTTACAAACATTTTCCTCAATGAATGGCCAACAGACCAGACGTATATCACCGTGGAAATGTACCGCTGCAAATTTCCAGAATTTTACTTAATGAATTTTACAGGAAGTACTTACAAAGACATTCGTTTGGTTGAGATGAAATGAAAACAATAACGGTATTTTAACATCGATAGGCACAGATGGTCAGTCATTCTAATTAAAAATAAATTAATTACTAGAACCTACCAGTCTTCACTCTACCTTCGAAATTGACAGAATCGTAAAATCTACCATTATACTTTTTTGTACACATATTGTAAGTATAAATATGTTCACAGATATATTTTCTTATCTGCCACCGGCCTGAAATCCAGCGCTGCAGCGCACACGCGGCGGCTGCAGCATCATGCTGACGCTGAACCTTGTTGACTGCAACTTCTATGTTTCTTTACTTTTTGTCTATGTGTGAATGTGTTGTCGTCAATCAATAAAGTTTTCTTACTCATACCAATCGCATAAAAATAAATAAATTCATACAACATCCCATATATTGACCTAATACCATATTAAGAACACTTGTTATAGATATCAGACAATAGAGGAAACACAAATATAATACACAAATACATATTATAACACCCAGACACTAAACAAACACGAGCGTTCATTACACGACTGTTTGTCCAGAGTGGGGATTAAACCCACGATCTTTAGGTATGATGCAGATTCACTACCAAATGCGCCATCCGGCCAGTCCATCTCATCTAGAAAAAAAAACTAACAAAATATGTTTCAAAGCCATCCAAGCGCATGCTACTAACATGCATCTCCACACGAGAGATGTTAGGATGTAGAAACACACTAAAACTGCGGCATCAGTACTTAAAACGTCCAAATTAAATGTGAAGTTAGTGCTAAAATTAGAAATCCGGCAAAGTCCCGGCGAAACAAATGAGAGCCGCCTAGAATTAGAACCAAAAACTGCTGTGCATAATTTCTGTACCGAAATGTTGTAATAAATTTTGCCCAAGTAATTTGCACATACGCGACCGCAACCGCGGAGCTATATTTATTTCTTGGCGCAATTTATACGCGGATGTCGACTTAAATCTTAATCTTTTATACTATTTATAAAGAGGTGGACTAAAATCGTCATACAATACAAGCCAACAGATGGGCGACGCTTGAGAGGTAGACCAAGAAAATGACGTGACGATTTTGACCACCACAAATAGGATTGTCAACCGCTGGCTATATCGTCACTCAGCGCCATCTATTGGCAAAGATTGGAACTAATGTCAAAACTTAATTCCCTAGATGAACTTAGGGCGAGTCACTAGTAAATAAATAAAGTTCAAACGTAGGAGACTCACCTTTCGAGGGAGTTGTAATATCACACCTCGTGATGCTTCTTGAAACATCTACCACAGATGTTCCCAAATTTCCTGGGTTTTTTGTTAACTGAGTTAACAATGGAAGGACCAAGTCGCCAATGACCTTATAACGTGCATGATTGGTCGGAATTGGGTATTTGACTAATCTCGATTTAGTAAAAAATATTGATTACTCTATTAAAATATTGGTAAATAACAACCAATGGCCAACATTTTCAGTTTAAAAATGTATCGTCTAGCTGGTTTTGTGAGCATTCAAAGTTTCATAGGCAAGTCCATTTTTTAAGTATAAACTTAAAAATAATAATTATATCATTGAACTACCCGTTCATTTTCCACCAACTTTTATTATAAAACCATTTACTTAAACGAAACATTTGATATAGCTACCATACAAAATTTACTAGACGCGCATACAAGAGTTTGCGTTGTGACGTCACAATACAATAGCCATTTGGATAGAGCGTTTTTGGGCTTGCCCAAAATATGTGCTCTTAAAGTTGTGATATCTCAGGTAATTCAAATGAGAATCAAGTGATTCTTTCACGATGTTTTCTTAATTGAGGCGTCTTTTGATTAAACACATAAAAAATTTAGTCAAATACCCAATTGGCACATGACCTAACAAAAATGGCTAACTTTAACGTCGGAGGCCAAGACCCACCTTGGATCGCTGAGCCAGCGTAGTAAGTTTGTAAGTGTTTTATGTGATAGTTGCAAAGGAGCAGACGGATCACCTAATGGTAAGCGATTGCCGACGCCCATAGATACCTGCAATACTAGTAGAGTCACAAAATATGCGCTGTCAACCTTTAGCCCCAATTGGGCCTCCTTTACCCCTCACTCACTCGACGAAACCGGTGCTTCATGCCAGTCTTCTGTGAGGCTGTATATCACTTCGGTCGAGCCGGCCCATTGTTGCATGCCGAAGCGTGGCTCTCCCATGTTGGAATTAATCTTGTACAATTATTCTTTTGTGCCTGTTAACCTCATTTTTGGATCTCACGGCCGCTTACCATCAGGCGGAGTGAGGTCATCTGGATTGTCCTCAATTTAAAAAATAGTCAGTTGCGGTCACTTATCCGTGTTAAGTCTACTTTTTTTCTCTCTCTCTTGTCACTTACACCACCAAACACCCATTGCTTCTGTACCACTGACAAATGAACTGCGCCAGTCTTGTTTATTAGCGAATGCGAACAATTTATGTCACTTATATTGACTCTTAAGTAACATGCGAGTGAGTAGTAAAGAAACTCGTTATCTTATCTTCTGTCTTTCTCTCTTACTATCCCATGTTTTCCGGCGATACTAAAATCATAGAGGAAATATAGCCAGTGGTTCAATTAATCTTGTCTCAAGGGTCACATTGTAGGGACACAGAAAGTCCGCTCTAGACTCTCTGATATTGATAGTCTCTGATATGGTAAGTCTTCACACCTGAATTATGACTTACATTAACGATTTATCCTTTTAAGAACGCTAAGCCAACGTTGTAAGATTTTCTTCGCTGTTCATCGAATGTCACTTTTCTATTAATTTATTTTTTAGTTTTGGGAACTTTACGCATTTGTGACACCACGGGTGTCCATTTGTGCCATTTGCTTACTATTAGGGTAGGTAATTCTCATCGAGATGTCTCTACAGTCAAGTGGCAGTCGAATGGATATCAGGATCTTTAAATTTACGTAAAAGTAAAATTTTGTTATGGTTTTCTTTAGATTCTAAATAATCGATAAATTTTAAGATTCTGATTCCAATTTAGGATTATGGGTTTCATTCAAATCACGGTAGAGAAATTTTGATGAGCCTGCCACATAAAATTAAGTGTCTGTTTATAAGGTCACCAAAACAGCGTTTTCCAAACCTTCTTCGTCATGCTTATATTATTTATACTGTGTTAAAATGTTACAAGATGGGCTATCTTGCGGACGTAAAATATACGAGGACGTCATCTACATACGCGAGGGACGATATCGTGTTTTACAGCTCACGAGTCGTATTGCCCTAGTTCTGTCAAATTGTAGTTGTTAGACAAGTTTTTAATTACAAATACATAAATAAATGCAGCTAGATGGATTGACGATTTGCGAAAAGCCGTTGGTATAGACTGGATGCGTATCGCCGAAGACAGGGTGAAATGGCGAACATTGGGGGAGGCCTATGTCCAGCAGTGGACTGAGACAGGCTGATGAAGATGATGATGACATAAATAAATCCTTATAAATCCTTTCATAAATTCAGTTTTTAGAAAATAGCTCACTTATGTGAACACCAGTGTGATTTCTTGCGCCAGACAATCACACCAATCAACGTGGTCTCAAACTAGGGCAACCCGTGTACTATGAGTAACAGGTGACGATAACTAACTGGGGGCGTCAACCCAGAAAACCCAGACCCAAGAAAATTTAGAAAATGTAGTTTCCTAAATTGACTTGACCGGGAATCGAACCCGGGACCTTACGCGCTTCGGGCGAATACCTTAGCCACTGCGCTATCGAGGCCGACGATTCTCTTCTTTGACTGGAGTGGTATCAAGTGCAGGATCAACGGGTTTAAGTACGTGTTTTTTTAGGCAGCGAAGTTCAAGACCTCCCAATTCCAGATTCCAAGGTGACACTGAGAATTCCTGAACAGAAAAAAAACTCAGGTACTATTTTTGGCACGAGCCGGGGATACAATCTGCGACCGGAAGAACAGCCGTCGCTTTGAAGTACCATTCACGAGCCACTGCGCCACTTAGGCAGTCAAAAATATTGCTGTATTCAAATTCAACTTTACCTAACATTAGCCCCATATTCTAAGTGGACCGCGCATAATAACATAGAATAAATTAATTACTGCCTGTCCATCTACATAATTCGTGCTAAGGTTTACTTAGGACACTACTTGCTGCGCCCCTGATAAAACATAAGGGAATATTTTGAAATCATCTGCCGAGTATATTTGACTTACTCTCATCAATTTGGGTAATGAGGATATTTTTAAAAGGCGTTAAAAATTAACAGGTTTACTATTTCGTCCCAATATGAATTTCCGCTGTCGCAAATAATCACCGATGGTAGTTCAATGGGTAAAAACGGGCTGCATTTAACCTAACGGGTCGTGGATTTTATATCCTTTTATCATAGGAGAGTTACACTTCGGCACAAATGGATAAGCTTGACTGGAGTGATATGGCTTTACCGAAATTTGACTAGAAGCAGCGACTGCGCTGTGTTTCGCTGAGTGGGTGAGGGTACCCGAGAGGTCCAAGCCTTAAAGGTTGGCAGCGCTCTTGTAACTCTATTAATATAACGGATGTCCATGGGCGGCGGAATTGATTTATCAGTAGTTCCATATGCTCGTCTGTTTGATTGCAGAGTTAACCTAAGTGGACAAATTGGTGTTTTCTTGCAGAAATTGATTGCAGTGCGGAATCATCAACCGTATAAGTTTTACAGTAGTTTATGCCTGGACAGTAGCGTTAAATATATTACATTACATATACTCGTTTATGTATTCATGCCTAGATTTCATCGAAGGACCCTCATCAAGCCCTCTTTATGAGTCAGACGGTCGAGTTTCGGACACAAAGCGTTTTTACTCACAACTGCCAGCCCAATTGATGAATACGTTCTAAACGAACGCCACACGCAGACCGGTCTTAAAGAACGATTGTCTAGTCTTTTACGCTAGATAAAGACAATTATGGATGTCGGTGAGAAGTTTTCTTTAATGTGATAAGTAGCAGATGAGCAGACAGATCACTTGATGGGAAGCGATTGCTTTTTCCCAATGGGCCCCAGGTTCCCTCACTCACTCAATAAAACACAGCGCAGACGCTTCTCTTCTGCCGTGTTATCACTCCATAGAAAGGGACGAATTATGGCAGGAAAGGAAGAAAAGAAACATTAGTCGAAATACGACAAAAAATTTGAACTTTCCAAATCGATCGCGTAATCAGTATGGTTTGTATGAAAAATTTACATAATTCGTCCCATGTTTCTGAGAGAAAGCTGTTCACTTACAGATTCTAAGTCGAGGTTAAACATTTGGATAGTGTTTAAAAATTTACATTTTATAACATATATCTGTCAAGCAGAATTATTTCCCCATGCATCTGTTCTGATACACAAATCACAAGCGGAAATATCGTAATGCATAAGTAAATAAAACGACGATGCGCTTGGCAACCGATGGATTTATGGGGCAAACGATTTGGCACCACAGGCTATGGTGGATGCAGCAGCTGTATCCACGGTAGACGTTGAGGGAGAGTCCCAGGGGTTTTAGTCGGTATGCTCCCGCCGTGATGCGGGGGGAGTCCGATATAATTCCGATTAATTGTGGGAGAGCCACGCTTCGGCATGAATGGGCCGGCTCGACCGGAGTGATACCACTGCCTCACAGAAAACCGGCGTGAAGCAGTCTCTGTGTTGTGTTTCGTCGAGTGAGTGAGGGTACCGGAGGTCTACCCGGGTCACAGATGTCCATGGGCGGCGGTGATCACTTACCAACAGGTGAGTTGACTGCTGGTTAAACAGCTTTAATGATAAACTAAGAACTTCGGTATCTTAGGCCCAATTAGGGGGAAAGGGAGGTTAGCTTAGCAGCGCCCTTGTGACTCTACTGTCGTTGCAGGTATATGACCGATAGCGATCGCTTACCATCAGGTGATCCGTCTGCTCGTCTGCCACCTATATTTTAAGTAATATATCAAATTGTTAATTATTTAGCTGACCGACCTGAGCTGAGGTGGACCGACGATCTGGTAAAGGTCGCGGGAGTCCATTGGATGCGAATGGCACAGGACCGATCTGTGTGGAGAGCTTTGGGGAGGCCATGTCCAGCAGTGGACGTCTATTGGCTGAAATGATGATGAATTATTTAGCTAGAGTCGAACTTCCGTGTTTTTTGTATGAAAGTACTCTGTGACAAATAATTTTATCAGCGAAATGGGAACGTCACTCGCAAACATTGCATCTGCTGATAAAAAAATTATGAAATCCGTTCAATAACTTCGCTTTATTTCACTTTCAATGTTTCATACTGCTGATATTGAACTCAATGCTGCTGATACGTTGGTTAATTAATTCTTCACTCATTATCTCTTAATGCGCTCAAAATTTATCGACGGATTTTCAGTGCGATGATACGCATTGTTATGGTTTATATACGACTGCAAAAGAAAAAGAAGAATAAAACTTACTAGTGGGAAAGCCACGCTTTGGTATGATTGAGCCGGCTCGAGCGGAGTGATACCACAGCCTCACAGAAGACAGGCGTGAAGCATCGTATGCGGTGTGTTTTGCAAATTGGGGGGCCAATCGGGGGAAAGGGGGTTAAAGGTTGGCAGCTCACTTATGAGACTAACTGGTGTTACAGATGCCTATTTTATGGGCGACGGCGGCCGTCAGCAATCGCTTATCTACCATCAGGTGATCCTAAGCCTGCTAGTCTACCTCTCATTTAAATAAACCTGAAATACAAATATTCTGAAACCAGTGACTCTGTACTATGACGTACAGTAATCACGCGCAAAAATAGAGAAATCGAACCCGGAACCCTTTATAGCGTATGGGTATCCAGTATAACCAAATTGCCTATAGTAAAGCGGGGGCATTAAGTAGTATCAGAAAATCACAAAGCATGTGCAATGTAATTTTGCACAGCGACATCTAGCAGTGTTGTTCAGAACTAAACATTTCGTGTAAAAGCGTGCTACGCGAGGCGATGTAAGTTACTTATAGTAGAAGATCCGTAGAACATCGACCTTCACCGGGCTGATAATCGAATGAAATATCCTTTATGACAAATTTTATATACTAGAAAATATATTAAAAATAGGTTTGCTAAAAAAAATCCTGGACAGACTATTTTTAATTATTTTTTTAAAAATAAATATTTAACTAAATTTTGCAACATTAAGATAATAAGAAAATTTTCATTCTTACTTAAAGTATAAAACGTATAGAATGTGCCGCCATTGGGTTGTCTATTATTTACCTGGACAGAGAACTCGGTTGTCAGGTATAAACAGGTATGTCGATGGCAGTTTACCTTCACTTGAAATGATAATAAAAAAATTGGCGGCACATTCTATACGTTTTATACTTTAAGTAAGAATGAAAATTTTATTAAATATTAAATTTAGTTAAATATTATTTTTTAAAAATTAATTAAAAATAGTCTTGTCCAGGATTTTTTTAGCAAACCTATTTTTAATATATTTTCTAGTATATAAAATTTGTCATAAAGGATATTTCATTCGATTATCAGCTCGGTGAAGGTCGATGTTCTACGGATCTTAGACTATTACTTGCTGTTTGGTTGAAATATGATTGATATTAATAATGCTTAGGATTCTGTTGATTGACCATAAGTTATTGAATTGAAACAATTATGATTTTGGGTATATTATAATTATGTACTAAAATCAAATTAATCTAAGATGAAATCTAAAAAAAAATATCAATAAATTGACATTAATTTGCAAATCGACTCATCGATAGAATATGTTGGAATTTATTTATTTAAGATCTCTTTAGCCATATTCTGGCAAATATATAAATTTACTTTAGTTACTTAGGAGTACTAATAGTTACACTGTTCGAACTAAAATTTAGTGCGCCATCTTAAAATTTGATAGCGTTCATTCTTTCGTTTTCCTGTGAAATCTAATATCAAAGTTTCAATTCTGGGGTAGAAGAAATTTTCCGCTCGAACAAATAAAGCCGTACCTACACAGCGGTCGCAGACAACAAAGTTATTTTTCGCTAAAACATTTACGTCGACTCGCTAGAGATGTGATTTAATCGATAATCGATTATCTTAGGCGATTAAAAAAATCAATACCTAAACATAATAAACCGGCTAAGTGCAAGTTGGACTCGCGCAGGAAATATTATAAAAAATACTAATGAACCATTATTTTACGCTTCTGGAAGTAACGACTAACTGTTAACGTTTTAATTAGAATTTAAGTATTATTCAGAGTTAAGTTTTATTATGTATTTGAGTGCTGCGGTAAGTATGATCTGCATTTATTTTGATGTAATTCATTAGCTGATTTCCATGCCCGACGATGATCACTTTGCATCATGACGTGACCCATTAGTTCATTTGCCTCCCTTTCCAATATTTATTGCCATCTTTTTAGATCTCATAAAGTGCTAAAAACAATTATGAATCGATAAAAAAAGAATCGATTCATCGTGTATGTCCCATCTCTTCGCTCGCTCAGCTTCGCTCGCTCCCCCGAGAAATGAGCGGAGTGCCGGATCAGAGACGTAGTTTGTCCGTCTGTCAACGCTTTAGTATTTGATTGGGTGGACCCACTTCCTTGCCCTGCACTGTACTAAATCTATTATGTCAGTTTAGTTGTCTGCATTAAGGTCCCCTACACTAGGGGACGTAAAAAGTGGTTTCAGATAGGGGTGTAGCAAAGCGATTGAGGTTTATTCAATTTTGCAATAGGAGAGCCCCGCTTCGGCTTGAACGGGCCGGCGTGACTGGTGTGATGGCCTCACAGAAAACTAATTGTTTTTATCTATAAAGATACCTTCTATTTATCAAATGTCCTTTTCCCAAAAGTTGTCTGGTAGAAATTGCTTAAAGCGATTAAACCGCCATTTTGTGCAATAAAGTAAAAATACTATTTTAACAAAGTCTTGATTCACCGAAATTTGGGGGCACGGCAGTGCCCCCGCCAAGTCGAGCAAAAAAGCGGCATGACCCACCATCATTTTCTCGAAGTAATTCAGGCCATTTTCGACCCCCTGTAACTCCGTTTTGGATAAAACCAGCAGCTTGAATTTTCAGTGATCAAGCAGGCATGGTACCTACAAATACGATATATTTCAAATTTCATTAACTTTGAACCAGTAGTTTAAGATTTATAACGAGTCAATCATACTTTTTACCGAAATTAATTTCACCAACCACACATCATCACCGTAATATTTCGTCGATGTAACATTTCACCGATTTTTTATACTAGATGCGGCAAACGAGCAAGCGGGTCACCTGCTGGTAAGTAATCACCGCTGCCCATGAAAAACATATTATAAGAATACTAGAATATTAGCGAAAGGAACCGCTAAAATCAGCCATCAAACTAAAGGAAAAAGAGATCCGATCGAGATACTTCAACGTTGGTATAAGGGCCTCGTAAAAGCTGTAGCAAATAATCGATCTTATAATTAACGTCGAAAGGTTGATATTCGAATGGAATTCACCGGCCACAATTATGCAGGGTGCGGGAATCTTAATTACGCGCCTGCTAAACACAAGCGGTAATTAGTGCGACTTAATGCGAAAGTGAGGTAAATATTAGTGGTTTAGGGTATAATTGTATGTTTGCTTATAGGTTTAATATTATTATAGAAGCGATTTTGGCTCAGCGGGTAAGAACCATGAGTTATAGCGCTACCATGAGTTTGAAATACTATCCTCGCTATCGAAAACTATCGCTTTGTCTCTTTCATTGTGATGCATTTGAAAGAGACAGAGCAATAGTTTTGGATAGCGAAGGTAGTATTTCAAACTCATGGTAAGGCCACAGAACGCGCTTCTTACTTACCAATTAACATACGGAAGATCGTGGATCATTCTTGCCAAGTTTCAACAATATAGTTCTTGTAGTTTCAGAAAAAAAATGCTGTGACATACGGATGGACAGACATGACGAAACTATAAGGGTTCCGCTATTTGCCATTTACCTACGGAACCCAGCCACCACCAACCATAGCCACTTGCAACACCAGTAGTCACAAGTACGCTGCCAACCTTTAACCCCCTTAATTGAGAAGGCGGTACCCTCACTCTCTCTATGAAGCATAGCGCAGGCGCTGCTTTACGCCGGTCTTCTATGAGGTCGATTAGATACATCTAAGTGTATCTTATGAAAATATCAGAAGTGTGCAGATAAGTAGTTGTGTGGCTGATAGTACATGTTTACATATGAATCGTCCATAATATGGGAATGTGTATGTATGGTTGTCTTTCTTTCACGGCAAAACGGAGCGACGAATTGACGTGATAGGAGATAGTTGAAGGGATGGAGAGTAATATTGGGTAATTTGGATAATTTTTGCTCCTTTCTAACCCTCCATTTTAGGGAAGTGGGTGGCACGAGCGAAGCCGCGTGCAAAAGCTATTAGTTATATAACCATAAGCGTGACTCTCTCACGGTTGTGACCCGTTTGGAGTGCGCCAAATCCTGCTATGGTCGATTAGATTTGCTTCTAAGTGTATCTTATGAAATATCAGAAGTGTGCAGTTAGTTATGTGGCTGATAGTACATGTTTGACACGTGTTTGCACTTACCTACCATCGGTTGAATTACACTAGCAACATAAACGGTGTCGGGTCGATAATGCGACGCTCCACTTACCGGAATTTCCTCAGGGAAATAGCGGCCATGTCGAATATGACGCGGTGCAGCCGATATTTTATATTGTATCTGAAAAATACTGAGATTATTTTACAGAGATTCGTTTGCAGGTTAGGTTTTGAGTTTTTATTTTATTGGAGCAATACTTCGGTTATATCATTAAATTATTAAATTTAGACAACAACACATACATTGTCCTGGTCCCAATCTAAGGTTTTCCTTTGAATTAAGGAAACGGGTCAGTAATTGCGTTTTGAATTGAGAAATTGTCAAATAGCGCTCTTTTGCGAATGATGCCTTGTGCCACAAAATAATTACACATAGAAAGTAGACTGCCCACTAAGAGCTAAAAACGTATCATGTACTCACGCATGCGCACTAACGGGGAAATAAGCCTTTTCGACCACATCAATCCTAGCCTATGACATAAGATTGTCGAACTCTCGAGGTCTGTGGTAGAGGCCGCGCGCTTATGTACTCATGCCGGGCAACAACCCTAGCATATGTCAACGAACTCTTCTAAATTCAAAATCAGGCTGAGTCTACCTTCTGTGTGTAATTATTTTGTGCTTGTGCCACAGTCTTATAAAGTGTGTACTTTTAGCGCGAAAATGGTTGAAGGAACCCTATTTAAAAAAAAACTATATTTACACAGATACAAAAACGCATTCGTAACTCTCAAGTACACGGCACTAATATTGGACAACCTACGCCACAATTTGATATCAAAACTTTTTAAGTCTGGTCCTGAAAGCTGTGACAACTTTCCCAGCATAGACATTGTTAAATTCAGCGGTCGAAGTTTGGCTTCCAGATTATTATAACAGCTGTTTAACATGAGTTTATTAGTATGGGCTTGATAACCTTTCAGAGTTCAAAAAACTTCACTACTTACTTACTCCACTGGCTCAGCGATCCGAAACGGATCTTGGCCTCAGAAACAACAGAACGCCACTTTGGTCGATGCTGCACTCCTTGCTACCTTAGTCATTAGCCCAAAGTTCTCACAGATCATCTACGACGTCTTTCCAGCGATAACAAGGTCGGTTTTTTTTTCAGTTTAATAATTATTACTCCCTCTTAAAACCCCTTACTACCCCTTTTCGCAATAAAAAGTAGCCTATGTACTTTCTCAGGGTCTATACCATCTGTAACCAAATTTCATTTAAATCCGTTCAGTAGTTTTGGCGTGACAGAGTAACAGACAGACAGAGTTACTTTCGCATTTATAATATTAGTTAGGATAATTGATAAAGATTATAATATTATAGTCAAGGTCCCAGCACTTTGTGAGCAAAATTATGCTAGGTACAGTACAGGTACTCCAAAAATATATATACACTTTAAGACCTTGTCACAATACATGTGTCTATAAAAAGAAGAAGTCGTTCTTTTACATATGTATTGTGACAAGGTCCTAAAGTGTGCACATATTTTTGGATTGACAACCGCTTGTGGCCACAACCCAAAACGTGTAGGTTTCTAGCGATCTTTTTCCATACTACTAACTATGTGGTTGAAAGATATAAGAACATGTCATTATATTTAAATCCAGAAGCACCTTCCGATTTGGTTGGTATCCACTGAGTTATATCGGCGCTTATTGGATATCTCCTAAAAACGTAAAGATTTATATATGCCTCGTGTTTTTTATTGGAATTCTTGTTAGATCCACGTTTCTGTGTTTGATAGTCAATATTTCCACATATTTTTGATCAGATCGCACGAACGAGTCAGCTTCAGTCAATATTGATTCATCAGCGAAGTATTGTTGGGAAAAATTTTAACGGTTTATCGATAACTTTAATCGATAGAGAAAAGGTAATAGAGTGCACATGTCCTTGTACGGTGGGCAGCACATCAAGTTACTACAATCTGTCAAATTTCTTCAATCGAACCTCACTTTTATGTCAAACGTGTTTGGTTCAATATCAACTGAGGAAATTTGACAGATTGCAGTAACTTGATGTGCTGGCCACTGTACATGATTTTGGGTATTGTGTGAATTAAGATAATAACGTCATATAATCATCTCACCTTAGTTGCGTCCTAATCTGTCTCTTCAGACCCCGAGGATAGACTTAGACCATAACTTAGGATGGAGGGATCTGGGTTTAAATGAAACGACTGCTGACTGACTATCGTAACTCTTATGGAGCGGAACCAAACCAACTGACGTAATCCTTTTTTTTTGGACAATTCTAAAAAAATACGCAGTAATATTTGAACAATCTACAGTTAGGAAATATTAGGCTCGAATGTATGATCCTACTAATCTAAAATTTATTACGTTCTCATTCACTGCTGCACACATTGATGATGACAATAAACACATAAATATTAGAATCATAAACAAATCATATCACCCACTTTTTTCCCACGTTTTGTCGTTTTATCGATAACACTCGCTGTTCCATCCCTAAAGTTACACAAAAACAATGCGCCGATATTTTCCTTCGAAAGTTTGATTTCTCGGGAGAGGCAGTTGAAATCATATCGGCTGCTCGCGTTTCGACAGATTTCCTGAATACGGGCAGAGCTTTTGTGTCTAATAATTACAGTCCATTCTTTAGAAATGTTTTGCAAGTTGTTTATTTTTCTATTTTATCAGACGAGTAAGATTTTTTTTGGAGTAAGGAGTAGCTAAAAAAAAGAACAACCCGTTGATATTATGTTCTCAGATATGGCATTGTGGATAAATCCGCCGTATATATTAGCATGGGCGTAGCTAGGTTCTGGGCAAGCGGGGGGCAAATCAGACTTTTTACAAGCTAGGTGCTTATAAAGTAGCCTATGTACTTTCTCAGGGTCTAGATTATCTGTATACCAAATTTCATTTAAATCCGTTCAGTAGTTTTGGCGTGACAGAGTAACAGACAGACAGACAGACAGAGTTACTTTCGCATTTATATATTACTAGCGGCCGCCCGCGACTTCGTCCGCGTGGAAAAGTAATTTTTTACCCCCTTTTAACCCCTTACAACCCCCTTTTCGCAATAAAAAGTAGCCTATGTTCTTTCTCAGGGTCTAGATTATCTGTATACCAAATTTCATTTAAATCCGTTCAGTAGTTTTGGCGTGACAGAGTAACAGACAGACAGACAGACAGACAGACAGACAGACAGACAGACAGACAGACAGACAGACAGACAGACAGACAGAGTTACTTTCGCATTTATAATATTAGTAAGTAAGTATATAGTAAGTATAGTATAAGTATGGATAGGTATATAGGTATAGGTATGGAGTATATGGAGTATGGATAATATAACTTATGTTTTTAAAGATACCAATAGGTTGTCGTCTGCTCGTCTGCCACCTATCACATTTTTTTTAACTACATACTTCCAACCTAAGCTTTCCATTCTATTAGCCTACCTTAAAATACCTAACCAAAGTGGTAGAATGCAAGCCATATTTCAGGCAGTCCCTGAAACAAGTGTCTTAGGAGCATTTATTTGCCCGGAAGATGGAACGGCCACGCCCCCTGGTGTTCCCGCCAGTTACATTGCTTTAACTTGCCATGTTTGCCCACTTTAGTGATTTTATTTGGTTGATTGTAGCTGTAAATATATAAGTGGGCAATGTTTGGGGCAAACAAAGATTTGTGGTTACAGAATCCTTCTCAGACCGCATTTTTGCGATTGCAAGTGTAAATTTTAGAGGGAGGGTATTTTTTAATGTTATAATTATGAGATAGGTGGCAGACGAGCAGACGGATCACCTGATAGTAAGCGATTGCTGCCAGCAGACCTGCAACGTACAAGTGCGCTCAAAACATTTAACCCCCTTTCCACCAATCTGGTACCCTCACTCACTCGGCAAACCACTGCGCATGCGCTGCTTTACACGGGTCTGTGAGGCAGTGGTATCACACTTTGTAATAGGTGGCCGACGAGCAGACGGATAACCTAATGGTAAGCAACTACCACCGCCCATAGACACCTGCAACACCAGTAGAGTCACAACTGTCCTCCGATCAAGCCGGCACAGATTCACATGAGCGAATTAAAAACTCCCGCAGTAGAATCGCTACACTAAGTGCTTGTACGAAGATAAATGGAAGGCCAACTTTCCTACCGAATATGATCCTCCCCAAACCAACGGCGTATGAAAATCTATTTTCGAAAAAGGAACGCGTCGATTTCCAACACGGCCATTCGAATAAAGATAAAAAAACTCCTTCAAATAAGACTGATAGATGGCAGCACTGTCCGCAGGTGCGCGGCACCACTGTTTTACCACAGTATGAAAATTTGCAGTAGTGAGACATGCGACAGTGAATGTGGTAGCAAAAAGTAGCACATAGCTTAATTCTGTAGAACTTATCCGTAATTGTAAAACAAGATATTAATCTAATTTTAATCGACCCCTAGCGATCTATTTGGTGTATATTGAAACTAATAGACGTCCAGTAGAAAACACCCAACAGAAAACACGGGTTTCGCAAAATTAGGTCCAAAACAATGTGGCGGATTCTGGTCAGTCAACATAAGGTCAAATTGTTAGTAAATAACTGGTTAAAGCGATGAAGGAAGGCGGCCTTGAAAACCCTTTAAACATTTTTGCAGAATAAAATTGGCCCTTTAGACTATTTTGCTTTATTTTGGTTATCCTAACTTTCATAAGTATTTATCGCACATCACTTACGTACAAGTCCGTATCGATCGACAGTTTTCATCGATTTCGATCTCGCTTGACTCAATTTTCTCATGCCACATCACTAGACAATTGCCAAGGCGACTTGTCGCATACTATACTCGGACTCGCACACTATAGGTCGAACATAGGTCGCTGGCAACCCTTTTACTGTGGCATAACCCTCCCAGATTTATACCGGGTCGCACCGACCCTTGCCGAATGGATGCCTCCGAATTGTAAGGCCTGCTGTCCACGGAAATTCTGCGTCGTTAGATGGGGTACGTTTCACCCTCAGAAAATCTATGTGAAGTAGAATACTGATTGCAGATGAATACAAAAGGGAAGGTTAGAGCGTGCTGACGTTACTAAAATTTATCTTTTTGACACGTTCCTGTGCTATTTTATGTGATAGGTGGTAGACAAACGGGTCACCGGATTTTGTACACCGGATAAAACTGGATTTTTGAAAATCTTAGCACCCATTTGCTCTTAAGCAAGGCAAACCATCAGGAAGGCACCCCCACGTTTTTCTGATACCCACATTTTTTTTATGTGACAAGTGGTAGTCGAGAAGACAGGCCATTATCTGATAGTAAGGGTTTCCATAGACACCTGCAACACCAGTAGATAGAGTCGCAAGTGCGCTGCTAATCTTTAATCCCATCACCCTAACTTGCCTTCCGGGTGCTTCCGGTACCCTCACTCACTCGACGAAACACAGCGCCGGCGCTGCTTCACGCCGGTTTAACGTGAGGATGTGGTGTCAGTCCGGTCGAGCCGGTCCATTAATTACGAAGCGTGGCTCCTTCACGGTTCCTGGCTTAGGGTCATTGTTCTGGTACCATTTTTAGGGTTATTGTTCCGTTGATTCGCGCTAATGCGTTAATTTGAGATACCCATGTTTAAATGCATAGCAACATCAACCGGAGCAAAATCCGATTCTAGTTGCAGTTGCATATTGAACTACATGCACTCGCGACGTCTTCGGGGACAACTCGGGCTAATTGCACTGAAAAGGCACGAAGTCTTGCTCTGAATAAATTATGCTCGGATTTGCTGCACTAAGCGCAAACGCCTCAACTTGGATACTGGAACTTGCCTTGTGTAGAAACTTTAGTGATGTGGAGGATGTATCGGTAAATGCCATACACATCCCTTTAAGCAGATTAATTTACGTAAGTTAGTAAACTAAATTATAATGCAGCAAGAAATTCATGAAATTAATTGATGGCGCCACTGCCGCTTATGTCACAAAGTATGGTAGCCCTCGTTTTGGTTATAAAACTATGGAACTCCGTAATAGTTCTTCAAGACAATTTCACGACTTTATTGACAGAATATAGAACAAACCATAGATATGATGATAGGTACAGGTACATGCTGTTACTTTTGAAAAAAAAACTGTTCTATTATAAATATTATAACTACTGCTTGTACTAATCTGTCTGCACAATTTCCTGTACATAATTAACAAGTCACGTGACCGATTTTGCAATTGGCACATTTTTTTAATGCGAATTTCAAAAAGTAAATAATTCACTTAACACCTCATTCATTGACCTGCATCTTTACCAGGAAGCTTAAAGACTTATGTTAGAGATAACATACAACAGAAGAAACATAAATTAATGTTTGACTAGGATGGGGATCGGAACCTCGACCTTTGGCGTATGAGGCAGGGTCATTACCAAATGCGCCAACCGGCCAATCCAAACCTAAAGTGCCAAATACAGTTAATTTTGTTCAGGATTGTGAGCCTTCGTCTAGAGATTCATGTCGTTAACAAATGATTGAAGTCATCATCATAATGAGTCATCCTTTTTTAGGGTTCCGTAGCCAAAAATGGCACAAACGGAACCTTATAGTTCGTCATGTCCGTCTGTCCGTCTGTCCGTCTGTCCGTCTGTCACAGCCGATTTACTCGGAACTATAAGTACTACAGTGATGAATTTGATGGGAATATGTGTTGTATGAACCGCTACAAAATATGACACTAAATAGTAAAAAAAAGAATTGGGGTGGGGCCCCCCATACATGTAACTGAGGGATGAAATTTTTTTTCGATGTACATACCGTGTGGGGTATCGATGGAAAGGTCTTTTAAAATGATTAAAGTTTTCTAAAAACATTTTTCTTAAAGTGAACGGTTTTTGAGATATCAGCTCTCAAAGTCGTAAAAGTATGTCCCCCCCCCTCTATTTTTATAACTACGGGGTATAAAATTCTAAAAAAAATAGAGGTGATGCATGCTAATTACTCTTTCAACGATTTTTTGGTTTGATCAAAGTATCTCTTATAGTTTTTGAGATAGGTTGATTTAACTGTAATTTTGGTTAAGTTTATATATTTGCTGCTACGGAACCCTTTGTGCGCGAGCCCGACTCGCACTTGGCCGGTTTTTAACTTTATGCCGTCTTAGTATCTGAGACACAAGTGCTATTTTTGCACTGCAGCGAGGTAAATCGACCTAACACCGTACATCACTAATCCTTAGTTCGTCGTGGCTTTTATCTAGACAGTAATTAGCTTAAAGTAGACTGATTTCACTTACTAAAGACGAGGAATATCGTGAAAATGCCAGAGCAATGACATTCCAGTAGATAAGAACGTAACCTTTGGAATGAGTTTTTTTTTATCAGATAGGGGGCAGACGAACAGACGGATCACCTGATGGTAAGCGATTACTGCCGCCCATGGACACCCATAACACCAGGGGAGTCGCAAGTGCACTGCCGTCCTTTTAACCCCTCAATGGGCAATAGGAATAAATACAATTCATTGGTTTTAGACCTTATCTGAAACACATAAGATTCAAAATATGGTGTCTAACATATCTACAGAGCCTGATAAAGGGTTAAGAAGGAGTACGCTTGCTTTTTGAAGGTTTGCAGGTCATATCGGTCCGGAATTACCGCAGGTATAGTTCATTCCATAGTTTTGTAGTTAGTTTTAATTCTAGCTCTTTGATCAGTTCTATCACAATTTTTTTTAGAATTCGTAACGTATTGTGTTGTGCCTAAGCTAGGGTTTATGCAGCCTCGCAGCCTGGCAGTTGTATGTACTCCTCGGAAATCACGTACTACCCAATCCCTCTTCGGTCGTGTCACACTAATATCCCAATGAATTAAGAGAGTGCACCTGTGTTTGTGCACACACTTAAGCACTGTAATATCCTGCATACGTGGCTAAATAGCCGAACGAGAGTATTAAGTAACGAGAAAGGTACCTGAAGAAAGATTGACCAAACCACACGCAGTTTTTTTCATATTTTGATAAATATTGGGGTTAAATTTTACCAACAATCATACGCAACTCGTATACCCTAACTCAAAATAAAAGCCAATAGAGTTATTTTTACCCTAGTGAATATTTACATGTCTTCTGTTTTTTATTGCGTTACAGGCTCCCCCTATGTGATTTATTTATAACGAAGTTTCCTCATACCAACGCAGAAGGTTACTGATTTGATTTCTTGTTGACTCAATTTTGTAAGTACTTACATGAAACATAGATTTTTTAGACTCACATAATTAAAAGCTTTTATAGTCATCGGAACAAAAGAGCTTCGTGCGACATTATTTTTGCTTATTGATAATAATAAGTACTTATAGTAGTATAAGTACAAACAACTCCAAAAATTTGTATACACTTTAGAACCTTGTCACAATACATTAAGAAAGTAGAGGTCGTTCTACTTTCTTATATTATGTATTGTGACAAGGTCCTAAAGTGTATACATATTTTGGAGTTGACTGTACCAATGGTTGTTTTTCAATCATAGAATAGTAATAAATGGACCCGCAGACGAGCAGATGGATCACCTGATGGTAAGCGGTTGCCGCCGCCCATAGACACCTACAACACCAGTAGAGTTACAAAGTTAAACGAAGTTATAGGGGGTTGAAAATGGCCTGAACTACTTCGAAAAAAAGATGGTAGGCCGTGCCGCTTTTTTGCTCGACTCGGCAGGAGGCACTGCCGTGCTTCCCAGATATATTTGATGTGTGGCAGTTAGAATAATAAGGTGTGGCAATACATCTAACCAAACCAATAGTTTGATAATCCGTACTACAAAAAGTAACTCGCGTAATTTTATCATTTCATTTTGAAACAACACAAACAAAAATCTAACCAAAATCTATATCTATCTATACTATTTATAAAGAGATAACTTCTATAGACAACGACAAGGCTTATAGGTAAACCGAAAACACGAAACGCTTGCGCGATGTAATTGAGCACAGCGCCATCTATTAGTTCATTTCTGAATTACGGTCCCGAAGCGAAGTGAGGGCGGGCCACTAGTCAATCAATAAAGGTTCACCATTAGAACAACAAATCGTCCCTACCTCCGCGTCCACCCAACCAAAAATGTACAGTTTCGTCGAGAAAATCCGATCAGAAAACTTACAAGCGTTTACACAGAACGGTCCTTTACATCCATAAAAGCAATCCTGAAGCACTAAAGGTGAATATTGGTCCGTATTCAAACACGGCTGCCCGCTCAAATGACATCAAGGTACAAAAGAGCTCATTCCACATGCGACCGACAGGAAGCTCTTAGAGTTTTTCAAAGGATCCCCCAGGGATGGACTTAGGGTCAAGATATTGTAGAAGTAGGATTTTATACTTTCTTTTTATGTAATCAGACTCCTGATGGCGCCTGGAGGAGGCTAAAGAACAGGGAGCTGGAAGACCAGGTGGGTGAGCCCAACATCATTGGCGAGACTAAAGCGCATCGACTTCGCTGGCTCGGCCACCTAGAAAGAATGGGAGACGATCGTGCGGTAAAGCGAGCGTATCAGGGACGTCCTAATGGCGGAAGGCCAGTCGGCCGTCCGAGATATCGCTGGAAGGATGAGGTCGAAAAAGACTTGCGCGGACTCTCGGCAGATGACTGGCAGGAGGTGGCACAGGATCGACCAAGATGGAGGCTCTTATTATCGGAGGCCAAGACTCACTATGGGTTGGTGCGCCAACCTAGTTAGTTTTTATGTAATAGGCGGTAGACGATCAGACGAATGGTGGTACGCGATTTCTCCCTGTACGCGGCCTTCACTCGAGGACCTTTCCGCCCCAAGTAGGTTCTCCTCGAAATGTTTGCCGCAGATCGTCACTCCATCTGGCTTGAGGGCATTCTACACTACTTTTGTGCAAGAGCCATGCGTCAGCATGAATGGGCCCGGACCGAAGTGATACCACAGCTTCACAAGGAGTCCAGGCGTTAAGTGCGTTTGCTGTGAAGCCATATCGGAAAACTGTGATTGAGGGGAAAGGGGTTTAAATGTTGGCACCGCATTTGTGACTCCACTGGTGTCTATAGACCGTGGCAGTCGCTAACCATCAGGGGATCCGTTTGCTCGTCTGCCACCTATTACATAAAAAAACAATACATTTACCGAGAGGTGGTGTCCACTCCAGAACAGCAGGTCACCTGATATAAAGAATATCGTCACATCTGCGAGATGCCAGCCTAAGACTTATCTGCTTCTTTAATTTTTATAAAGAGGTAAATTCGATAGACATCAACAAATCCTATATAGAAACCGGAAAGACGAAACAATACCAATCGAGTCTCAGCGCTATCTAATTTGTACAGAGTGTAACTAATGTCCGAAAAAAAGTGAAGATTTTGTGGTAGAAAAATGTTGTTTTGAAAAAAAGTAGAGGCTTAATCCGTCCCTGTGACAGCACTCAGTTCTTTGTAGGAACTCGGTAAACGTGATTTATGATTCAACTGTCTTCCCGGTCTGTGAATACAAGTGGACTGTCTCAGATCTACGCCACAAAGTAGCTAAAGTGGCTAATTGAAATAAAAACCCCGATTAAACTTTATCAGAACACCTCTATACACAATTTCTAGAATGAGCAATACTTGTTGTCTTTTTTTATTTTAACGTAAAATGTGAATTTGCATGTAAACTCCAATGCCTGCTATTGGCAGATTTTTTGCTGTTACATCGACAAAGCTTATTATATTATGTACAAAGATTTAAATCTGTGTGTACAACTAACTACACACGGAAATACCTCTAAAAAAGTAATACTTACTAATGAACTTCGTGAATGAAGCAACTACTGTTTGACCTTTGCAACTCTTTAAACAGGGGAACCAGTCCAACTGAATCATCAAAGAGCTTTCCTCTTTTGAGGATTCAAGGTTAAAAGCGCGCTTGTGACTCCATTGTTGCAGGTGTCCCATGGGTGGCGGGAATTGCTTGCCTGATGGTAAAGAATTCCCCACTCGATCAGATGAGCGGATCACTATCAAGTAATCCGCTTGCTCTTCTGGCACTTATCACTCAAAATAACCTTGTAATTACAACTACATTATGGTCCACCACTGAGTAACACTGCTTGTATCATATAACATTAAGGTCGTAAACAGTTCCAAAGATTCGTATTTTTTGCTGTGATGAGACAAAATTGTAGAAGTTTTGCAATGTGTTGGTACTGAGGACTTCGGCGAGACTGTAGTAATAATGTGAAAAGTTTTTATATTAAATCACCGCGTAGCTCTGGTTTTATTTATGTTTGTCGTCTTACCGCAGCGACTTGGTCCCTGTTGCATCTAAATTTTAGAGTGCTATGCTTATTTCATGATCTAAGATTTGATAGGAAGTGTCAGAGGGTTACCCTGCGTGAAATTGTTTAGGCTGATAGCTTAAAGGAGACCTTGCTAGTGGTTCTCTACCCTTTTTTGCTTTTTTTTTTTTGTCGTCACTGGGGAATGCCTCCCGCTGAGTATAAATGCCACCAGCTACCAACGGCGAGATTAGCCCCACTTAGCTTGGCGGCAATATCGACCCCACCTAAACTGGCGGTATTGCCCTATGGGGCCTTGCCGTTTTTCTATCATCTAGTAGGTTCGGGCCTTCCTCGTCAAACAAAGTGTCGGGGACAATGCGAACTATAGAAATGCTAAGCTAGTGGCACAGCCCAAAGGGGCAATAATGGCCGTTTAGGACTTTGGCTTTTTTCTATCATCCAGGTTTGGCCCTTATTCTCGCTCTTCTCCTAAATCCTACTATTTTAATTAAAACTCTTACTTATTCACATTATTGTATGTGCAAACATAGTTACGAGCACAATGCAAACTATAGGAATACAATCACATACTCACTACAGCGATAGTTCACGGTCAGTTGGCCACGAGTAACGACCGGACGCACTGAGCCCGTTTGTTTTGTACACCCTGTATATGACGGGTAGAATAGTTTAGATACACGCTCGATCAATTTTGAACCTTAATGTGTTCAAGTTATTGTATGGTTTTAAAGGCCTTAAAGTTATAGTCAATATAATAAAAGAAAATAGGTGAGAGCTCACCCAATGCTTTTAAAAGCCGTCTGAATGGAAAACCCAAATATATAGTGGAGTATGTGGTCTTGGGCCTGAACATGGATTGTAAAATATTCAAGTTATAATTATTGTTATGTAAGGCTGAAAGTATCCTGAAAGTATATGATTTTTCAAGATGGGATGACGACATTCGAAGGCTGGCTGGAGTGAGCTGGATGAGAGTGGCCGAAAATCGGGAGCGGTGGCGTGCATTGGGGGAGACCTATGTCCAGCAGTGGACGAGCGTGGGTTGCTAAAGATGATGATGATGATATGATTTTTAGTATCCATTTTCAAGTGATAGTGCTAAAAATACAGACATTTATTTGAAAAATCCAAAGGTGACTATACTCGGATTCGAACCTGGATCGAAAATTGCGATCCGCAAGTAAGTTGCGTTCTAATCAACGGAGCTACCATATCGTTCGCTGTTTAAAAAAGGTTTATTGACCTATTCAAACAGAATATAATCCTATTGGGCCACTACAGTTAAAACCCAATTCAGAAAATTCGAATAGATTCAACAGATTTTTAACAAAGCAAACAAACAGCTAGTTTTTAAATTGAATGTGTTCATTTGTTAGACTGCTTTGGAGTTTATTTTTTTTTAAAAACAAAGTTTGGAAACATTTTCAACTGTTAACAATGCTAGTGAGATTTTCATGATTTGCACCATTTTTACTTATGTGATAAGTAGCAGATGAGCACTTCTTTCCGTGGGAGAGCCACGCTTTAGTATCAATAGACGTGATACCACGGCCTCACAGAAGAGCGGGGTGAAGCTTCTGTCTTTTGTCGAGTGAGTTAGGGTACCGGAGGTCCGATTAGGGGGAAAGGGGTTTAAGGTTGGCAGCGCACTTGTGTTACAGATGTCTATGGGAAGTGACAATCGGTTACTATCAGTTGATCCGTCCGCCGCACCAGCACCTATTACACTTCTGGGCCTTCGGTACCCACACTCACTTGGTGAATCCTAATATGAAAATGTCCAGCATAATACGCAAGCTGTTTTGTAACTATTTTTGATTAGGTATATCATTAAATAATCCGTAAATATACCTGATGCTGTCTGTCCGTCTAGTTTCTTATTATCTGCTTTTGATAAAATCTTCAATCTAATTATCCAAAGGAGTCTATATGATTGGACGTTTCTTTATTCAATCTCAGAGTGCTTCATTTACCTGCGTGTCACAGGTAGATTGCAAAATCTGTTTTTTACAAACATACTGGTAGCTTTTAAAAAAGCAATGGGAGCTCAATTAAATCCGAGGATTCTCTTAAAAATCTTTGTGCTTAGTTAAAACACTAGACTATCAATATTGTACATTATATTCCTGCAATATCTAGTTCTTAATTTGTATTTTTTTGTGGAATAAAGTAGATATATTTATCTATTCTATCAACCGAATTAATTTATGCATTACTTGTGAGATATATTATTTGATTTCACCACTTTTTACGGTACCTAGTTGTGAGACTTGGTTTTTTTTGGCAAGTATTGTTTTTAATGGGATTATTCTATCTATTAGCTCGATGGCGAAGAAAACCATCTTGAGTAAAGAACAACGCACGTGTATTAACAACGTTGAGATTACCACGGTCCCTAAATCCTAAACCATATACCGAACGCTTTAGGCCAGCAAAAAAACTCTTTACTAGGTCTTGTTTAAACCCAATTTCTTTGGTAGTTTTTAACACAAATGCTCAGAGCTACCTACTTGAGAAGAGAGTTTGAAACATTGAACAGCAGTTTTTTTTTTCATAAATTATCACTGATTTATCTACAATTTTCGGATAGAATCCAAACGACCTTATACTATCAAGCTCAAACTGGCAATTATTTGAAACAGCTGATCTTTGGATACTCCTGCGACATACTTACCTTGTTAATCCTAATCAAATTGGGATCGCGTTAGCAGTAGGCGAAATTCTAATGAAATAATCTGTCTATTGATTCGGGGCTCAATCGGGTGTTTTGTTAGAAATTTACAAAGTTTCTTGTAAAAGACGGCGAGATTGCAATTAGTGCCCTTAAAATTTTAATGAATGGATGAAATTGAAACATTTGTTTGCTATTGGATATTTGAAATTGGAATGATATTGGAGACGGATTTTCTTTTATAAAACGCTTTCCAATGCAACAATGTCTACTATGTACAGTCTGCTAGCGATAATAATATTAATTATGGACTCCAACGGTGCCAGCCGATTTTCCCACTATATTTTTTCCGAAGTAAATCCTCCAGCGGTGGTCAATGTTAACAATCAACGTATGCAGGATATATTATAGTGCTCAAATGTGTGCGCAAACACAGGTGCACTCCCTATTCCCTTACCCTAAGAGGGTACAAGACCGCCAATTTTTAGACATCGGGCTGCCACTGAGGATTTCTGAATAGAAAAACTCGGGTACAATTTTTAGGGGATTGAACCTAGGACCCCAACTGCATCCGCCGCTTTAACCCTTAATCGGTCATAGGGAAAATAGTTCCCACCAGATTTTGAACCTTATCCTTCACGGCATTAGAACGAAATCCAATGAAATTCTTCAATGACTCATAGCCGATTAAGTGAAACAGAATATCCAACACGCCACCGAGGCAGTCATTTACCTATTATTAAGAAGGTACTTTATTTAGTAAGTTTTTTTTTTGCAAACTTTAAGTGAAAATAAAACGGAGTGGTTAAGAAGAAAAAAAGAACGAAAACCACTCCAATGATTTATCTTATAACCACTTTTAACTAAGTGTTTTTTTATAATAATAATAGTGGCCCGCCCTCACTTCGTTTCGGTTAAGTAGTTCCACTATCTACCAATAGATGGCGCTGTAGCAAATTACATCGCGCAACTGTTTCGTGTTTTCGGTTTCCCTATAAGCCGGAGCTTATACGTCAGAGACGTGGAATGAGAAAGTAATATAGTATTTCCACTGGGACAATAATAAAAGGCGGATTGTGCTTAGGAGTTCTTGTAATATCTGGAAGAAATAATAATGAGATCACTTCCCAACGCGTTAACACTCCGTTACTCGATTGTGTTGATATCAGGTTCGGGCCCTCTTGGCCCGCTTAGTCGTACGTCTCGCGATAGAATGCGCTCCGGCGAGCGTGTTTGTTTACTTTTCAAAGTATGACAGATTCCCATTACAAACTCGACCATAAACGGCGGCCAGTACTCAAAGAGTTTACCATCGTTACAGTAACATCTTTATAAATAGTATAGATATAGATATAAGAGACAGACGAACAGATGGATTACCTGACGGTAAGCGATTGCCGCCGCCCATAGACATCTGCAACACCAGTCGAGTCACAAATGCGCTGCCAACCTTACAACCCTCTTCCCCCTTGGGTTTCCGGTAGGTACCCTCACTCACTCGATGAAATACAGCGCAGATACTGCTTGGAGCTGGTCTTCTGTGAGGCCGAGGGGATACCACGGGACCGGAGTCGAGCTGGCCCGTTCATGCCGAAGGGTAACTCTCCCACAGTTATTAGCAGGCCGAACCCCATACGAGAGGAGCTGTGGGCGTTGACTAATGTTAATATTAATAAACCACCTACACACAACCCTTATAAAATTATATTACAAATTTCACTCCATCATTATTTGGATACGCCATATGTTAAGTGTAACATAATATTGTAATGAAGGGTTGAATTAATTTTATATTACTTTAGCCTTTTGTGATTTGTATTTAAGAACAGACAGGTTAGGTACGTATTCGGTGGTAAAATCTATATCTATACCATGTATAAAGGGATAACTTCTAAAAAAACACAACAAGGCTTATAATTATGCAACCCGAAAAGACGAAACACTGGTGCGATGTAGTCGACACTCAGCGCCATCTATTGGAAAATAGTCGATCTACTACAAAATAGCAAAACTATTCCAAAACCAATTTTGGGTAGGCGATAGTCTGTTATTATAACTATTTGTAAAAAGATAAACTCCACAGACGTCGAAGTTAAAACACTAGCGCGATGCAATGGATGCCCAGCACCATCTATTGGTAGACAATGGAACTACTGTCCCTAAACGAAGTGAGAGCGGGCCACTAGTAAGTATATTTTGGAAGTTGGAACAAACTATTGGACGGTTCCGACATTTAGATCCGTACGGTTCGCAGGTTACGTATAGCGTGTTGGTTGGTCGGGCAGAATGTAAAATACAATGGGTTGTTGTAGGTGTAATCCTCGCTGACTATCCGCTAGTAGTTCGCACGTTTTTATGTGATTGCTGGCAGAAGGGTAGACGGGTCACCTGAACGGTTAACAAGCAAATGAATAAATAAGCGATTTCCACCGTTCATAGACGCCACTAGTGGAGATATAAGTAGGCTGCCACTGGATCGGACTCAACTGGAGTTCAAAAATTGGCAATCTAGTCCCATAGATTGTGACTTTTTTTTGTGGAAGGTGGCAGACGAGCAGTTATTGCTCTTGACTGGCTGAGACTGAGGAAGGGAAGAAGCACAACTGGTAGTACAAGCAGCGCACTTGTGACACCACTGGTATTGCAGGTGTCCGCATTGGCGGCGGTTAATCGCTTACCATCAGTGCAGATCTCTTTGGAATTTTCGAGCCTAAAATTGCACTACCTAATCCCATCACTGACAATCATAATATAGCTCAGCAAACAGTTGTGTTTAGTACAGCGATCTTGGCTGATCTTGATATAAAGCTTTCATAACCGAAATATCAAAACAAACTTGCATACTTACCCCAATGTTTTAGCGACCCAAAATGAGCCTCAGCCTCCAATACAAGATCTAAAGACATTATTGACATTATTATTAATATAACCATAAGCACACGAGATATTCGACTTCAGCGCAGAAACTTAACCGATGAAATATCCATTTCAATTCATATTCCCTTCGCCAAAAAGAAATCTTGGAAACTCGACGACAATGGAGAGAATACGTCACTCAAATGAGAATTCCGCTTTCTGAATAGGATCATTGGGAATTTATTCCAAAGAGATCTGCACTGGCGGAGGTTCGCGGAGGTCTGCGGAGGTCTGCGGCTGACTTTTGAAAGTGCAAGCGCCTAGAATTTATGTAAGTCGGGGAATTTGAGACAGTCATAATTCGTTTGCGTGGCCTAAGGATGGGTTTAAGTGATTTCGTGCGATAAGCTCTAGCGGGTTATATACTCGAGCCTTAGGCTAGTTGTTTAAAGCTATTGTTCTGGTAGATGTCACTGTGTCTTTATACATTGTGCAAGCAGAACCGAGCAACACCACGGCCTAACAGAAGACCGGCGTGAAGGCGACGTGAATTGGGTCCGGAGGCCCAATTGGGCTTATTCACTCGGACCTCACTCACTCGACGAACCACAGCGCAGGCTGACTGGCGTAAAGAATCACGCCAGTCTTCTGCGAGGCTGTGGTATCACTCCGATCGAGCCGGCCCATTCATGCCAGAGCATGTCTCACCCATGGTTAACATATAGATAATTTAAATGGGTGTGCATGATCTACAGTCATGAGGTTTACGACGTGATGGGTACCATACCATGCCAAACAAGAAACCAACTCAATGATGGATACCAGTACTATCGCTCATTACTTAAACCACACTCAAGTCTGAACAGGACATTAAGGTATGCTCATTGCTACGTAATCACAATTTAATAGATGCTCTCGCTGATATACAGTCCGAGTTGCTGTTACAGCGTTCGCTTCATCGTTAAGGTAATGGCTGAGATTTAGTTAACGATGTCCCAAGATCTGGTATTTAGTGCCATCTGTATGATGCACTGGTTGATGAGTTTTGGATGTCAGTATTATAGATAGATAGATAAACATTTACTGGTTACGTTTATAGCTGTGTAGCGTTTAGATTTGATGTTGCTGTTTATAAATAATCCTCCAACCGATATTTCGCTACGGCGATCAATCTTAAGGATCAACCACGTACGCAGGATTAGTGCTCAAGTGTGTGCGCAAACACAGGTACACTCTCAATTCTATTACCGATGGGATTGATGGGACACCAGTGTGACACGACCGAAGAGACGGATCACCTGATGGTAAGCGATGGCCATTGCCAATGAATACCCGAAACACTATTAAAGTCATAAGTGCGCTGCCAACCTTGGAACCCCCCATCATCCGGATTGAGCGTCTACACTTGTTTACTCAGGATTTGGGGTGTCTGGTAATTACAATGAAGCGACTCCCGACTGTCCTTAGCAACCTTAAAAGGGAAATATGGATTTCCCTATTATTACACTATCCAAAATACGAGTACGAAGGTTTTCCCACGAAGTTTTTCTCACAGCCGAACTAATGGTAGAAACATGCACATTTTTAGGACGTATTGTCCAACTGCTGGGCAAAGGCCTCCCCTAATAGCCTCCACTGCTCTATTCCCTGCCAGCTCCTGACAGTTATCGGAGTGTTGGTCCAGGTCGTCACACCATCTCTTTTTGGGCGTACATGCTTTAGATTCGAAAAATCGAGTAGAGAAAAGCATGCTTGGATTTGAACCTCAATCCCCCAGTATCGAAGGCGCATCCTTATCCACTTAGCTACCATTGCTCTCTGTAAGCCAACATTCTGAAGGGAGAAATTAACGATTTATTCATATCAACATGACGGAACCACAATTTGAAAACACTATAATGCGATAACTTTCTTAGTTATTAAAATCCATTAAGACCTCACTACTGAACTCAAACATAATTGCAGAGCTGTTTTCTAAGGAACTGCAGTCAACTTAGTGCGGGGATTTAAGTGACAAGTCACTCAAGAGTGACATGGGCAAAGATCAAATAAGAATAAAAAATAAATCGACTCAATAAATAAATATCTCAGATATTGTCATTATTTCGCTCGTGCTTTATTAAAGCACTAGTGGCCCGCCCTCACTTCGCTTCGGAACCGTAATTCAGAAACGAACCAATAGATGGCGCTGTGTCTAATTACATCGCGCAAGCGTTTCGTGTTTTCGGTTTACCTATAAACCTTGTCGTTGTCTTTAGGCGTTATCTCTATTACTATAGAGATAACGATAGAAGAGCAGAATAATTACGGATATCAAATCACAGAAAAATTACAATAAAGTTTTATAATATAATGGTATATGGTCAACATCTAACTCACCCTCGCCCTCACTCACTTGGTCGGTGAAACACCGCAGGTACAATTTTACACCGGTTTTTCTGTGTGGCTGTCACTCCGGCCGAAGCTTGGCTCTCCCTCCTCTCTTTTAAACCAATCACTGGCATGTTTAGAAAACTCGAGAGAGAGAGAAGCATTTGAGTGAAATTGTACCTCTAAATTAACTCGAGTCGCAAAATATAACCTCATGGCTGGGTCAGTTCCTATTGTAATAACCTAGGTACCGGTTACAAAAGTAAAATTATGCGAACTGCCGCCATCATAGCAAAACAAACCTCATAGCTACCGGAGTAAGGTATGTTTTTTACTGCACAAATAAAGGGGGAAGCTATTATTGTAAAAAACGCTTTTAAAATATGGCTTTTGGGCGGATAAGGAGTAGCTATAAAAATGTTCAGTTGTATTCGCAATAGCGCGTTTTGCCTTATGGTAATGGCGTTTCTGTGTGTAGTACGGGTGTAATCGGCGCAAGCTGTGACAGTTTTGTTTTCGAATATATTGCAATGAAAATTATTCATACAATGAAACGCACTCAAAACTTTTTTTATTTTTTTTAAGATACAGGGGGCAGTCGGATCTCTTGATGGTATGTGATTACCGTTGTCCAAGGACACCTGCAACGCCAGAGGAGTCACAAGAGCGCCGCTGATCTTTTATTAAGGAGTATGTTCGCTTTCTGAACGTTTGCGGGTTGTATCGGTCCAGGATTTTTTTTATTGAGGACAGTCAAGATGACCTCACTCCGCCTGAAGGTAAGCGGATATGAGATCCAAATTTAATATTGACAGGCACAAAAAACAGACAAAGTGTCCATTGAGTCTGTCACTCTAACCCAGATCGCCTGCTGAGATGCCGTTTCGTGCCCCGCCTAAAAACCCAGGATTGTAAGAAGGAGGAAACACTTGAACTGGAAGGGCATTCCATGACTTGGTGGTTCGGGGCACCGCCGGATTACGCCGCTCTTCTGTGAGACCATGGTATCACTCCGGTCGAGCCGGCCTATTCATGCCGAAGCTTGGCTGTACCACGGTTACTAACGAACACAAATAAAACAAAGTATTTTTCCTCTTCAATTCAAAAGCTTTATCTACCGATGAATTCATAACATCGCCACCTTCCGTCTTAACAGCCCGCGGAATCGTTCGCAAAGCCATTACAGCTGAAACTCGAATCCTCAAGTAAGGCTCAGAACTTCATCGACCCTAAGGTCGTTATCTTTACGGCCCGAGCATAAGGGACGATAATGACGTAGGTGATATTACGTTCTTAATTGAAGTTTGGGAGTGTGAAACAAACGGACTTAGGAGGGACATTTCCTACTAGTTAGGATATTATCAAATAATAATATAATATAATATTTCACTACATCACATACATTGATCTGACTCTGAGATAGGTAGCTCAAGCACCTGTGTTACAGATATCAGAACCAACAGTGGGATTACAAATATATAATGATACTTTTCTTTTGTAAATACATACTTAAAATACATAGAAAACACCCACACCAATACAAACAGACATGTTCATGCACACAAATGTTTGTACTGTGCGGGGATCGAACCAGCAACCCTTGGCCCAGACGCAGCATTCACTACCACTGAATCAACCGGGTACGATATACGAGTATATATTAAATCAAATTAAATCCATAAACATTTCAATGGATAATTACCGACATAGATTTTTTATGTGATAAGTGATTAAAAAGATTGGGGCTTAGTCAGGTGATCCGTCTGCTTATCTGCCATCTTTCACATAAAAAAGTGGTAGACGAACGAAATGATTGCAGGCGTCCATAGAAACACTCACTTAGTGAGTCATAAGTGCATTGCCGACCTTTTTACCCTGTATCCCTCTGACAAAGCATTCGTAAATCTGTAAAAAAAATGTTATTCGACTTATTAGATATTGCACAAAATCGAGACTTAACATGTTGGCATTAAACACATAATATTATGTCATTACATACAAATGGCTCTTTGTTAAATCCTGTTTGTCTTGTTTTATTAGCCTGTTTGTACTTAGTATTTTTTTAACTACATAATTTTTATCATAAATTTCCGCAGACTATCCGTACAGTTGCAATAAGAATAGAAAGATGATATTTCAAAATCAATAACGCCAAAATTCCATCAATATTACATCTAGTGATCGTGATTTCGGTCTAATATCTCTCAGAGCTTATTCCCTATTCACAACACCTCTACTACCCGGTAATAACACCTAAAATCGTATTACAATCGGCAGTTACCCATTTCGTACACGTAGAGAATGGCTCGTTTACCCCACCGCTGAGAGGCGCAATATAGGTCTTAGAGACTTGGATGTCTATAGAATACATATTAAATTATATTAAATTGACAAGCGATTGGCCTAGCGTGAGGTGGAGTTGACCCTTGTTCTGTTGAAGGTAGGAGAACAAACATCTGTATCTGTAATTTACGGGTTTGATTCGTTGATGAAAATGTTACATTATTTTAGATCCTATTGCAGGAAACCAGGGCACGGAGACCGGTCCTTTTAAAAGGCGTGGGGATACAGATCCAATACGTAGAGACCCCTTTGAGATACAATAATGAAAGTGGGGCTGTGTACACCTAGCGGATACTGACTCTGTCGAGCGTCGCGTCGGTTGGTACCGAGGCGCGTAGTAGTTTCGTAGTCACATACTGACTTTATTTATACCTCTTCAATAGCTTGAAGAGGTAGAAATAAAGTCAGTATGTGACTACGAAATTTTTTTCATGCGAATTTCCAAAAGTCGTAGAGCAAATACTGTTTAGAATGGTCGGTAGAATACGTGGTTAAAGAGATGTATATGATAACAAATATACCTACCCTGTATTAACCTTATCAGGTTTGACATTAGTCAATGCAAGCTCATCTCAAGAAAAAACTATTTGTCCAAATTCGAGTACCGCAAGTATTTAGTATCTACGTACCTACAGCCACACACCAAAGTAAACAAAACTGTTAGACTTCTTCAATTAACTCTCATCTTACTTACATACACATAAAGTTGAATATCAATTGAGGAAATCGGACAGGTTGTGGTAACCTGATGTGTGGATTACTGTACGTCCTCTGGCGCCGAAGACCCATCGTAAACTGGAGGGCAATCTTAGGAGCGATAATGGACGAATAGCTTGGATGACCTACGGTCTAATAAACTTGGATCCGAGATAACAAGTTTATTGTATACGACTTGCAGAAGTAAGGTTCTCGAATGATGGGAAAACCGCGGAGATAAGTGAATTTTAAGCTATAGACAGAAGGTCTATATTTGCGAGGCATGTTAAATTGCGGACGTTGTATTACATCAAAAAGTTTTTATGTTTAGTACGACGTAGTTATTGTGCATCTATGATAAATGAGGATCATGATGATGATGACCATTTCTAGGGTTTCGTAGCCAAATGGGAAAAAAACGGAACCCTTATCGAATCGATATGTCCATTGTCCGTATGTGAGCGCCACTTTATTCTCGCCAGCTATAAGAACAGTATTGTGAAAACTTGGTAAGTGGATACATTTTCGAATTAATTCATTCACTATATTATTTTTCTAAATTGAATAGTTTTCGCAAGATACACTTCTAAAGTGGTAAAAGCGCTCTAACTTCTAAAAACTTATATTAGATTTAATCAACTCAAATGTGCAAAATAGATGTTACTTATTGCTACATGGGCGAGTCCAACTCGCAATGGACCATTTTTATCAATTATAAGTTAACATAAATGATAGATAGAACCTATGATAGAACCAAAGAAACAATATCATGGAAGAGCCTTACAACCTAATCGATGCTTTTCTTCACCGATCATCGTAATGATATAGAAAGCTATCACTGCCCTTCAGCGCTCTACTTACACTGTGAGCTATTTGCCCATCCGCCTTATATGATATTCGTAACTAAATATTCCATGACATGACACCATCGTCCGACCCCGGAACTACGAGTCGATACGATTCGCCGGGCGGTGGGTAAATTAAATGGGTTATGGGACCCTTGTTATGAGATCACAACATCACAACTAATGATAATAACTAAGTAATGCACAAGTTGTCTCATATTCAACACAAACGGAGACTTAAGAAAAAATAAGTAGGCACATAATTTTGTCAGGTAAGGAGCGTCGCTGGGGTGTAGTCGATATTAGAAGGAGAGTTCGATATAACCCGTCTGCACCCCGGTAGAAAGGTATGCTTAAGGAGGCATGCCCCAGCAACAGCAAAAAAATATACTCGTATAGAAAGGTCGTGTTCACAAGCTGACTTCCGTCTTTAACTATAATAGTTATAATGCAACGCGAAAATGAAACGTAATTATTTTAACAACGTAAGGCCCAGACAGCAGACACAATGGAAAATCAATTGTTTTATGCCTTTTAAAAGGCTTTTGGGTCTCAGGACGTCAATTATTTTACCATCTCTGGAGGTGGTGAATATGATAATAATAATCATTGCAGATATGTCTAGAGCGATGCCCTAATGTATGCTAAAGGAATCTTGCGACAGTTCTCAGGCTAACGAGCTATACCGGCGACGTAGACTGGATACATATCATTAAGTCACCACATTTCAGATGCTTTAAGACAATTCGGGGGGAAAGGAGGTTGAAGGGGCCTTCATCTTGTCACAAGGTGGTGTGTGGGACTCTAACCTTAACCAAAACCCCCTTTTTTTTGGTGACCCACGGTGAAATGCCACTGGTCTGAAGTGCAATGAGTCGACATTGCCACCTTTCAACGGCGCCTTATGCACACCCCTACCTGCTGGGAAACCTACGGGCATACCAATTAAAACACCTGGGGCTGTTCCCGGCTTATCCAGGGCTACAGGGTGGAATACGGGCTAAACAAAACCCTAGGCAAAATCCCTGGGGTGTCCATCTCAGTGCAATCACGGTCGGATACCCCACAGACGGGACTAGACTGTACCGCTAATCGCGCTCACCACTTTACGCCAATTATTTGGCACAATGTAGCCCTCTTGATTGCATGAGGTAGGTATCAGGACACCCAGTAGAATTTCCCTCGCGGAGTCGTGACACTGAGCAAGCCACTCCCTAGTAGCGGCTATTCTCAAGTATTCCAAAGACCCGTTTAGTCGTCTCTTACGACAGGCCGTGAATACCTTCTTATTGTTCTTTCGTACGGGCTTTTCCGCAATTAGGCTCCAGTTGTGCCCATTTCGCGTACGGAGGGTGATGTCGGTCGGTCTTCACTCCAACCAGCCAAGTTCCTCTAGGAAACCTGACAGTGCTTTCGCGCTGCTGAAGATCTCCTTAAAAGAAGAAGTCTAGAAGTGCGCCCGGCAGCTGGCCACCCCTCTGCACTCCAGCAGGATGTGGGCGGCTGTTTCGTCCTTCTCCATGCTTGCTCTGCATAGAGGGCTGTCTGTAACCTTGTCAGAAATACCTAAACATGCATGCAACTTAAATCTAAAATGCAGTTTAAAAATATCCAGTCTGCATATTCACCATTCGAATAGAACTTGCCCCGGCAATTGGTTCAACTTAGCTCTGTGTGTCACGTCTCACGCGACTGTGCCTCTAATGGGGCATTCAGGTCGCAAGTGCGACTGCGGCCGCGACAGGAGGTATGTGTCACTTTGCGACTTACGACGTGGGAACCATTATCACAAATGGATGAGAAAAATAAGTGTTTTTTTAATCTTACTTAATTTTTTATTAAAGTAACGAACAAAATAAAAAAATCTCCAATTTTCCCAGCTTTTTTCTTTTCCTTTGTTATAGGTGGCAAACTAGCAGACGGATCACCTGATGGTGAGCGATTGCCGCCACCCATAGATACCTACAACACCAGTAGAGTCACAAGTCCGAGACCCTCATTCACTCGATGAAACAACGCAGGCGCTGCTTCACTCTGGTCTTCTGTGAGGCCGTGGTTGGTAGAGCTGGCTCATTCATGCCGAAGATTAACTCACCCACGTGGATTATGTTTGTTCTTAGTGGAAGCAAAAAAAAAGTAAGTACGTGGGATATATAAATGTGGGATTGGCGAATAGCAGATGCTTCGTAAGGAACGTGCAAGAGAACTATGTTTGAATTAGGATGACATGCGGGACTGAGATAGAAGACCAATGGCCGACTTCTAAACCACAAATTATTTTGTGTTCTAAACGTAAGGCGAGAAGACATAGAAATAAGAAGAGCAATTTTATATCGAAGTGGATACACAAGTGAATCACACGGTATCTTCTCGTCTTCTTCTAAGTCGGTATCACTCTGGACAGAGTAGTCGTGGTCATGGCTTTCATTGACTCATCATCACTTAATGCATGCACGAGGAAGGCGGCCATCAGAGAAGAGTGGCGTCGTGTTGTAAAGCTTGCCACCAATGTCTGAAGTGATGACACGGTATCTACCTATACCCAAAACTGGAATTCAAGACCAAAAAATCTACTACAATGTTGCTACTGCAATAATTATCGTACCATAGTATACCAGTTTTTTCTAAAACACTCGCTGATGTAATTTATTTATTGGTAATTTTGATTCTTGGGTCGTGGGTCTGCTCACTTCTGATAATGTCAGTTTTGAGCAGAGCGCGGCACCAAAAGCGGGCTCCGCTGAAAAACAGCGCCCTGGCCGGCCTCAGGAAGACCAGGGCAACATGCTGAGCGGGCACCTATTTGGCAGTATCTAAATAATAATATCTGTACTCTATTTTTGTTTTTTATTGTATTTACTAATGTTCTTTTTTTTCTGTATGTTATTTTTGTTATGCCAAATAAATCATTTACTTACTTACTTACTTACTTACTATTCTATAATTTTAAATAATAATTTTATTTACTTTTTTTCACGTAAATACAAGACACTTTAATAAAAACTTAACCATCCGCAATTTTAGTTTTCAAAGATGGTATTGCGCTTGTAACACTTCAGGTGTTAATAACATTTGGTATCTACCCACAACATTTTAAAAATGCATGGAAACTTGACAGTTTAGTCTGCTCATTTAGAAAAATAATGCCAAAAAGGTTGGCGAAACCTGAAAACGTCACTTGAAAATGACATAAGTGACTTTAACAAATTTGACAGTGACGTATCTGTCGTAGATTTTTTGGTCTTGAATTCCAGTTTGGAGTATACATACATGTCAAAAACTTCACTTATGAACGGACTGCGGCAATGATACAGGAGTGTTTTGAGACCTATTCCCTTTATTAGGCGCCAGCCTGAACAAAAGATGTACGTTATTTTTCCTAATAAGGCTTTCCTTTATCCCATCCAATCTACATAGAGTTTAAGTACTATAAAACAAACGAATAAAACACTCAAAAAGCATTAAAAATTACACACTTAAATTTTCGCTCCAAAACCACGCACGAACTGTCTAATACTTTAAGCTAGAGCATCATTCCTCAAAATGTATTTAACACTTAAAGCTCCCCACAATTAATCTTCTCATACAAATCATGAATGCTATAAAACATACGAAATCCAAACATTTATCATACACGTCCCTCGACGCGGGTTCGCTCGTATCATTAACGTGATACAGTTTGCAGAATGGTGGTAGAAATTTTAGTTTCAAATTACATACCTACGCTTAGGAGACAAATGATAATGTCAAATCTATGCATTCTGTATCGTTTAACAGTTTTTGTTGAGCACTGTATGTATAACAGTAGTGTCTTTGATTCTAATAAAACGGGCTGATAAATACAAAACAAAGTAATGTTTTCCCAAAAGATACGTTTAACAATAAAAACCCGTAAAAACATAGATAATAATTATAAAAGAATGCTGTTTCCCACAAGACGCAGTTAAAAAGCAGAGCAAACCATGTACATACGTACAATAAAAATATGTTAAACAGACAATATAAAAGAACGCTGTTCCAGGCGTTAATCCTCAACAGTTTTCATCCTTTTTTTATATGATAGGTGGTAGACGAGCAGACGGGTCACCTGATGGTAAGCGAGTGCCGCCGCCCAAAGACACCTGCAACACCACCGGGTTCCTGTAACCTGACTCACTAGACGTGACACAGCGGGCACTGCTTCACGCCGCCGGTCTGAGAGGCCGTGGTATCACTCCGGTCGAGCCGGCCTAAAGAGTTTTCATTATTCTTACTGTGTGTCTGAAAAGCGCGGATCAAGACCTCAAAAAAGGTTATGAGCAACCCTCCCACCACCTCTAAAGAAAATCTGGTAATTACAATGAAGTGACTGCCGTCTGACCTTTAGACAGGAGAACTAGACCTACTTTATCATGATATTCGTTGGGAATATTTTTTAGGTTTGCAATAAGTCAGCTATGTTATGTAGGTAGGTTTTCTCATGAAGTTTTCTCATGAAGTTTTCAAGAAGTTTTCTCTCACCTCCAAGCTAGTGATAAAAATACGCTGATAGATTTTGACCTTACTCTATCTTAGGTACTCTTTGTCTTACGTCTTTACCTAATTCAAATAGTCTCTTACCCTAATTTCAAACCTCAAATCATCGCCATAATTTAGTTTACGAAACAACTCTGATTAACGCTTGTAATTCCGCTGTAACCGTCGCTTTGTGCCTTGGGAAATATTATTTGAGTTTCGGCAAATGCGGGCTCGTGTTATAAATTTCCTTGCGAGCGGAAGGCGGTTGGGTGATGAGATATTTCCCTAAAATTAAAATGTAACGGAATAAATCTCGCTACAGCGCACCGGCCTAAGGTCGTATGAGTTAGGGTGGCTTATATTTGGGAGAGGACAGGATTTGTACGGACAGCCACACATCGAAGTAGACAAAACTGTCAAGTTTCTTCAATCGACTCTTTATCTTACTGTCAAACACATTAGGTTGAATATCAATTGAGGAAATTTGACGGATTGTGGTGACCTGTTGTTATACTACTTTGGCTATCTGTACCTACTTACAGTCATCATCATCATCATCAGGCCCAATTGGGAGGACAGGGGGTTAAAGGTTAGCAGCGCCCTTGCATCTCTACTGGTGTTGCAGGTGTCTATGGACGGCGGCCATCGCTTACCATCAGGTAATCCGAGTACTCGTCTGCCACCTATCACATATAAGGCGCTCGGAGTATGCTTAGTCGAAGTATTTGAAGAGTCTGGTAATTACATTGGAGTTGTGACCACCATACAAGTAATAAATTCAAGACAAATAAAAATAGGTTTTATCGCAACAAAATTTTATCGCATGCGATTTTTTCTCTCCTAAAATACAAACAGTCCGGAAGTCCCCCTTAAAGATATTATCTGGTAACCCCGCGTGGGGTTATGAAGGGTATAAAATTTATCTCCTCTCGGTTTTACACTGTGTCACACGAAAAAATTGGCCTTTTCGTCCGTCTGAGCTTAGTAGCATAGAAGATACAGGGTTATTCTGTAAGCTCTTCCTCAATTTTCATAGTGGCTCAAAAAATCATTAGCGTGTCATTAGGTATGCTTATGTTTGTGGTTCCGTCATTCGTTGTTGTCATTTTCCATACCACAAGGGAAAGCCTTAGTGTGGGACCAAGACAAATGTGATGTTATTTCAATTAACTTACATATGACTTGGTTGCGATTTAAGATTTGGTATTATATCAGGTACATAATTTCAATGAAGCAGTTGCTTGCCATCTGCCTGCATCTGCATAGGGATAGTAGATATATAGATTTCTTTATTGCACAAAAAAATACAGAAACTTAATGCTATGGTAATTGATTAATACAATCTCTCTTAGCGGTCTTATCGCTAATAACGATATCTTCCAGACAACCTTGGGATAAAGGAATAATAAAGGAGGAATGTTGCCTTTTTTGGAACAACTGTTTCTATTTTAAAATAAGTACTTAGACAATTTACAAAAGTATTTTTTTCTGCTTAGAAATTTAGTGCCATCGGTAATACTCGCTAGTACCAGAAGGTAAACTAGGCAGTAATATTTATCTTAAACTTTTAGAATAACCCTGTATTAAGCTTGACCTCTCAATTTAGCTGGAGCTAAAATATGGCTATTCTGTATGATTCTGTCATAAAAATGCATGTTTTTGTTGAATTGGTCTTTGGGTCATGGGGGTTACGACTTGTTTTGGTCATGTAATCAGATTTAAGCAGTTTTTTTTTATTACTCTTAACATTATACATATTATCCTACATTAAAAAAAGAGTCAGCCTATACACTGTCCCACTGCAGAGCAATAGCTTTCATCATAGAGATCAAATCGTCGCTACTTTGATGGGATTAAGCCTAATCTCCACGCATGCCTAATGCGAATTGGTGAATCACAAACCTGAGTAATGTGTGAAAAATTCGATACATACTTTTGCCTAGACCCAGATATCGAGTCCAAGACCAACCAAAGATTGGTTCTCCACATAGATTAGTCCTGTGAGGCCCGCATTCAAAAGAATTCTCCATACCTTCACCAATTGTCGGTCCAATTTGTGGGAGTCTGCCACGGCTGCGACCTCCTGCACGCGGCCTCCACTCAAGGACCTTTCCACCCCAAAAAAGTTGTATATATACCTACCTACTTAAGTAGTATTTAGTAATCCTGTGTCATCTGATATCTGTAACACAAGTGCTTAAAGCTACTTAGTACGGAGTCAGGTCAATGTATGAGATGTTGTGTGAATTTAGTTTACTTAGTAAGTTATACCGTCGTAAGAAAACATCCTTACGTAATTATGGCCTTTTGGAATGGAACTTCAAACTGTTGTTTTAACACAGTTTTATACGAGCGAGAGTTGAATAAAATTTTCGCTATTCTGCAAGATAATGTCTCGAAAATATGTTTTTGTTGACGACCCAAAGAATCCTTGCTTGTTTTGAAGGTACTGTTTGTGGTTTGCTAATGGCAGTCGCAGTTTTAGCATGCAATTATTATTATAAATGCAGTTCATTAATTTTAGTACTCTGTTAATTTTAGTGTCTACTTGTGTTCATCATCGTCATCATCATCAGGAACCCACACTCGTCTACTACTGGACATAGGTCAATGCACGCCACTGCTTCCCATTTTCGGCCACTCTCATCCAGCCCACTCCAGCCAGCCTTCGAATGTCATCATCCCATCTTGTCGCAGGGCGTCCAACACTACACTACGCTTACCGAGTCGCGGTCTCCACTGAAGGACTTTACTTTGTTTGTGTTATGTCACCGTAATATAGTCCAAATCAGTAAGTTGTTCAACGAGTCAGACGAATCACTTGATGGTAAGCGACCGCCCACAGATACCTGCAACACCAGTAGAGTCAAATCTGCGCGGCCAACCTTTAACCTCCTTTCCCCTAATCTGGTCCTCCAGTACCCTCACTCACTTAACGAAACACAGCGCAGGTGCTGCTTCGCGCCGGTCTTCTGTGAGGCCGAGGTATCACTCCGGTTGAACCATCCCATTCATGTCAAAGCGTGGCTCTCCCAGACTCCCACGGTCGATAATTCAGTCGGCTTATATTTCAGCAGAACATCAGTTACAGCAATTACTTATTCATACTGAAAAATATGATTCGTGTCAAATGCAAGTCTAATAATCTATTAAAATATTTGACAATATTAAAATTAATTTTTAACATAACTTTGAACGAATTGCCGTGTAAAATTTATAAGTTTAATTATCCGAAGCATTTATCGCAACATATGTATTGCAGTTTGGTTTTAATAAGCGCGGTGCTTGGATTTTATTATCATTGCCTTCTGTTACGGTTGGGCCTATTAATACGGCTTCAGTGTTGCCAGAAAATCAATTTGTTAACCTTTTAAGTAATTATTCTCAAGTTGAAGTCCAGGCACGACTTGTGCCCGCGCCCGAGTTATCTAAATAAGGCTATCAATGTTTTTTTTTTATTTGATAGGTGGCAGATGATCAGCCGGATAACCGTTCGTTTTGTCAATTTGACAGATAACAGTGATGCAATTAATGTCCATGTTATGTCTACTAAAGTTTCATGTACTACGTTCAGTAGACTTTAGATTTTTTTCTATGGGAAAATGTCAATCCTACACTGACACTTGTAATGTAAGCGGAACAACATTACTGACGTTCGCTTTTAATACCGTTCTACAAAAAAAAAATCATTAACTTGGAGAGACAGCAAACATTTTTTACCTTTCTTTAGTACCATTTTCACAAGACGCCACTGGCAACATTTTTCGGCTTAAAATATCAATTAGGTGTTAAAATGTGACTCTATTTGCAGGGTTAGTGCTTGTAATTTTGGGATTTGGGATAATTTGGACGAAACTTCGCTAACTATGTACAATGGTATGTGGTATCAATTTTCTTTTATCGCATAATTTATATCTAGAACCTATACATATTGAATCAAGGTAAAGAAAAAAAGGTTGACCTTATCTATTGTTTCCCCACTACCATTACACCCAAATTGGATGAACTTTTACGAATGCAATACAAGCGTTCAAGCTCCTAAAGCATATTGTCGTAACATCAAAAGCCAAAATTACTGATCCCAAATAAGTACCAGATAAAAAGGAGATAAAAAAGTTACAAAACAAAATAAACGTTAATACCCCCAGATACCCCAAAATGAGCACACAAATCAAGGCTCACCGAGCGAGAAGCATTTCGTCGACCATAATTTTTTCACGTTCCATGATTTCGTGGATAGGGAGTCAACGATTAACGGAAAACCGATATATCGATAAATTATGGCTACATATTAATATCTGTCCATGTCAGCGCAAAAGCGCGCAGTTCTTATTTTTACTTATATGGGGGCAGACGAGCAGACGGATTACTTGATGGTAAACGATTACCGGCGCCTATATATGTACACCAGTGGAGTCACAAGTGTCCCGCCGACCTTTTAAGAAGGAATACGCTCTCTTTTTGTCCGTAAATAGGTACCTACCGCAGGTAGTTCATTCTATAGTTTAGAAGTACGGAGTGGAAAGATTCTTGAGAAACGCACATTTGAAGACTGGAAACATGTAACTAAATGATTGATTCTTTTTTTGTGATAGGTGGAAGTCGAGCAGACAGATTCACCTGATGGTAAGTTGCGATTGCCGCCACCCATATACACCATAACAGCAGTAGATTCTCAAGTGCGCTGCCAACCTTTAACTCCCTTCCCTCTCACTTGGGCCTCCGGTTCCCTCAGTCACTCAACGAAACATTGCGCAGGCGCTGCTTCACGCCGGTCTTCGTCCGTCTTCTCTGTTTGTCAGTGAGGCTATAAATGGCAAGAGGCAGCCAAATGGTGGCTTTTCCACGAAACAACAAATGCAGAGTGCGCGACTATCGAGTTTTGCTCGATATTTCGACATTTCTATTCCCTCCACATCCCTATTCTGCTAACAAGTAACAAATATTTGCATCGGGCAACGCATTGATCCATTGCAAAAACAGAATTTATCTCGTTGTTATTTGCGCAGTTAGGTAATATATTACAACAAGTTTGAGCCGGTTTGTTTTCATCCGGGTGATCCGGGTACAACTGTTTTCATAATATTTGGCAGCTTTTCTTGAGGTAATAAGTAAATAATCACAAAATATACTTTATACGTTACTCTGTACTAAGTAGCTTAAGCACTTGTGTAGTTGTGTACAGATATTAGACAACAGAGGAAACACAAATATAATACCTAAATACTTAGACTCTGATAAACACAAGTGTTCATCACACTGTCATTTTTTTGTTTTTGTGATAGGTGGCAGGGGAGTGACAAAATAATGATAAATCTTTGACTGACGTCTGTGTAAAACACTTCTATTTCTGTTCCTCTGAACCAGTACTCAATCTTCGACATGCTGTGGAATTCGACATAAAATCATCAATTCAGACATTTTCTCGAAAAAAATTAAAAGTTTCTGGGGAATTGGAATTCGAAGGATATTTTTATAGGTAGAGTTCTTTTCGTGTGCTATTCACCATCAGAGATCGTATCGTATCGTATGTGATCGTATGTCATTTGTTAAAGATGCCATCAGAGATAGTTTTACAATGTCAAACTCGAGATGAACGTCACAAGTCGAAAATTGCCCTCCTGATTTCAAGGAAATATAATATTACGTTTCGTCCATATCACGTTGTGACCTTACAAGCTTTACAGCTAATAAAAATAAACATTTAATAAAGCATATTTACTACCATATTAGCCGTACAAGATAATAACCCCCGAGTAACAGTGCAGTAAACAGGAGATAAACCGTATATTGGGGAGTAGGGACGTTACAATCTACCTGGAAAATCGATAAATGTTAGTCGATGATAGTGATGACAAATCGTATTTTAAAGGTTCCGTACTCATCATCATCATTTTCAGTCATTTGTTGTCCATACTTTTTTTTATAGGATAGGGGGCAGACGAGCAGACTGCTCACCTGATGTTAAGCGATTACCGTCGCCCATAAACACCTGCAACACCAGGGGCTTCACAGGTGCGCCGCCGGCCTTTCAAAGCGAGATATGCCCTTTTCTTGAAGGTTTGTAGGTCGAAGTGGTCCGGAAATATCGCAGGTGGCAGTTCGTTCCATATTTGCGTCGTACGCGGCAGAAAGTTCCTGGCGAAGCGCACAGTAGTAGACTACCAGCCATCCAAATGAAATGGATGGAACTGTGCCGCGTGGAACGATGTCGGAACGAGGCGGTAGGAATCAAACCGAACAATTCCTCGGAGCACTCCCCATTACTCGTATAAGCGATAGAGAATGCACAAAGACGCAACATCTCTCCGCAGCCGCATCTCTCTCTACTTAGAGAAAGAAAGAAGAGGTAGACTTCTTCATGGTAACGCGATCTAGGGCCTTCCTCATATTTTTTAGCCTACGCTGTCCCACAGGTGGGCAAAGGCCTTTCCTTAAATCCGCTAATTGGCTCTATTTAAAGCAATGAGTTACTTACCAATGAACGAAGAATTGGTCAAAATTATCACGCTATACTGCTGACTTCCAATGCGACTTCCTCATATGTATACCTTCCTAAAAGGCCGGCAACGCATCCGCACTCCTTCTGGTGTAGCTGATGTCCATGGGCGGCGGTGATCACTGACCATCAGGTGACCCGCTTGCTCGTTTCCTTCCTATAATATAAAAAAAAAATGTGATTAAAAACGTACCTAAAAAAAATGTAGTCAGTTAAAATATAATTGAAAACGCCCTGTTTAGTGGTTTTAGTATTGGGTCGTTTTCAAACATAGCTCGGGTTTGTGATCACCAAACCGCATTTGGCAAGCGTGGTGATTAAGCCTAATGCCATCATAGTAGCGATAATTTTATTTCTATGATGGAGGCCTTTGTTGTGGAACATAATATTTTTACACAGTGTGTGTGTGTGTGTGAACATTATCATCCCTTTTACCACGTCTTCTATCAAGATGCACAAGCGTAGCAGACGACGCCGTGCGCCTCCAATTCGCTTGTGACCACGGATGTTGTAACGCAGTCGAAACGTCAAGCAGTAAGTGCTAGAATGTACTTATTAATTTTCGTCGCGTTTAGTCCCGTTTATATGAAGTATTTGTATAATGCAACGCGAAAGTTAATACACGTCTTCTATCAACCATTCAAAACATTTTTTTTTTCAGGTCAATTTTCGAAAGGTCAAAGGTCAAGAATGATTAGTAGAAGACGTGGTAAAAATCATAACCCTCTTTTTGCTTTGCCGTAGTCGGTAAAAGGGATGACATTTTCTCAGGGCTGATTTTAATATAATATTAGTAATAATTCCCATCTCTAGTAGGAAGTGTGCTCAACCAATAAAACTTGTGTCAATGGGTAGTTCCGACCCTTTCAGTTTTGTTCGGGTTATTGTAAACGTGTAGGTGTGGTTGTTTACTGGGGATGGGTCTGTTATGAGAAGCCCTTTAATTGAGTTGATTTCGACCGCTTTCGCTGTTTGCCAAACGGACATATAAATGTTGTTATGTGGGTCCTAATTTGAATATGCACAAGATTTTTAAACCAAAAGGTTAGGTAAGGTACGAACAAAAGTGTATGTCTACTACTAACAAATGGACACTAATTTACGTAACACTAAAGATTAATATGGACATGACTTTTGAACTTCCCTGACATGACATAACGTGACTTTCTATCAGGTAATCCACCTGTTTGTCTGCCTCCTACATCGTAAAAAACACGGCGAAACACAGCGCAGGCGTCGATTCGAGCCAGCCCATTCATGCCGAAGCGTGGCTATCCCACGGTTCCAAACAACATACAATGTAATGTATGCGTTGGTCCCAAACTAATGGTGTTCCTCGTATTATGGAAACCAGGAACTACAAAAGTACCATAAACCCCAGATCTAACACACAAATCTGTTTCATCAACAAACTTTCATGTTGCTGCGGGCATCAGACCCACGACCCTTACATCACAAGTGCTCAAACCATAGCGCCAAACGGGTCGTCGTACTAGTATGTGTAAAAAACCTACACCTTGAAATAAGAGCACAAAATGTCATCGTAATCATATTTCTCCCTCATCTCCTCCACACACCCATTCCATCATGACATTACCTTGTATCTGACACACCGCACTCTTGGGAAATTTATGCCCCAAAACCCGAAAATTGAATTCTAAAGTAAGCAGTTATCATTTCCGCGTTAAATTATGTATCTCATAGGGTTGCCACTGCCAGGAGTTACTGAGAAACGGGAAAGGAAACTAGTTCAACCGGACATTCGAGTTAAAAGAAACTATCTAGAATAACTCGTACATACAGACGAATTGAGAACATCCACATTCTTGTTTCTAGTCGGTTACATAAACCGGATACCATATTGGTAAACATTTATATCAGCCATCACTTCTATGAACCATTCTGAGCAATGTTTGTTTGTGGAAATTTGAGATTTTTTTATCTAGCGTACGAATTGATTAACGGACGTGACGTGCTTTGTATAAAAGTTAAAATTGAATTTTCAAAAGTCATAGTGTGCAGAATAGTTGGTAAAGGTATGTATAATGTTTACCAATGTGTGTCAATTCGTGTGTAATTTTTTGTACTTATCATGGCTTGTGGTGTCCAATTTTTTATTTAGTCCAGGTATTTTCTTACTTACTTTTTTCTTTCTTTCACGTTTCATGCACCCTGTTTCATTTCTTTGTTTCATGCACCCTGCATTGAACGAAAGTACACCCGGGCAGACTGGGCTCCAAAACCTTTTTGTGTTCATCTTCATCCGGACATCTGGCAACCCTACACTACTACTAAATATGAGGTGTTTTGACGTAGAAAGAAAATTCCTTTGTTCGGCCATTTTTGTCCCACGAGAATGTGGGGGTTAGTTTAATAATAAGTTTTAAGGTTAACCCTTACCGGAGGGGGTAATTATGGACCCTTTTAGCGTCAATTTTGGTCTTTGTAAATATTTTAGTAGGAACTATAATTGAATTGCGAAAGTTTTAGTTTGATTAAATAAAGAATTTTTGGTGTAATGGTTTTTGGTACTATGGTTTTAGTGATGTATGTTTTCTTTAGAGCTTTATATAGGATGCAAATGTCTTTCATCGATAAAGTAAAGGGACGGTCTTCTCTCCTGTATGGCCATGTAATGAGACTTAGGTCTCCCCTCTAATGCATGCCACTGCTCCATATTTTCGGCCACTCTCAATGTCATCATCCCATCTTGTCGCAGGGCGTCCAACACTACGCTTACCGAGTCGCGGTCTACACTCAAGGACTTTACGGCTCCTACCAAAAGAGTGATGGGTATGAATGTAAATAAGTGAAGGAACAGAAGACGACCGAAAAAGAGTTGGATGGTGATATTGGATACATATGCATATGCATATAATATATTATATGTTGTAGGTGTTTTGTGTATTGCTTTGCTGTCTATAAGACGGGTCGATCTTTTCATTTTCATATAAGTAAAAAGACCGGTATATATTCACGTTTGCAATGTTTTTTTGTGTTATTGTTATTGTATCGGTTGTTGTATGTTGTGCGTTTATTAAATAAATGTGTCTTTTCTTTCCTTTGCCTTGTTGTCACTGTCTCTCTAACTTATAGCTGTATTTTGTTTCTATGTCTTAAAGAATATTATTTATAACCAGTAAGCGCTCTTATAAGTGTTCCATTGCAGGTGCCGCAAAACTTCCGATATTCATTTAAAATGTTCCAAAACCGGTCAGATCCGAAACTGATATTTCAGATTGCCCAATATCTCGGCGGTTTACGACGCGGAAACTTTTATATTGCAACCGAGAAATAAACTTTAAACTGTTGCGGTGTGCGGTGTGTTTTCAAAATCGAGAAAATAATTTCCTTTAGATGGAGATATCCGGAATGGGGCTATCACGTGTGAGAAATCCGCTAGGTGGCGAACTGAAAACTGAGATCCATTTATACAAAATTTGACTATTCATAAATGTTCTGTAAAGGACTTAAACTGAATAAAGAAAATTTGAATATTGTTTTTTTTAACTTAATTTGATTTGAATTTAAACTTAATTTCCTCAGATAGAATTGACAAGTTGATGGTTTGAAATGATATAAGGTTTTCATGCAAATAACTAAAGAAATTGTCATATTGACAATATATGTTATCAAGGTTTTTCATTTAGCAATTGTTTTTGCACATAATATATATTTTTTGGTTAACAGATGATAGGTGGAGTGATTTTATTATGTTTGACATTTTATGGATAGCCTTTCATGAGGTGTCGCATCCAAAATTTTGATAATCCATTTTGTTTTTTTTTTAAGAGAATCAACGTCATTTCTGTGTCTGGTTTGTTTTCGCATCAGCATAATTCGTCATTTCCGAGTTGAGTCTTTTTAAATTTAAGAGCGTGGTGTAACTCAATTTATGTCTAAAAACCTTTTAACAGGTCGACGACAACGCATAAAACCCGTAATCTCATTCCCAAAAGATACTAATTTTGTTTATCGCCCACGTTAACATTAAAAATACGAATTATTAATTTTAGTTCCCCAATTTTTTCCTCATAGCAAACGATAAATTGGGCTTCTTCTGTATCCTGGACCGCTAAAATATTAAAATTTAATTTATACGTAACTACAGGCTGGGCCTGCGTGAATAATTCCGCTGTGACGTCACGGGCTCTCGGCTGCATAAATTAGAGGCGAGCGGTCCACCGTAATTCTGTTAATTAATGTACTTGTAACAATGTAATGGTGTGTTTTAGCTGTGATGGTGATTATCTATGAAGGTGTAAGTTTGGTCTGATTAAATTGAGTCTAAACCGGCCAAGTGTGAGTCCGAAATCGCCCAAGGGTTTCATAGCAGCAAATAGCATTTAAAAAATAAATATAAAATAACTAGCTGTTACCCGCGACTTCATCAGCGTGGAATAGTATCTTTGAGAAGCATTTTTAATAACATAAAAATTTCACCCTCTTTCATTTTATTTTCTTTCATTCAAATCCGTTGAGTAGTTTTGGCGTGAAAGAGTAGCAGATAGATACTTTCGCATTAGTAATATTAGTTAGGATTTGAATCGATTTAAGGAAAAATCCGGTTTACTGGTTAACGGAACCAAAAGGCCATGCTTCGGCATGAATGGGCCGGCTCGACCGGAGTGATACCACTGCCTCACAGAAAACCGCCGTGAAGCAGCTCTTGTGCTGTGTTTCGCCGAGTGAGTGATGGTACCGGAGTCCCATCAGGGGGAAAGGGGTTAAAAGGTTAGCAGCGCACTTTTTGCATGTGTTCATGGGCGGCGGCAATTGCTTACCATCAGGTGATCCGCCTGCTCGTCTGCTACCTATCACATAAAAAAACAAAAAAGGCAATCCTGGTGGACCATACCTTTATGCTAAAAGTCTCCTGACAGTCAGCGAAAAATCAAGATCCCCGAACCCTTGTAAAGTGTCTACAACTTGCATATTTGCCCTGACCCTCACGTATGGGTAAATGATGGGCTCTAAAGTAAACAATATGGCCACTTCAGGCTACTTTGTCACTCGTTTGTCGTAAACTCGGTTTTACTCGAATAGTAAAATACCTTGGCGATGAAATTGTATGGAGTTTCGAGTATGTTTGTTCTGACGTCGTTTTTACGGTTCCGTAGCCAATAGGAAAAAACTGAACTTTTATATATTAGTCATGTCTGTTTGTCCATCCGTATGTCACAGTAACTTATTGTCGAAATAAAAACTATATCCTTGAAACATACAAAATTAAAAAAAATATTGGTTTCTTCATACCTAACTTGAATCTCAAAGTTTTTTTTTCATTAAACCAACCAGAATCGTGCATTTAAGTGTGTATAAGACAATCCATGATCTTTAAAAATAATATTGAGGTTCACAAAATTATTTTTCTAAACTTTATAGTTTGCGTGAAAGACACTTCCGAAGTAGTAAGATCAGTGGCCTTACCATGAGTTTGAAATACTACCCTCGCTATCCAAAACTATTGCTCTGTCTCTTTCAAATGCATCACAATGAAAGAGACAAAGCAATAGTTTTCGATAGCGAGGATAATATTTCAAACTCATAGTAAGGCCACTGCTTACTACCACCTCTGGGCAGGCGAACTTTTACTATTACAAATGTCAATACTACGGTTGTAGGTTAAAAATAAACTTCGCACTCCAACACCAATACTGGAGAAAATATCGTTTAAGAGTCCTCGTGAGTGAGATCAATAGAAATCTAATCAGAGAGAGAACAAAAGCGGGAAGTACTTTTTAGACTTGTTCTAGGGTGGTATTGGCAGTTTGCAGGACGGAAACTAAACCAAAAGTACCTACAGTGGGTTGACACAATATGTCAAATTTATTTTCTGACAAAATGACAATTAATGTCATTATAATACGCACAAATCAATAAAATTATTGAACTAGTACATAGCGATAGTAGCTCAGTGGAAGAAAAATCACGGATTTTTCAAGCATATATTATGTGCGTATTTGTCGAAACACCAAAATTAATGCTGAATCAGCAGTGCTGAGTAGCATCAGCAGTAATTTTGGCGCGACTTTGTCTACTAATACAGATCTTAGAGGTTTAAATTGAAACTATAGTCATATTATGTTTATGGACAGTTAAGATACTTTAATACGAGTAACAAAAACATTTTACGAAACAATTTTCTAAATTGATTTGTCAATTCTTGCTTGGACAGCTTTATTTTCTCACTGAACAAATCTTAAACTAGAAAACGCAAATCTCATGTAATTTGCAATTTAATTCACACATTTCAACAGCAGCTGAGATAGCAAAATAAATATTTTATCCACAAAACACTAGAGTGTTGGTACGTGACCGCCCTTCAGACTTATATCAGGACGAGGTAGGGCTGTAACAATTTATCGATATTTTTAATGTACTAACCACTTTAGATGACGATGGATCTATGTGGTAAACTGCACAGTATAATGATGCTTTAGCCTGATGGTAATCAAAAGAAAATGCCACGATGCAGTAACAACAGACGCAATGATATGGGATCACAACTGTTGGCACTGCTTGCGTGATTAGGTCAATGTATGAAAAATAATAATTTAAAAAGTTTTAAACATGACAGAAAACTGCCTTATAAAAATCTACACTAAAAATAATGGTTTTTATTAACCACCTATTTGGTTCCAATTGCAGGGCACATCATAGTTCGATCAATGTTCAGTCAATTTGCTACTATGGTGGTATAAGGCGCAAACACAACGCTTGCCTTATTCGGATTGATGATCACTAACCCCTGCTATGGTCTATTTTTTTTAAATTGAGGACAGTCAAGATGACCCTACTCCGTCTGATGTTAAGCGGCTGTGAGATCCAAATATGAGGATAACTACTGCGCACAGATAAAAAAATAATTATCGATAACTTTACATCACTAGACTTTAGAATATATCTCGCCAAATCTATACGGCTATCTGCGTGAATACTCATACGAAAAACTGTCTGAATTTATGGCAGTTTCGTTTTTATGATCAATACTCTTCGGGGAAAATCGACCCAATTCTAACATCTGATGCAGAAACCTTATAGTATGAGTAATGGCTGCTTAACACAGTGCGTGTTGGTGCACTGCAGTAACTTTGGACGTCGCGAGTAACTCGTACGTGCGAGTTGAATAGTAGCTCGCATATGAGTTACTTCTACATTTTTTGTTTTCAACCTACTCGCCTCGGCAAAACGGCAAAACTCGGCAAACGTAGTGTAGGACGCCCTGCTACAAGATGGGATGACGACATTCGAAGGCTGGCTGGAGTGAGCTGGATGAGAGTGGCCGAAAATCGGGAGCGGTGGCGTGCATTGGGGGAGACCTATGTCCAGCAGTGGACGAGCGTGGGTTGCTGATGATGATGGTTCATCATCATCATCAGCAACCCATGCTCGCCAGTCGACAACTCCTAATGAAAGCGTTTCGGCCCTCTCTTTTTCATGTTAGCGCGTAGGCGGATAGATAGATATTCTTTATTGCACCAAAGGTTACAGAAATTATTGCTTTGGTCATATATAAATACAATCTCGGCGGTCTTATCGCTAAAAGAGATCTCTTCCAGACAGTCTTCGGGTAGAGGAATAATACACCGTGTATGTAATTCCCAGTTGGTCCAAAGCTGTCAGTTTGAAATAAAAATATTACTAACTAGACTGCGGGCCCACCTTCACTTTTCGGGATATTAGTTCCAATGTGTTTCGATAGGTGGCGCCGGACGCCGATTACGTCGCGCTAGCGTTTTCTACTTTTCAGTTTGTATATAAGGTTTGTTGGTGTCTATAGAATTTACTTCTTAAAAAATATGGATAAATAAACGCATCCAGGGCTTAAATCTAGTCTTAGAACATTTTATCTTGGAATTCGACGGATAAACTATAACATCTAGATACAAGTCCCCAAGCAGCGTGTAGCTGACGTATCGAATCTTTGAAATCAACCTCACAACATAATATTGATACGACTGAGTTATTTTTTATCAGAACTCAAAGGTATCACGTACATAAAAGCCTCGGGTTGGAAAATATTCGTTTGAGTGACAAGGGAGTGAGATGTTTTTAGTTTCGTTTATTTCTGTTGGTGGAATATTGAAAGATAGATTTGTTTGAGCTAGGCCTGGTTTGTGGAAAGCTTATCGATAATAATCTAAAAGGAATAAATGTTCCATGAAAAGGAATTTATAAGTTTATTAGACCTCTCTATCTATGATCTATATTTTTTGTCCACGGATTAATCTTCGATCTTTAAAAAATAAATTCAAAAACTTTAATCCGCCCACGCAAGAATACCAAGTTTTCATTATCACTATTGAAATTTTCACCAATTTTGTCATTACTTTTTTTGACGATGAGCTAATAAAAATACACACACAATACACGCACACTATTTCCACTAACACACTTATTTTCACACGCACATACACAAACACACACACGCACACAAACACACACATGATTGATTTGATACATACATTTTATTAAATTTGGTCTCAACAAATTAACTAAATGTGTTGAGGGAACACTAAATAGAAAATGTCAACCCTTGTCTATTTTATGTACATAACTAATAAAAGTTTATGAAATAAATAATTTAGTAAAAAACTAAAACAAATAGTTTTTCAAACAGCAATGCCGTCTTATTGCACTGTTTACTGCTGTTGTTCCATTCATGTTGTTTTTTTTTGGGCAATAAAGATTTATCTATCTGTCTATGCATTGGAATTTCAACTCTAATCACGGAGTCACCTTAAACCAAATTATATCCAAAGGTTCCCAAACTATACTCGAAATTGCCGCACAGAGTTGGTATCAGACCACTTGATTGAAGTGATTTCTGCTCGAAATAAGCTTCGAGGCAGGTCTTGAACTTCTAAGGTACATTCTAAGTGCCTCACCTACAGACGGGTCTCGAGTAACTTGGAGAGTCCACTCAATTGGGTGGAGGATTTTGAAATATTTACTTCCAATTTAATATAATCAATTTGACGCAAAAAAGAGCAATGGTGGCTAAGTGAATATGAAATATGCCTTTTAAACAGATCGTAAATCGTACGTTTGAATCCTAATTTATTTATTACACTTTTTTAATAATTAAAATGACACTAAACTCTGTTGAACTATGGAATTTAGAAAGTATAGATTTTTTTATTGAACTTAGAGATGTCAATAATAATGGCTGACTGACTGATGGCAGCTGGTCTAGCAGCATCCTCCAAACGTGTCATTTTTATTCGGCGTCTTTTAACCCACATCTGCAATCCCGGTACGAGTATTATCCTGAAATTAGTTTCGTTGCTCAACCTTGTCACTCACTACACTCATGCCTGTCATTGCAAAGCCGCGTTAAAATATTAAAATTCAATTTACAAGCAAGTAAGACTTGGATTTCGTTAGTGATTTGAGTGACGTCATGCTCTTAACTGCATTTATTAGGAAGTCGACTGAAGGATAATAGTTACGTATTTAGTAAGTACGTAAGATGTAAATACTTTCGTTTCATTGAAGATTTTTCCACAATCACCCAAAAGTTGTAAAGCTGAGTATAATACGATCTTAAAAGTTCATTGGCCTCTTCAAGTTTAAATTACCCTGCTAAACGATCCAAAGGTCGTGAGTTCGATACCCAATTCCTTATTTATGTGATAAAGTGGAAGATGAGCAGATGCCTTAGGCAAACATAGTGATTGAGCCTAATCCCATCATAGCAGCAATGATGGAGGCCTTTGCCCTGTAGTGGGACAGCATGTAAACTACCTATTACTTGTGGTAAAACTATCTTTATAGCAGGCACACAAGAAAATGCAGCAAAGAGATTAAAAGCTTAAGAATTTTAAAAGCAAAAACGAACCTAGTCTCTCTCAACTAAGACGATTAACTAGTGAGTATTTAACAGGACGTAGTAACCGGTTCTCCGGCTCCGGTATAAGATATTAACCGGATAAAACCGGATCACCCGGCGAAGATTCGTGCATACTTTATAACACGGATGCCGGTTGAATAAATCATTTAGAGTGAACTGGTTCTATCTTCGGTCGTGTTTTTGGCGAGTTCGTATATCAAGGGTGAATTATGGTTGTATTAATAGGTTTGTGTGATGAAATTATGGGGGTGCTTGAGGAAAAATTGGCTGTAGAAATGGATTTATTATTTATAATTCGCCGTTAACAAGTATTTCTTGTGATATTTTTTCACGGTAATATTAAAAGTTTAAGATGAGAAAAAAGTAATTTGTGTCTTGTTACTTATTGCTTAAATTAATTCTGAGCGAAGGAAGAGAAGCGTAATTTTGAGACGCAAAATTCTAAAATAACTACTGGAATTGTAACTAAAAATACCGATAATTCAAAAGCTACTTATGTTGTTGACAGTACACCCGTGTGTCAAACTGTTGTTTTTTATGTCGTAAGTGGCAGATGAGGAGACAGATCACCTGATGGTAAGCGAGTGCCGCCGCCAATAGGCACTCGCCAACCAGTGGAGTTACAAAGCACTCGCCAACCGTGAGTTTACAAAGTTCTTGTCTGGGATTACTAGTGTGCCCAGTAGCTGGAGAGGGGAGCCTGGGGGGTAGCATAATGTCATAACAAAAGTGTGGCGTGGAATACTAGCTAGAAGTTCTGGTGCACTAGACATTGATGTCGATTTAGAAATTTGTATGGACGAATGTATGAAATCTCTTAATTCGACTTCAATGTCGATTGCACGAGAACTGCCCAGAACATTCGTGCGCAAACCTGTCGGAGATATGTCACACCCTGCCTCATGCTTGATGTTTATTTCACATCATACCAAAATTTCACGACCCAATCTTCGTCCCGTAATACAAAACAACCCACTACCGAATATTAAGACACCACAATCTAAAATCTAAACCGGTGCTCCTGAGTTACCGGCCACAACAATAGCCCCGTGCCCGTGGACCGCAATAAAAAGCCTCTATTAAATAGCGATATTTACGTGGCCATCTCTACAGTATCGAATAGTGAGGTGAAGTTTTAGTCAATCGATAAATTGGAATCGAATACTCGAGTCAGATATTAAACAGGTGGCTTATAACGAAGACGTCCCCGTAACGAATGAGAATATATCTGTCACATTCAAACAAAAACGCGTACAGCGAGTGTGCAAGAGAGGGGAACTCCGATTCGGACGTAACGTCGACTTCAAATAATTAGGCCCTCAGTTTGTACAATTGATCAATAGTCTGTGACTTTTGCTCGACATTACGTCTCGTTTTGAATGAATAACTTATTAGGTTTTTAATGGCTACTGTACAAACCCTATGTAGCCCGGGTCTGTCTAGAGGAATTCTAGGTCGCTTTGCTCAAAATAAATGCCAAAATCGCAGACAACGCTTTAAGTTTTTATGTAGATATCGGCAAATCTTATTACACAAATCGAAAAGTGGAAACACTAGCGCGATGCAACCAACGCCATCTGTTGGTAGAGATTGGAACTAATAGCAAAATTACGTCTCAAAACAAAGTAAGGGACTTAAATTAGTTACTAGTGGCCCAGTAATTAATTTAAGTGGGAGTCGGTCAAAGTCACAGTCACTCAATAAAACGGTGTTCAACGTTTTATCGTCCTAAGGATTCCGCTGGGACTATATTGGATACTTACTGCTTAAAACCGCCATCAAAAACGAGCTGTCACCATTGTTGGACTGCAAATCTCTCGACGCTTTCATGTTTTCACTTACCTAGAATGAAAAAAAACATAAATTTTAACTTTCGCGCTTAAAGAAATCTTGTTTGCATAATTACAATATGCAGATGAGGCGGTCAGCAATATTTTTAGGTGTATAATGATTATCCGTTGCTACTAGACCGTTGTAGTATCTTCCTCTAGTATACTGTCCCACTGCAGGGCAAAGGCCTCCAATATAGAAATCAAGTCATCGCTACTATGATGGGAGTAAGCTTAATCACCAAGTTAGCCTTATAGGGATTGGTAATCACAAACTCGAGCTATGTTCAAAGATTCGAAACGTTCTTTTGCTCGACCTGGGAATGGAACCCAGGGCCCTGAGATCACGGCCCATCCGTCGCCGAATTATATCACATTCAATGCATTTTTTAAACAACGTAGTTGGGAACCACGCATGCGGCTTTCCTGATGGAAAGCAACTACCAGCATACGTGTTCCTAACCCCTCATTTTCTTAGGTATTCATTCATTCATTCATATCAGCCCAAGTCCACCCACTGCTGAGTATAGGCCTCTTCTCTATCACCCCCCTGCCTACGATCCCCAGCCTCTTCCATTGTTGCCCCACTGCCATTCCAATATTTTTTAATTTTTTTTTATTGAGGACAATCATGATAGCTCCACTCTACCTGATGGTAACCGAGATTGACAGGCACAAAAGAACAGACAAAGTGTCCATTGAGTCTGTCACTCTCACCCTAAACGCCTGCTGAGATGCCGTTTCAAACCCCGCCTAGAAATCCCAGGATTGTAAGAAGGAGGAAACATTTGAACTGGAAGGGCATTTCATGACTTGATGACATTTTCTTGTGCCGTGCAAAAGTAAACCGGAGCATCCCTAGTATCGACACAAACACGATTTTAATTTGAGATAAACACTGAACGTCACATAAACGGGAATAAAGAGGTTTCATTAAGTTATTTGCTCGTATTTTCTGGCTGTTCCCCAGTTTCAGGATGTGTGTCAAGTGGACAGGCGATTGGCTCTTTGTTGTGGACCAGGGTAAGCGTGAATCGTTGTTTAATATCGAGGTTTCGTATAAAAATGTAATACATTTAGTTGCTGGAAGTATCTTTTTCGATGCTGAAAGAAACAAAGAAAGAAAATAAATTTGTTAATGTATTTTTCCTTCATTAGTATATTGATGACGTAGATTCCACGTAAACACCATTCGAAATACTAACAAGCTCACTATTTTTGTTTACGCGCAATTGACGTTTCTGGCCGCCATATTGCTAAAAGTCGCGATTCGGCGTATATTTGAATATTACATTTTTTGAAACTTAATAGCAACAATAGTCAGAAAAAAATGTTTAGGTCTTCTTCTAAGCAAATAAATATTTTAAGATAGTTGTCAGAACTTTGTTAAATAACCTATAGTCTATTTCAATTATGATGTCCCTTTGGAAAGATGTCAAAAGTTCAGTACTAGGGAAGTACTCTTAGAAATCGATATTCAGCGGCATCTATTATCGATTTGTGACCAATTTTAATCGAAGTAACTTTCAACAACTAAGGTTTTTTAGAGATTGTCGAAAGAACACTTTTAGACTTTATTTGGCATTACAAACAAAACAATAAACGACACTCAACAACAAAACAACAAACTAACTTAAGAAAAACACGTACGTCTTATTGTATAGTCCGCGGCATCTAAGAGTAGCGATGACCGTTAGTTTGCGCACTTGTAGAACAGATGAATTTCTACTAAAATTGGTTTCTGCGCACTCAAGGTCATCGCTATTGTTTCATGCTGCAGACTTAGTCGTAGGCTTTTCTGCACTCTCCTCGTAGTGATTGAAGTAACACTCAAAATGGCAGATGATGATTAATGAACACGATTTTTTTAAATCGGCAAATATAGAATTTTGTATCTCTGGAAAATGCCGAATATTTGAGGTGCGTCACTATGTTCAAACGTCAATCACAAACCATAGTACGTAACCGCAATCGCGCAAAAATAACTATTGTTTTATTTTGAAGTTTACATTATTTTGAGCATTATATTCAAAAACAATATGTTAATTTTGCTTGTGATTCAATTGTAGGATGTTTTTGGATTATTGTATAATTTTCAAATGACTATTAACTACCAAATACAAAAAGGGACTTCATAATTGAATGTATTGAAACAGAGTATAATTGTAGGGTATTTTTGTATAATTGTATATTTTCCTAATGACGATTTACTACCAAGTAGAAAAATATATAATATTTGATTTGATCTATAGATCTCGCGCGTTACGTACACGTAACATGCAGTGTTACGTTCTTCGAAATGTCCAGGGGGACATCATAATTGAAACAGACTATATAGGTTACCTTTATTTTTAATTTAGGACAGTCAGCATGACCTCACTTCACCTGATGATATGCGGCCGTGAGATCCAAATATGAGGTTGACAGGCTCAAAAAAATAAACAATACATCTGGGTCTGTCATCCACACCCTGTAAACCTGCTGAGATTACACCTGGGGATTTGTCCGGTATCTATGATAAAAAAGGTATTTTTATTTCCATGTGGATCCCTAATGAAAGTGAAATGTGTGGTGGACAATAGGACAAAGCAATTGCTGTCATATTACTGTGTTTGTGTACTATTTGGCTACAATTGAATGAAGCCTTGTGCCATAGTGGCAATATATTAAGGAAATACTACAAAGGAAAATACCACAACAAATACAAGAATAACATTTTTTCTATTGAGTTTTAATCTACAGAATCTAGGGGCTTTTTTGCTACAAAAAGAGAATCTAACAATAATAATGTTTCATCTTAGTTTTTATTTGCTTACTTAAGGTTTCTAAGTCTATATCCAATTATCTAAGACACAATGATTTTTTAAGTTTTATCAAGTCTGCATGAGGGAATGTACAAAGAATATCACTCTTTCTACCGCACTCGAGATGTTAATTAAACCTTAATTGTCGCTTAAGTAAAAATATTGTCCCTGATTTTGATACCGAAAACAATCCATTATTAAAATAAAGAGCATTAAGGTTAATTGACGTCTCTGAAGAGCGGCAGTTAGTATTTTTATCTGTTTACAAGTTCAGAAATCCCTTATGAGTTAATTACCGCCGAAGAGCCACGCTTCAGTGTTAATGGGCTGACTCGATGAGAGAGATACCATGGTCTTATAGAAAACCGTGTAGTATTTGTGTTTTTTCAGTTTGTTATAAATGTATTTAAGTAGGTATTATATTTGTGTTTCCTGTGTTGTCTGACATCTGCGAAAGTTCACTCCTCTGGTGTTGCATGTGTCCATGGGCGGCGGCAATTGCTTACCATCAGGTGATCCGCCTGCTCGTCTGCTACCTATCACATAAAAAAAAAGTGCTTAAGCTACGGAATCAGGCCAATAGGTAGGTAATAATATGAGGTGTTGGGTAAATTTTTTTACTTTACTTATTTAACCCTTAAGGGTGTCTAACATATCGATGTAGGACACCATATTTTGAACTTTATGTTTTGGAAATAAGTCCACAACCAATGAATTTTATTTATATCTAAGTAAAAAGTTTTAAAGTTGGCCCCACACTTGTGACTCCACTGTCAGCAGGTGGCGGCAACCGCTAACCATCAGGTGATCTGTGTGCTCGTCTGCTAGCTACCTATCACATGAAGTAAGTTACAAACGAAGAGCCTCATTTCATTTCAACCCCTCAGATCACGAGTGCCCGATCGCCTGCCTTGTTGCGGTCACGCTCGCCTGCGGTCGGAGTGAGCGGGACCGTAGATCATTCACTCACTGGAGATGTATCTACTGGGAGATAGATGAATCTACAGGGGAGCGGTTCTTAATTTGCTCAGCAGTTCTTTACTTGCACACTTTGATCTCTAAATAGGTACTCAACTTAAATACTGATAGCTTTTGAAAAAGTGATCTTAACTGCGCTGCCATTAGTAGTTTTATAGGTAGGTATACAATTTCGAAAATGAAGTTTATGTCGAAATTCCGGCGATGGCAAGTGTTTAGACTTGAGAGAGATACGTCGGTTTTAGTATTGTCCGGTTTATTTATTTATTTATTCAGGTTTACAGTACACTTTACAGTTCTAGACCAAAACGTACACTGTTTAATAAATACAAAATTTTACATCATTATTCTCTTAGATTATTCCTAAATTACATTCATTTATTCATATGACATCAAGTCATGGAATGCCCTTTCAGTTCAAGTGTTTTCTCCTTCTTACAATCCTAAGGCAGGGCGTGAAACGGCATCTCAGCAGGCCTTGAGGGTGAGAGTGACAGACTCAATGGACACTTTGTCTGTTCTTTTGTGCCTACCAATCTCATATTTGGATCTTACGGCCGCTTACCATCAGGCGAAGTGAGGTCATTTTGATTGACCTCAATATAAAAAAAAAACTATTTGGAGGTCTCTGTTTTTGGTAGAGTCTAAGAATTGTACTCATTTTTAATTATCATTAATTCATTCTCATCAAACTTCAGAGACCTAACAATCTACCAAAATTTCATCAAACAAAAATTTCCACCCACCTTCATACCCAAACACTAGAATGAACACCGATATAACGAATCACCCGATATGACACTACATACTGACATATCATATAACACCAAATCACGAGGTGGCATACAAAAAGGTTGGAAGGCAATGTGAAAGCTTTCCCCTTCAAAGCCTTCGGTAAACATTGGCGAGGCGACTTTACGTCTCACACTCACAGATTCAAAGAAACCGTCAACTAATTTTATATATACCTACTTATAACTAGTGCCCTGTGACATCGTTTCGGGGAGACTAGTTTTAAGCCTAGCCAATCGATGGTGCTGTACAAGCCAATTCGTTTCTCTTTTCTAATTAGAACGAAGAAGTGAGGGCAGGCCCTAGTAATTTAATAAAAGAAACAAATAAATTCACACAGCACCTCATACATTGACCTGACTCCGTACTAAATAGCTTAAACACTTGTGTTACAGATATCAGACAACAAGAGGATCACGAATACAATAAATAGATAGATAAATGTATCTATCTAATGATACAACACACTGAACAAACACAAGTGTTCAGGATTGTGAGAGGCTTACGTTCGAGTGGCTAGTAAGTACATTTTAAGGAATGCGTATCGTTAACATATCGATAAACGTAATGTAGCACGCCCTCAGACCAGATGTTGTGACTATCTGCGCAGGATGGCTGGAGCTTGGCGCAAGTAGTGAATAATATCGATATGAGTAGCGATTATTTGAAAAGGCCTATATCCAGCAGTGGAATGCAACAGACTGATAATGATAAACGTCTGGAAACCGCGGTCCCAGTTATCTGTTAACATTTTTGAATCGGGCGACTGGAACTATATACCTATTTTTCTTGAATTTACAGTTATATGTGTGTGGTCCCAGTCGCCTGACAAAATAAATAAATAAAAACTAATCAGACAACTGACTCAACGGACTCAGTCGCCTGAAAACTTAAAAATTGGCAGAGCACATGTGACTCTACTGGTGTTGCGATGTCTATGGGCGGCGGCGTCGCTTACCATCAGTTAAACCATCTGCTCGTCTACCACCTATCACATAAAAAGAAACATTGCTTAAACTTTGTTTGCCAATCTCAACTCCCGTACGTCACAACCCGACCGTCGCACCCCGATCGCTTTCTTGAAACTTTTTAGTTACCGAGAGATTGCATTTTCGCCCGCTTCTCAGAGCCGTGTACTTTATGTCTCTTCCTTTCTGAATATGTAACAGTGCGTACATTGTAAGGTTATATACGAGTTCGACGTTCAATACTAGCTTTTACTGTTGGATGCATCGACATAATTTCTAGACACACAATTCCATACGGAAAGCGTTTGAAAATGTGATCCCAATCTTGATAATGTCTTAAGTAGTTTTACAGCTCTAGATATTTTGAATTTCTAATATACCATTGAAGTTGAAAAAAAAAATAGTGTTTTGTTTTCATCCCTTATCCATAGCGCTCTTTGAGGAATCTTGTGAATGGGACATTTCAATTCTTTATTGCATTCTCCATTGGTACAATTATCTTAATTACATAGCAAGTAATGTACGTACCTTCACGGACCTTCTTTGGTCGCGACACTTTTTAGGTAAACTGTAAGTGTATAACGCTGTATCTATGATTAAGGCTCTTTCTATGATTGCATCTATAGTACTTATAGATATAGTAGGTGGTAAATCTTAACATAATATTATTATTTATTTAAACGAGTTACATAGAAAATATTTGAAGTATTCTTATGATAAGACAGTGTAACATAAACCAGCGTTGATTTTACTGTATCCGAACCACCACTACCAATAGCAAGAATAGCAACCACTATAGACCATGTAAGCTAGCCCTGTAAGGCTGGATGCAAAACCTGCATATGTCTTGATTTGCAATTCTTTTTGCAAATGGCGAATTCATATTTTGTTTTGTGACTTTTACTTTTATGTATAAAACATGGGAGGGCAGTGAGACGGCTCAAATCTATTGACTAACCCAACTCAATAGTTGCATTATACAAATACTTGATATAAACGGGACGAGGACGGGGATTCAGTTCCGTTTATAATTATTAAGTATTATGTACACCAATATGTTAGGGATTTTACAGCTATACAACCTATTTAATTTACGTGTGTGCGCTTTGGCTAGTCTGTAAGCTGAATTCAATAAATAAACCAAATCGGTTTCAATTGAATCTGTTTAGTAGTTAGACAAACAGACAATGTATGGGATTTTAGTCCCAAATTCTACCGATAGATGGCGCTGGGTGTATAGGTACTGCATCGCGAATGCATTTGGTATTTTCAGTTTATTCTAAAACCGAGCGACCTTAAAATTTGATTATGTTGTATTGATACCTAGATAAACACAACACAACACATGTGTACATAAAACTGTCGTAGGTTAAACAGGGTGGCTAAAAGGTTGGCAACGCGCTTGTGGCTCTACTTGCGTTGCCCATGGCTCATAGGCGGCAGCAATCACTTACCACCAGATGATCAGTCTAGTCATCTCTAACAAAAAAATGTAAAGAAAAAATATAGAACAACTTTTTTATACTGTGACCAAGTCTAGTTTAGCTTCAAGGAGTCTGCTTTGAAAGCGTATTGCGCTTTTGCTCCGCCGTAAGACACTGAAATTACTTTTGATATTATTTTTACAACTCCTTAGTTTCTACATTTACTTAGCAGAATAAAGCTTAACAAAGGAAAATGTATGATGAAGAAATGTCTTAACAAAGAACCATTTGCTGTGCTCTATTACCTGCCATTTTCTAGAAATTCCATCTGCTGTTTGAATAAGAGAAACATAGCTTTGGAAACTCTTGTTTAAAAAAAGAGCCACTGCTAATCTTTAAAATACTAACTCCACTGGCTCAGCGACCCGAAACGAGTCTTGGCCTCCGAAACAAGAGAACGCCACTTCGGTCGATCCTGTACCACTTGTTGCCAGTCCTTGGCTTGAAGTTCTCGCAGATCACTCTCGACGACGTCTTTCTAGCGATACCTAGGTCGGCCTACTGGGCGTCGGCCTATCGGTCGGCTTTGGTATGTTTTCTTCACGAGACGATCCTCGTCCAGTCTCTCAAGGTGTCCAAGCCAGCGAAGACGATGCGCCTTGGTCCCGCCATCTTTAAAAATTCTCGTACAAATAATAAAACGAAGTTCTGAATCCGAATTCCACTATCAACCATTTCCCGAGTCACCTTCCCAAAAGCCGGTCAAATTGCTATATCGCTTTAAAAATGTTAAGAGAGCAAAAGCCGCACACAAAAGCCCCGGTCGCGCCCAGTTAATGGATTCCTTGAAATATAAAACCCGTTTTGTAGGAGATTACTTAACTATGTGCGGTACAATGCAGCTCGTGTATTACGTCACATGGCTGCGAAACCATTTTGCAAACGGCTTTTGTAGACTAGCATCTTTTCGTAGGAGAACCATGGCTTTTTTTCATGTGATAGGTTAGGTTAGGCTTTACGAATAGACGGATCACCTTATGGTTAGCGAATAACGTCGTGTATCCTCCACTGGTGTTGCAGGTGTCCGTTGCAGGTGTCACAAGTTCGCGGCCAATTGGGTATTTGACTAAAATTTTTTATGTGTTTAATCAAAAGACGCCTCAATTTAAGAAACATCGTTGAAAAATCACTTGATTCTCATTTGAATTACCTGAGATATCACAACTTTAAGAGCAAATATTATGGGCAAGCCCAAAAACGCTCTATACAAATGGCTATTGAATTGTGACGTCACAACTCAAACTTCTGTGTGCGCGTCTAGTAAATGTTGTTTGGTAGCTATATCAAATGTTTCGTTTAAGTAAATGGTTTCATAATAAAAGTTGGTGGGAAATGTACGGATAGTTCAATGATATAATTATTTCTTGAAATTTTTATACTTTAAAAATGGACTTACCCATGAAACTTTGAATGCTCACAAAACCAGCTAGACGTTATATTTTTCACTGAAAATGTTGGCCATTGGTTCTTATTTACCAATATTTTGATAGAGTATCAATATTTTTTACTATATCGAGATTAGTCAAATACCCTATTACCCCCTTACTCCCCGCTTGGGCCTCCGTTAGCAACTCACTCCGTGAAACGACGACGGTCTTCTGTAAGTAGAGTGGTATCACACCGGTCAACCCGGCTTATTCATGCCGAAGAGTGGCTCTCCCACGGTTAAAACGGCTACAGAGTAAATAAGACGGCTACACCGGAATGACACCACAGAAAACCTGCGTGAAGTTGCGCTTGTATATTATGTCACCGGAAAATAACAAGACTTGTAAGTTGATCAATTTTCTAGGTAGTTGATCAGCTCTCGGAAAATAATAAACGGTAGTGGAAATGTACTATTTAACGCATTGAATTTTAGGTAATTGGTCAACTTACGGTACCTAGCCGTAATTTAATAATTAACTATATTGCTACAAGTAAAATCATCCACAAATGGGCCAATCGTTGCCCAGTGTACTATTTGACGGTACACTATTATCCGTCACTTAATACACTTTTCTCTGATTGGTCGACAGCATTAGCAGGTATAAAATCACGTGAGTCTATTAACCAATCAACGTACACCTTGCCTTTGTCGGATGATTTAACGGCAAGACGCCGTAAATTAATCAACTTACTAAAATTCAATGCGTTATAGTACATTTATTATTTTCCGAGAGTTCATCAACTACCTAGAAAATTTATCAACTTACGAGTCTTGTTATTTTCCGGTGACATATACATGTTCAAGGAATTCTTCGGTAGGAGGAACCCTATTTGGGGAGAAGGGGAAAAGGATTGGCAGCACACTTATGGCAATAATATTTTTTATTATCAGAATGAAAATTGTATTACTGATCATAATTTGAAAAGAGTGACTACTGAGTTTCTTGCTGATTCTTCTCGGTAGAAATCGACTTTCCGAATCAGCGGTAGCTTACATAATATTTGACATTCATAAATGTTCTATAAGGACTTAAATTGAATAAAGAATATTTCTATTTCTATGACTGCATTGGTGTTTCAGGTGTCCATTAGCGACAGCAACAAATTATAAACCATAAGATGATCGATCTTCTCATTTACAACCTGCCTCATAAAAAAATTATGGGCAAAGAGAAAGAAAGAAAGAAATAAGTCTGTCATGAGTAAAAATTACTTTACAATCAGGTGCGATCTACTTTTTTAGGGTTCCGTAGCCAAAATGGCAAAAACGGAACCCTTATAGTTTCGTCATGTCCGTCTGTCCGTCTGTCCGTCTGTCACAGCCGATTTACTCGGAAACTATAAGTACTACAGTGATGAAATTTGATGGGAATATGTGTTGTATGAACCGCTACAAAAATATGACACTAAATAGTAAAAAAAAGAATTGGGGGTGGGGCCCCCCATACATGTAACTGAGGGATGAAATTTTTTTTTTCGATGTACATACCCGTGTGGGGTATCAATGGAAAGGTCTTTTAAAATGATATAAAGTTTTCTAAAAAACATTTTTCTTAAAGTGAACGGTTTTTGAGATATCAGCTCTCAAAGTCGTAAAAAGTATGTCCCCCCCCCTCTATTTTTATAACTACGGGGTATAAAATTCTAAAAAAAATAGAGGTGATGCATGCTAATTAACTCTTTCAACGATTTTTGGTTTGATCAAAGTATCTCTTATAGTTTTTGAGATAGGTTGATTTAACTGTAATTTTGGTTAAGTTATTGTGCTTACACTGAAAACGATGGCATTATATTTGCTGCTACGGAACCCTTTGTGCGCGAGCCCGACTCGCACTTGGCCGGTTTTTAATATTGAGGACAATCAAGATGACCTCACTCCGCCTGATGGTACGCGGCCATGAGATCCAAATATGAGGTTGACAAGCACAAAATAACAATGTATAGGTATGTATCTACCTATTAAGTCTGTCATCCTCACCTTGAAGGCCTGCCCCTTCCCCTTGACTCCAGCACAGAAAAAGGGAGAAAATCAATACGACACTTTTGATGACGAAGCAACATTTATAAAGAACCGGTTCTGATAAAAGTGAAAACGATTTTCGCAGAGTTAAAAAAAAAATAACTTTTTTCGATCCAAGAATTTATAGCCTCGTTATCAGCAAAAAACGTCAATTCAAATTTTGTTCGGCGTTACTTGAAGCACGTATGTATGTGGGAGACACACGGGAGGGTTTCACGTATTAGTTTATTAGAAGGTTTAAAAAAATTCAATTAGCTTATTCAAATGTTGTGATTATATGCCGGGAATTCCTTCGATGCGGGTGGCACAGGACCGATCTGTGTGGAGAACATTGGGGCAGACCTATGTTTAGCAGTGGACGTCTACTAACTGCAATCATGATGAGAATACCGTAAACATATCCAGTGTACTTTTCCTAGTTATTGCTGGAAAGACGTCGATAAAAATATGACGTAAGGTCAATGACTAAAATAAATAGGATTAACCAAAGTAGCGTTCTTTTGTTTTGGAAGCCAAGACTCGATTCGAAGAAGGTCGCTGAGCTACCTAACTAATTGGTATGTTATGAAACCCTTTTATTTTTTTTTCTTATGATTGTTTTGTTGAGTGAGTGAGATTACCGGAGGCCCAATTGGGAGGAAAGGTGATAAAATTTTGGCAGGGCACTTACGATGGTGTTGTAGGTGTCTATGGGCGGCGGCAATTGCTTACCATCAGGTGATCCGCTCGTCAGCCAACTATCACATTAAAAAACAGTATTTTCTTTTCTTAACTGCCACGTCCAAAAAACCTTCCCATGTCCTCTCTCTGCTGCTAGGTGTTCCACTCACGTGCGCCTCATTCTCCCACTCAATATATCAGGCTTCGCAGTGATTGGAGCCACACGTCAATAATAATGTATGGATTGGGGAATAAGAGATCGCGGAGGCAGTATTCAAGAAATGTGGCCTGGAGTAAGCATCAATATCAATGAGACATTAGGTTTACGAGTGCATCTGTCTTGGTGGATGTATGATGTCGTTTGGGTGAGGCGGTAAACGTGATGTAATTGGATGTTGTGGAAGCGGTTCGGTTTTGTGAGATTGTTTTTTTTTTTTGGGGTTTGAAGCGTTTTGTATGTTTGACGATAGACAGAAATAGAAATAATCTTTATTAAATTTAAGTCCTTATAGAACATTTATGAATGTCAAATATTATGTAAGCTACCGCTGATTCGGAAAGTCGATTTCTACCGAGAAGAATCAGCAAGAAACTCAGTAGTCACTCTTTTCAAATTATGATCAGTCAGATAGATGAGATTGTGGGGTAGGATGTGAAGTGTGTATCACAGTATATACTGTCCCAGTGCAGAGCAAAGACCTCCATCATAGAAATTAGGTCATAGCTACTATGATGGGATTAGGCTTAATCACCATGCTTACCTGATTCGGATTGGCAATCACAAACCCGAGAATTCCAAACATACTTTTTGTTCTACCTGGGAATCTCACGCTGGATCACGCCCTGGTATTTACCAACTATGAGGGCTTCACGATTAAAACGACTCAAATTTAATAAAGTATGTATATTCTTATTAATAAATGTATATGTCACTTATTTCTTCCTTATTGTGGACAACTAAAGAATAGAATTCGTATATTCGTGTATAAAAGGTTGGCAGCGCACTTTTAACTCCACTGGTGCTGCAAGTGTCCATGAGCGGCGGCAATTGCTTACCATCAGGTGATCCGCCTGCTCGTCTGCTACCTATCACATAAAAAAAAAGTGTAATTGTGGTCAACCAAGCCTTTCATTAATAGTATTAGAAAAACTTCAATATTTTCATTGAACACGTATTTACATAACTTGTTTTGCTGCCTTTCAAACATGAACTGAGCTTTTTCATAAGAGCGCAAAGGTTATATTATTATGTTAATTTTGGTATTTTTGGCATTACTTTGTTTACCCATTGCTTGTTCAGAATAACTGATAAGGGCAAAGTTTATAAAAAGGTTATAAAAAGGAAAAACATAACCCACACGGTTGCTTTCCTTTCAACTTAAAAGGCCAGCAACGCATCAGCGACTTTTCTGATCTCGCAGATACGTTCATGGGCGGCGGTGATTACTTTTTTTTATATTGAAGACAATCAAGATGACCCCACTCCGCCTGATGGTAAGCGGCCGTGAGATCCAAATATGAGATTGACAAGCACAAAAGAACAGACAAAGTGTCCATTGAGTCTAGTGTATTTTTTATAATAGGTGGCAGACGAGCCGGCGGATCACCTGATGGTTAGCGATTACCACCGCCCATGGACACCTGCAACACCAGTGTCACAAGTGCGCTGCTTACCTTTTAACCCCCCTTTCCCTGGATTGGATCACCGGTACCCTCACTCACGCAGCGAAACACAGCGCATGCACTGCTTCACGCCGGTTTTCTGTGAGGACGTGGTATTACTCCGGTCGAGCCGGCCCATTCATGCCGAAGCGTGGCTCTCCCACCGTTAGACTTACTTATCAGGAGATGACCCGCTTTCTAGTATAAAAAAACTACATGATTGTAGCAATTTGCGTCAATAAAAACTTTCATATAACATATTTATAAAATATCGATGTTATGATTACATCGATTGCTCGGATAATCTGGCGTATTTCCAAGACGGGATGATAAGGGTATAAGTTACCCTATCTTTTGTGGTACTCAGACAGCACATACATCGACCTCCTGACCCGGATGTCAGGATAAACACTTGAACTATAATATCAGAATCAAACGCTTGGTAGTGAGGGATAATATTGTGAAACCTGCACGTTTCGGATAGTTTCTGAAACAAGTAAACCATGATTCATTTGGTCTAGCTAGTACCCCTGTTAAAGGGTTGCCAAGGTAAGACGGTAGTCGCTTCATTGTGATTACCAGACTCCCCAAAACCTGAATCATGGTCTAAGTAAACTCCAGGCTCTAATGCGACAGCTTTGGATGCAACCGGGAATCAAATAATATGAGAGATGAGACATTATTATTATTCCTCAATTAAAGTAATACAAATTGATGTATCGCACTACTAGACGCCGCGGTAAGCTCCACCCATACTACCTGCAACCTACGTTTCCAGCGCTCCATTCCCGCGCACGTGCAAATTGTGGAATGACCTTCCAGTTGCGGTGTTCCCTGATCGCTATGACATGTCCTTTTTTAAACGAGGTTTGAAAAGAGTACTTCTTTCACGGTAGGCGGCGGCATGACTGTGCCTCGGCATTGTTGTTGTCTATGAGCGGCGGTTACGATTTACCATCAGATGGGCCGCATGCTCGTCTGCCTACTTCAGCAATAAAAAAAAATCGAGCCTTAGATTATGTTTTTTTTTAATGTGATAGATGGCAGACGAGTAGACGGATCACCTGATGGTAAGCGATTACCGCCGCCTATAGACACCTGCAACACCAGTAGAGTCACAAATACGCTGCAAACTTTAACCCCCTTTCCCAGTTGGGCCTTCAGTACCCTCACTCACTTGACGAAACACAGCGCAGGCGCTGCTTCACGCCGGTCTTCTGTGAGGCCGTGGTGTCATTGATCATAATTATAGTTATCTAAATAAGTCGCTGAGCTATTGCTTGACAAATGAATTCAACCTTGGTTTTCCAGGTTGGAATAAAATGTTATCATCCACTAAGCTACGAGCTACACAATACCCCAATACCATGCAATCAGAAAACCCACCTCCAGTAAACAGCGATCTGACAAAACCCCAACCGAACGTAACTTTATCAGCGAGGTCCAAAACGGGAACAAAACGTGCGATCGGGACGTGACGACGTGCGGGTAGGACAATTTGAGATTCGTTGACGGGGTTAGAGGGGCGTGACAGAGTACCAGTAGGTACGGTGGTTTATTTTTAAACCTTTGTCTGTGAGACAGGTGAGGGAAGAAAGATAAATAAATGGGTACTGTTGTAAAATCGCGGGAGTCCACTGGATGCGGGTGGCACAGGACCGATCTGAGTGGAGAACTTTGGGGGAGGCCTATGTCCAGCAGTGGACGTCTATTGGCTGAAATGATGATGATGTTGCAAAATCGTCTCTAGGCGTAACACCCTAGTGGCGGCTGACATTAGAACCACCTAGAACAATAAATTCTCTGAGACAAATTCGCGCTCCGATAATCTTAATTATTTCTTGCGAGTAAAATTGTGTATTATATTATCACTTAAAAATCGTTTTAATATACTTACATTACATTAACATTTTATAACATACTCACCAACTTCCAGAATTCTTACAAAGTATAAGAAAGAACTCAAACGGGCGTTAAGTGCGACGTTCAAACTATTGCGTTAAATAGTTTAATCAAAACTAGAGGTCGGAATCAGGTAGAATTATTTTGATAATTTTTCTTTCATATTTGGATATTATGCCTCAAATATTGTAATTCTGTATAAAACTGAAAAAAGTTTGTTTTATGTATTTAGGAGTTACGGCCAAACAAAATTGTGTGATATCGATTTCAAATGCCGGAAAGATTCATATTATTCATTATGGAAGTACATGCTCTATCCAATTCCGACCCCGAAGTGACAACTTTGGACGCAACTAAAAATTACAAACAAAGATAGTGATGAAGTTTTGACATCAAATTGAAACAAAAATAAAACATCCCTAAAATTGTACTTCCCAAAAAAATACACTGCAGGCCATAATAGACACAATAACTTTGTCCAGTCATTTCGCTTGTATGCAGTATGACATCGCTATGTGAATGTATCGCGACAAATATTGAGCTGTAACTTACTGGCGAATAAAGAGTAACCGGCCATTACTGGACAGTCGCGTAAATCGGCGGAATGGTGACGTCACACGGTTTTATTGCACTTACTGATGGACGTAATGTAGCAAGTGACGGATCTGTTAACAAAGTGTTAAAAAGTCACTGAATAGCCCCGGCTGCTTTACAGAAAAGGGGGTGGATGCTACGATGACGAACGACAGAGACGAATAGAAGAAGAAAACATACTGCGCCGACTCAAGATAACCTGGGAATAAGGCCGGCAGATGATGATGACTTTATCCATTAACTAAGATGATTGTAGAGACTAAATACGAGAAATTAAGTATGACTACACTGCGAGTTTGTGTATACTACTATACCTAAGTACTTATAGTCTTCGCAAAGCATGTTATAATTAACATTGGAAACTGTTTTTGGCTAAAGTAATATTTAAGTTAAACTATTCATAAGGAATACAAAAGCTGTATGTCTTTAGGAGTTGCAAGCGTCTGCAGTAGTTGCTTACCATCAGGTGATCCATCTGCTCGCCTGCTTCTTATCATAAAAAAACTCGATCATCAGAGATGCGATGGATAGGCATCGGTAGAGGCAAATAACCCAATCCATCCTCCTTTCGTTCTTCTGTCTTCTGTCATAAGGGAGCGACCACAGAGAAAAAAAGACGGGACGAAAAATGTTATAAGGCGTTTCACTCTTTGACACTCAAAATATTAGCCTCATACCCTTTACATGCAAAACGAACTCTTCACAACCAAAAAGGAACAAGCAACTTTTACACGGATCCTTTCTCGGTAAAATAAAAACGTGGTGCAGCCAGGAGTAATTTTATTCACGAGTTTTTAACGACTAAAAATGCCCCGTGGCCGGAACGTGACTTTGGCAAAGTTGGGGCTGCGGCGAGATGCGGTCGCAGTCGTGTGTCGCGTCTGTAATAGGTGTGTTACCCGAGCTCAGTTTTGCACAGTGCAGGGTAAGATGGAAAATAAAATTCTTTAAGTTAGTTCCATAAAGAATCCTTATCAAGTAAGGTACGTGTCAGAATCCTTATCGTTGTGTGTTTCGTCGTTAAAGATTGGCAGTGCACTTGTGACTTTACTTGTGTTGCGCGTCTATAGGCGGCGGCAATCGCTTACCATCAGGTGATCCGTCTGCTCGTCTGCCACCTATCACGTATCATCCATCATATATCATATCTGCTCGTTCGGAATGACAATTTTTATTTTTAAAATTATTTCTTTTATTTTTGGATGTGGTAAAACGAATTTTTTTTATTCGACTAAATAATATTAGACTTTAAAAATACCTACGTATTTTGTTTTACTCACACTTATTTTATAAACTCAATTCCAGCACCCGCAAACTTGTATCAATCCTGAGAGCCGCTTGTTCGGTTTACTAGCGCCACTTTTGAATCTTATTTCTTTAGATATTGCTAAAAACACTCTTCGTAGAAGTTGATGAAAGTATTTGTATTTTGTGTTTGAAACTACTGATTTCAAAACGATTATAGTGTGATTGTGCCATTCTTGAAAATCTTGTACATCGTATCAGCGAAGTTGAAATTTTGGCGTACAGCCATAACCCGGCCTGGGATATCGGATTTGGTCATAATCGAAATACAGCAAACTGCGATGCTTTTCGTATGTATTTTGAACAGGCGTTACGGAAAAACGATATAAAACATCGTATCAGCGAAGTTGAAATTTTGGCGTGCGCCATAACCCGGCCTGGATATCGGATTTGGTCATAATCGAAATACAGCAAACTGCGATGCTTTTCGTATGTATTTTGAACAGGCGTTACGGAAAAACGATATAAAACATCGTATCAGCGAAGTTGAAATTTTGGCGTATAGCCATAACCCGGCCTGGATATCGGATTT